>CM052811.1:34466471-34504975 GCA_028533885.1 Nasua narica
GACCCTGAGATCAAGATGTAAGCTGAGATCTAGAGTCGGATGCTTAATGGATGAGCCATCCAGGTGCCCCAAAACCAGCTATTTTAAGTGCTTATGTTGATGTGCTCAATATAAGTTAAATAAAATCTTTTAAAAAAAAAACATGAATGAATACAAGTTTTGAAATGTTAAAAATGGATTCCAACTTTTTTTTTTTTAAGATTTTATTTCTTGACACAGAGAGAGATCACAAGTAGGCAGAGAAGCAGGCAGAGAGAGAGGGGGAAGCAGGCTCCCCGCTGAGCAGAGAGCCCGATGTGGGGCTTGATCCCAGGGCCCTGAGATCATGACCTGAGCCGAAGGCAGAGGCTTTAACCCACTGAGCCACCCAGGCGCCCCTGGATTCCAACTTCTTTAAAAAAAACTGCTGTTGCGCAAAGGCTCTTATAATAGATACAGAATTACATTCTCAAAGCAGGGTTTGGACCCAGTTGGACTTGGGTTGATAGTAGGGAAACCTAGCTTCTATTCCACAGAACGGCTTATCCTTGGACCTCTATAAGGATTTTCAAGGAAGACTTTTGTATATGTATAAAATTAACATTTTAGAAAATTCAGTTTCAAGTTGGGGGGTGGTTTGACAATAGTTGATTTTCACTTTAACAATTATAGAGGGTTATTTTTTAGGATAATGTTTTGGTGGAGTAAGGACTGTACAGATGTATAAACTTTTTACTTACTCTTTTTTTTTTTTTTTTTTTACTTTTTACTTACCCTTAAACTAATTTTGGTAGACAGACCTGCAATTAAGAGAATTTTAAATGTTGGTGCTTCATTGAAGAATAGTCAACAAAAAATTTGTAAAGTTATTGTTCTTATAAATCTTTTCTCCTTCATATTCTCCTTTCATGAATCTAATAAAAATATCATCTCTCCTTAGAAAATGCTTATACATGGGCGCCTGGGTGGCTCAGTTTTTTGAGCAACTGCCTTTGGCTCAGGTCATGATCCCGGAGTCACGGAATCGAGTCCCATATCGGACTCCCGGCTCTGCGGGAAGTCTGCTTCTCCCTCTGACTTTCTCCCCTCTCATTCTCAGTCTCTCGCTCTCTAATAAATAAATAAAAATCTTTAAAAAAAAAAGAAAGAAAATGCTTATACGTACTAGAACACAGTCTTTTACAGTTTTGATGATTGGTATTGAGGGGACTGTCGATGGGGTTCATGGACTTCCTTGATTCTAACCATGAACTTGAGATAAGAGACCCTACTCTGAAAAAATGCCATATATAAGTTTTTACCTTTGAATTTAATGCCTTTGTTTCTAAATTTAGTCACATTGGTGTATCCTATGACTGTAATAGCGATTATTCACGTTTACATAAGTAAAACCTTTTGTTTAGATTGCAGGTGAAAAGAAGTCGGCTCAGTGGCGCACAGTGGAGGGTGCGTTGAAAGAACGAAGAAAGGCAGTCGATGAGGCTGCTGATGCCCTTCTCAAAGCCAAGTAATTACTCATGGACTTTAACAAGTAATTAGGGCCTCCTGGTGGCTTTCTTTGGGCTGGGTTTTCTTTGTATTGTCTGTATAGAAACATGAGGCAGAGAAACCCTTCCCTGCCTTCACCTCTACTTGATTTGTATCGGTATCAGGAACACAGAGGTTTAAAAAGGAGAGAGGGAACAAAATATAATTAGACCAAAGTAAATTTGGCAGAAACCTATATAGATGATCTTGTATAAAAACCTATATAGATGATCTCCTATATAGGTGGTGTATCTCTATGGATTTACTGAGACTCTGTCATAATTTCAAGATTTTTCGGGGGTGGTTTAGGCAGTTTTATCAGAATTTTGAGAGTATGTCACAATCTCTTTGTTTTAACTATCAGAGTAGTTAGTATGCCACCTTGACCTTGATTCCTAGAATTTGGCTAAAACTAGGATCAAGCAAGCCAAGTATAAAATCAGCCTCTGATGATGGAAACCTACATTTGACTAAAGGGTCTCTCGACCTCTCATTTTGGAATCACTCATTCAAAATTTTGTTGTGATTTTTAATAAAATATCTACTATTCATTTTAGTATTCATTATTCATTTTAGAGAAAGAGAAGTCTTCTGATTCAAGCCAGCATATCTTTTAGGAGATTTAAGACGTTACGCTCACATCACTAAACCTTGAGTCGGGGCTCTTGAGTTCTGTGTTTTGTAGTGGGCAGGCCACAGTTCATCCAATTTATGAAACGTTCTGAATCAGAGGGCTCCTCGAGACCCAGCTATATTTGCTCAGTGAGCTCCTTAGCTTCCTCCCTTGCTTCTACCTCCCTTATTAAGCTCTCAGTGGAAAGGGAATCGGCCTAATCCATGAAAAAGCTGCCATTTATTCAGTGCGCTGGATGTGGCGGACACCATGCCAGGTACTGCTCGTTGATTCCGTCTCATCCCCCTATAAGAGTGAGCAACAAAGGAGAGGTTGATCTGGGAGCTGAATCCAGGTTTTCCTAGTTCTGAAGCCTGTGTATTCTGAATACACCAAGCTCCTCCTCTGGTTCACGCTCACAGATCTAGCTTCTGACCAAGCTGTTTTCAGTTGTTAGTAAGGAAAGCTGCTCTGTATTTATTGTGAAACAACACTTGAGTAATTTTTTCAAATCACATTTTTTTATAGATTCTTAACAATTGTATGCTGTCTTTACATCAAGTTCTTTGCTAAAGTTGATGAGGAATAATACTAAATCTTTGTTTTATTGGTTTCCAGAGAAGAGCTAGAGAAGATGAAGAGTGTAATTGAAAATGCAAAGAAAGAAGAGGTTGCTGGGGCCAAAGTTCATATAACTGCTGCCGAGGGGAAACTTCACAACATGATAGTTGATCTGGATAATGTGGTCCAAAAGGTACGTTTGTTAGGTCTTTTACAGCATTAAAAATTTTTAAAAAAAAATTATTTGAGAGAGAGCAAAAGCAAGAGAGATCACAAAGGGAGTGGGAAAAGCAGACTCACCACTGAGCTCGATGCCCGGACCCCGAGATCATGACCTGAGCCAAAGGCAGATGCTTAACCAACTGAGCCACCCAGGAGTCTTGCATTTTGAAATTCTTAAATATAATCCTTTAATCAAAGAATTTGAAGAATTCAGGAAAATAATAAGATTCCTTTCTTTCTCTGTTTTCCCCTGCAAAGAATAGAAGTTGTTACTAATCTTGGACACAAAGTGGATTATCCTTTATTGTCACTGCTTTTTAAAATAGGTAATATTTTTGGTCATGGTTATTAAATGAAAATTTTCATTTTGTAGCAGATGTTTGTTTACACTTACGTAGTCTATATGGGTAGTTTCCTGGGCCCAAAACTACCCATAGTAGGGAGAGGGGCATAATAAGAGGGTAAAGGGCTTATCTGCATTATAAGACCTATGTTCCTTTTTCTGAGCTTTAGCTTTCCTCTCTCCATATTATTTATATATTCCCAGCCAACATATAAATACGTGAGTATAATGTCTCCTTTTTTTGGATGGTGATGGTCATTTCTGTTCATTTAACCACATACCCCCTGTATTCGTTCAGGTCAAAGCAGCTCAGTCTGAGGCTAAGGTGGTATCTCAGTATCATGAGCTGGTGGTCCAAGCCCGGGATGACTTTAAACGAGAATTGGACAGTATTACTCCAGAAGTCTTGCCAGGGTGGAAAGGGATGAGTAAGTACAACTGACATGTTGGTACTTTCGTGTTTTTGTGTTTTAAAAACTGAACTTGCTTCAGCCACGTTCATCAGATCCAAACCCTTCTGGTTGCATATCTCAGTTTGTTGACAGTACAGTGGTTTCCACATTTTATTTCCGCCATGGCCGTGCTAGGTGACAGTGTTCCCATGGTTTTAGTTCCAGCCAACGGTCGATTCCAGAACCAGTGGTTCTATTCAGATCTCTGCTACTCAGGAAAACATAATTTAGAATCCAAGTAATTCAGAGTGACATTATAACCTTAAATCTATTCGAATATTGTATGTATATGTAAAATTATTCAAAGTCTTTGGTACTTTAAAAATACCTCTAACAAATTGAGGCACGCCTCAGGACTGGTCTGACAACATTATGGTTGGAAACTCACTCGGTGAGAAGGAAATCATCTGTATGACTGTCAGCTTGCAAATAGCTCAGACTGCAGGGAACTCTGCTAACTTTGTTTTATACAGTGTGCCTGCAGACAATGGGCACTTTTTCTGAAGTGCTCTGAGAGTACTAACAGTCACATAAATTACCAGTCTCAATAAATTCAAAATACATTTGCTACTGTCTGTTAGAAACTGAAGAAAAGGTAGGAACTGAACCGGTGTTTTAGGCCTCTCTGGGCCTAGGTCGCAATGTGTGTACTACCCGATCCAACTGGTGAACTCCTCGGTATGTGCTTAAGAAGACACACGGGTGCTCAGGGAGACTCATAAAAATATTCATAGCAGCCCTGTAGTTGTTAGAGTGGGAAAATGAGAAACTGCTAAATGTGCCTCCCATGTGGCAGTATAAGTAAATGAACCAAAACTATGTTTCTCAAACATAAATGTTAAGAAAAAGAGTTGCAAACGACTAAGGTTAAGAACATGTGAAACGATGTGTTGTTTCAGGATGCATACATATATAAAGTCTAACAAAATGAATTAAAAACACCGTATTTAGAGATAGTGGGTTATCACTGTTGGGGGGAGGGAGGAGGAACTTTTAGGGGGAGCGTAGGTTGATGTTGCCAGGATGAGAAAATGAGGTGCAGGTTGTAGATGGTCATTATTTCCAGAGGACAGTTCCTTTATTGCTGTAGACTAAAGTCATATTTATGTACTTTGTTGAGACTGACATTATCTCATTTTTTTCATCTTGCCAATTTTTCCTGCAACATAGGGACAGATTCTTGGTTTTTTTGGTCTAATACCAGATTACATAGTTGACTTTTAGAGCCATTTTGGGTGAAAAATACCTGTCTTTGAACTTAAGGAGCATACCCACGATGTTATGAAGCTCATGCTGAGAGGCAGGAGACTGGCTGTGGTTCCCCTCTCCTGTCACTGTGTCCTCAGGGTGGTGCTTGTGATAGAATATTGATTTCTTAAGTATTTGAAATGTTTGGAGAGACCTGTACTGAGAACAGAGTCCAGACTGGGACTTAGTGGAATATGCTATGAACCAATGTAAATGGGGGGCTGGGGAGTAAATGAGAATGATAGTTTCTGTGTAAGAACTAAGTTGATTGCTTCAGCAAAAATACAGATGAATCCCTGGAAACCAAAGCTACTTTTAATATGAATGACTCTCCTATTTTGTAAAATGTTAGAATTATCTTGATTTATATTGTTCTATGTCCTTTTATGTTTTAGGAAATAAACTCTAATTATTTTGCTTTCTAATATTAAAATATGCTTTTTCTGTTACTGGTTTCTGGTTGCTTATTTCTTTTTGGATATTCTAATAACTGAAATATGTGTATTCTTTTTTTCAAACTTTTCTTCTTTTCCTTTGTAGGTATTTCTGACCTAGGTGAGTAATTTTGTGTATTTTAACTTAGAGGCTTTTGTGTCTTAAAATACTGAAGTCTTATTTGTCTGTGATTCTTTTACTAAAGCATCTTTATAATTTGTAACAATTATGTTGCATGTGATAAATCTGATTTGGATATTTTGGGCATCCAGGTGCTCTCAGGAACAAAATGTGTGACCAAGTGATCTGAAACCTGTAGATAGGTAGATAGATAGATATCTATATGTATCTTAAAGCTTACATTTTGTAAAATTCAAATGACAAGTAGGAGGAAAACTATAATAAGCTCCTGGATCCATCACCCAACTTCATCAGTTATCAACACATGGCTTTTGTCATTTATTTCCCCAGCTTCTATGGAATCAGATCCCAAATATCATTATCCTTTTCAGTTACAAATATTTCCACATTAAAAAAAAAATCACTGTACCATTATCACACCTAAAACAGTAATTCCTTAATGTAATCACATGTCTATTTAGTTTTCATTTAACCTCAATCATTTTATAGAATGAGTTTTTTTAGTTTTATTTGAATCAGTATCCAAAGGAACTACACGTGTTGAATTTGGTCAGTAAGTTTCTTATCCCCACTTTGTTTTTTGCTTCTCAGTTCTTGTATTGTAGAATTGAGTCATTCATCATGGAGTAAGTATTTCTCACACTCTTGATTTTGCTGTTAAAGCTGTAATTCTTAACCTACAGTAATGTGTCAGAATACTTTTGGAATATGAGATTTGAAAATGAAGTACATGATTAAGCCTAAAACAGAATCTTCGGGCATGTGTGTTTTAAAAAGCTTGAGAAGTGATTCTTATGGACAGCTCTGGTTGGAGTTCATTGTCCTAGGTAACACCATCTGTTTAAGAAAAGGTATAGGGGCGCCTGGGTGGCTCAGTGTGTTAAAGCCTCTGCCTTCGGCTCAGGTCATCACCTCAGGGTCCTGGGATCGAGCCCCGCATTGGGCTCTCTGCTCAGCGGGGAGCCTGCTTCCTCCTCTCTCTCTGCCTGCCTCTCTGCCTACTTGTGATCTCTCTCTTTCCCTGTCAAATAAATAAACAAACAAACAAACAAATAAAATCTTTAAAAAAAAGTTATAAAAACTCTTACTAGTAAGAAAAAAGTCAGAGAATCTGCATTCGAGATTTAAAAAAAAAATATTAGAATGCCTATTATAACTAATCACAATTATGGATGAGTGAAAATATAGAAGTGTGTATATATAAATGGTCTTTAGAGGCAACATTAGGATAAATTATAAAGTCTATTTATATTTAGTTCAGATTGGAAGTCTTAATTTGGATTCCTGGAAAAGAACTGATTATATACTTGAAGGCCTACCTAAATTGCTTCGCTTGGGATTGAACATGCCTTAGTTGAACACAGGTTGTGAATTTCTGAGGGCCGCGGAGAGTCTGAATCTGCTTCAAAGGGTTAGCTACCCTTCGCTTTCTTTACAGCTGTGAAAATACTGTCACTTGAAGTAGGTACCTTGTAGATGTATAGTTTTGGTGAAATCATTAACATTTTAATGTCATTTTCTGTTTAGCTGACGAGCTGACTACTGACGATCTGAACTCTCTGATTGCTCACGCACATCGCCGCATTGACCAGCTGAACAGAGAGCTGGCGGAGCAGAAAGCCACAGAGAAGCAGCACATCGCACTAGCCTTGGAAAAACAAAAGCTGGAAGAAAAGCGGGCATTTGACTCTGCAGTGGCAAAAGCATTAGAACATCACAGAAGTGAGATACAAGCTGAACAGGACAGAAAGGTAGAGGAAATGAGAAATGAATCCACTTGAATAGCCGCTTCTGGAGATAATATCAGCAGTCATTGACTTTAAATTATTAGATTTAAAAATAAATGTATGTATGTATGTATGTAAATTATGCCGACCCACCATTGAATGGAGCTTTGACCCTTGTTCTAGTCAGAGCTTCTAGGGAAGGATTGTTGTAGCAGAGTTCCTTTATGTTGAGCAGGTGCTGAAGTGAAAGGAAGTAACAAGCCCTCGGTATCCAGGATTATCTACTTTATCTTTTCCCAGTGGAGCCCCTGTCCCCTAAAGTGGTTCTGAAAGAATCTCTGTTGGATTCTGAGTGTCTTTTTTCTCCATTAGAGTTTTGGTTAAGAATGGGTGTAGTCACTCCTTTAGTCTCGTGTGAGTGCATGTCGTGTTAAATAGGTGTCTCCGGGTTGATTCGGGCACCTGAGTACTTATCCCCCCTTCTTGAGCACTCCCTCCCCTGTGAAGTTATTTCTTCCCTAGGCTGCTGGGACACCACATTCTCCTGGCCTGTCTCCCACCTTGCTGGCCACTCCTTTGGCCCCTTCTTGGCTCAGCCTCTCAAGTAAGAGCAGGTACTGGCCTTGGTTCTGAAACCTTTTATCCATCTAAACTGTCTCCAGATGTCCTTATCTTGACCGGGCACTGAGAAGGTCAGATCCTGTCCATCCCGGGGACATTTGTGTTGCTAGCTCTGGCCTCTGCCTCGCCTTCAGGGTCCTTCTGTCCAGCAGCTGACTTGATGTCTCTACCTGGCTTTTCAGTAGTTGTTTCAAACTCAGCTTGTTCAAAACAAAATTTCTTGACTCTCGCCAACCTGTCTCCCGGCCCCTCAGCTTGTTTCTAAATCTCCCGTCTACCCAGTTGCTCAAGCCGGAGATCATTGTCCATTGACACCTCCAGTTCTGCATCCAAAGTAAACCCTAACTTTGTCCACCTTCTCTAGGTCCAGATTATCATAACAGGTTCCCTGTTTGTTTTTCCCCTTTTTTAAAAAAAGTAGATTTCTTTATTTATTGGGAGGGGGGAGGTACAAGCTTGGGGAGGGGAAGAGGGAGAGAGAGAATCCTCAAGCAGAGTCCCTGCTGAGAGCAGAGCCCAAGGCGGGGCCTAACTCCGGGACCCTCACTCAGATCATGACCTGAGCCGAAACCGAGTGTCAGCCATTCAACCAACTGTGCCACCCAGGAGCCCCCAGGTTCCATTTTCATACCCGTCTTTCTGTGTCCATTTACATGGCAGTAGGTTCTTCTAAAACCCATTCTGATCAGACGCTAGGCTGCTAAAAACCTGGCAATGATGGCCCACTGCATTTAATAAAAAATCAACTTCTTAACCCCTACCAAAAAGGCCTCTCTATCTCATTCCTGTTTGCTGTGAGCCAGATTTCCCTTACTTCCTTTATTGCCTGTATTTGCCAGGTGCCCTGGTTTTCTTACCCGGTCTTGTACCTTCACTACTTCTTCTGCCCTGGGGTGTTTGCTCTGCCTTGTACATTGTTACCCGTCCTCTCTTTAAACCTTGGTTCTCAGCTTGGATGAACAGCTAGGCTTTTCCTGTTCTTCAGTGTAGAGTCTCTGTCTTCCTTTCCCTCACACTGTCTTATTTATTTTCTAAAAATAAGTATTGCAGTCTGAGATGTCCAGTTTATTTATTGTCCCATCCCTATATTGTACATTGTATGAGAACAAAAAATTTGTGTGCCTTGAGCACTACTGTATCCAAGCATTCGGTAGGCAGTGCCAAGCCTGGGGTTGGTACTTTGTAAATATGTATGCACTGACTGACTGACTTATTCATTACTTCTGTTATTTCTGAGGAAAAGTAAGAATTCCAGGTAATTAGTATTAAGTAATTTGTAATATGACCCATGGCCAATTATTAGTGAGTTGTGATAGGCTTTTCATATTTTTGGTTCGATCTGGGCTGTGTTGTGAATCTAAATTCATATTAAAGTAAGCAGTTTCAGAGCAGTTTTCTTTGTTTAGAAGAAATTGTGTAAAGTAACTGCCAGATATTTATTAATTTTCTCAATAGTTCTTTACAATAAGTATTATTATTCATAGGTCACACAGATGGTTGTGGTGAAGCTGTGTTTGATCCCAAGTCTTTGTAGTTATTTTTCTCCATGAGTTGGGATTTAGTGTCACGGGGGGGTGTCATTCAGGAAATGACAGTGTTGACCTTGCATAAGATGCAGCCCGGTGATATGGGAGAAACAGAATTGGGGGCCAGAGAGACCCCGTTGGAAGTCTGATTTTTGCCATAGTTGTGTGACCGTGTTTTCAAGTCACCTTCCAACATTCAGCTGATGGATGTGAGAAGTCAGGGACGTGTCCACACGCGCGGCACGTCGGAGCGGCTCAGGACGCGGAAGCTGCTGTCATCCTTGCTACTCGTCTTTCTCTTTTTCTAAAAGCAAACGTGGAGAATTGAGAACTGATAACTCCTGTGGTTCCGCAGGTAGAGGAAGTCAGAGATGCCATGGAGAGTGAAATGAGAACCCAGCTTCGCCGACAGGCTGCTGCCCACACTGATCACTTACGCGATGTCCTTAGGGTACAAGAGCAGGAGCTGAAATGTGAATTTGAACAGGTGAGGACCCGCGGGACAGCAGCAGCTGCCCTTCAGCCTCCTTTTCCCCCTTACCCGAACAGCCTCTCCTTTCCTTTTCATGTGCTCTGTGTGTCACTCCCCCCGAGGGTGGGGAAGAGTGGGGAAAGATTGCTGCTGGGACCCAGGCTTGGCGCACTGGGGCCTTTGTATAGTTCTAGCACGGCTGCTTTTTACAGAAAGGTGTACGTGTGTGTTAGTGATCGCGTGTGTTTTTATCTGTGTCCGAGTTACTTGGAGGCTTCAGAGCTTCAGGGAGGGTTGGTACAGGGGTTTCAGGAAT
Organism: Nasua narica; assembly: GCA_028533885.1. Lineage (NCBI taxonomy): Eukaryota > Metazoa > Chordata > Mammalia > Carnivora > Procyonidae > Nasua > Nasua narica. The sequence goes on from CM052811.1 coordinate 34,476,655, forward strand.
GCAGATGTGTAACTCGTGCTCTGTCTCCACCAACTCCCTACGGATTATGCGGTAGTGCTCAGATTTTATACCTGAGGAAACTTCCCAGAGAGGTTAAGTTTGGAAATCACAGCAAGTCAGGATATCTTTTATCAGAACTTGTTTCTATTCAGCAAGCCATTTATAATTTATTAACTTATTTTGTCTCACAAGAAGAAAATGAGGTTTTCCACATAAGGAGATCTTCCAGAAAATTGAAATTTATGCCAATATGAAAAGGTATTTTACTTTAAATTTATTTGATGGGTATTTTTCTGAGAAAAGAATGTGTATATAAGCTCTTGAATGAGGGATATTGAATACAGTTTATTATGTTGGGGTGGTAGTATGTTACTTTATTTTCTCAAGTTGGCATTTTCTCCTTTTGTAATAGCTTGCTTCTCTTCCTGGTCTGCTTCTTCTAATACTAGGTTTTATCAGTAAATTTGTTGAAAATCACATCTGATATGAGTTAGGAAATTTTTTTTTTTTTAAGATTTTTTTTATTTATTGGAAAGACAGAGAAAGTGAAAGAGAGCATGAGAGGAGAGAAGGTTAGAGGAAGAAGCAGACTCCCCGTGGAGCTTGGAGCCTGATGTGGGACTCGATCCTGGAACTCAAGGATCATGACCTGAGCCGAAGGCAGTTGCTCAACCAACTGAGCCACCCAGGCGCCCTGAGTTTTAGGAAATTTTTAAAACCTTACAAATAATGGAAGAGTTTCCTGACAAATGTTTGGAGATTTTAAAGCCCTCTTTGCTTGTGGAGATGGCAGCTGCTGGAAGACTGTAGTTTCCCGATAAATGCCTTGCACTGAAGTCGCACCACTCTTTTCTGGACGCTGTTTATGTTTTATTTTAGGACCTGTCTGAGAAACTGGCAGAGCAAGAGTTACAGTTTCGTCGGCTCAGTCAAGAGCAAGTTGACAACTTTACTCTGGATATAAACACTGCCTACGCCAGACTGAGAGGAATCGAACAGGCTGTTCAGAGTGAGTGCATGAGCCTCTTATAATTTTATTCAGTCCAACTTCTTTTTTTTTTTTCTTAAAGATTTTATTTATTTATTTGACAGAGAGAACACAAGCAGGCAGAGAGGCAGGCAGAGGCAGAGGGAGAAGCAGGCTCTCCGCTGAGCAAGGAGCCCGATATGGGACTCGATCCCAGGACGCTGGGATCATGACCTGAGCCGAAGGCAGCTGCTCAACCAACTGAGCCACCCAGGCGTCCCTCAGTCCAACTTCTTAGGATAATTTGTTAGGAGGACAATGAGATACATCCATCAGCATTAGGGCATAAAGATACTGAAGCCATGCTATTAAATTTTATTCATTTTTGAGAAAATTAGCCCAGGTTTGATTAAGTTTGGAACATAGAGAGTTTTTGAGAGGCAATTAAAAAGAATCTAAAAATTAAATCTAAATACTTGGAGTTTTACTCAGTGTGTGACAGACTGGAGATCACCATTTACGAGGCAGGTTCCCCAGCACACTTTGGTTATGTCTGTGTGTCCTGAGAGGGGCAGAAGGCCAGTGTATCCCACGCTCGCCCTCAGGCTCTGCTGACCTGTCTCCGGTCCTGTTTTGGGAGCGGTGATTTGCTGATTCCACTGACTAGACAGTAGTTATTCTGAGGCCTCCATGTGCCGCACAGAAAGGGAAATGTCCTGACAGTAAGGATGTTGATAAAATGAGTTTCTTTGAGGGGTGTTAGAGAGCCATCTTTGTCCGAGAAGTATAAAGTACTCATGAAATTTCAAGATCGAGTAGTCCATTATGTTTACTTGAAGTCTTCCATTCCTTTGCAGGAAGTTTCTGATGCCATTAACATAAGTCTTAGCCTAGTTTAAATACGTTTCTTAAACATTCTAAAATAAGTATCTCTGAATTAGATACCATGTGTTGTCCTAGATGTTAAAGGAAGAGGGAAAAGAGACTCACTTGTGCTTGCATACATACATTCTTTCAGTTTTCTACATGGTTTTACTAAAGGGTGGCTCAGTGTCTGGCCCTTGATCTCAGCTCAGTTCATGATCTCACGGTCATGAGATCGAGCCCTGCATCGGGCTCCACACTAGGCGTGGATCCTGCTCACAATTCTCTCCCTCCCTCTGCCCGTGCCCCTCTCCTGCTCTCTCTTTAAAATGAAAAAAAGGGTTCCTCAAGTTAGGCTTGCAGTGTCACCTCATGAGGAGGCCAGCTTTCTAGGAAAGAACACGCCAGAAATGCTGATAGGTGAGGTTGGAAGAGGCTCTCTCTGGCCGCATCGTTCACGCGGGTGGTGCTTCAGCCTGTTGGGGGCGCAGGGTGCATCAGATCTCTGGAGGTACCGAGGAGGACGTGTAGTCAGATGGAGAGGAAAATATTTTTCTTTGCCTTTTTTCCCCTTGATAGGTCATGCAGTGGCTGAAGAGGAGGCCCGGAAAGCCCACCAGCTCTGGCTGTCGGTGGAGGCGCTCAAGTACAGCATGAAGACTGCGTCCGCGGACCTGCCCACCGTGCCGCTGGGGAGCGCGGTCGAGGCCATCCGAGTCAACTGTGCCGATAGTGAATTCGCCCAGGCTTTAACCGCAGCTATCCCTCCAGAGTCCCTGACCCGTGGGGTGTACAGTGAAGAGACCCTTAGAGCCCGTTTCTATGCCGTTCAAAAACTGGCCCGAAGGGTAGCGATGATTGATGAAACCAGAAATAGCTTATACCAGTACTTCCTCTCCTACTTGCAGTCCTTGCTCTTATTCCCGCCTCAGCAACTGAAGCCGCCTGCGGAGCTCAGCCCTGAGGATATGAACACTTTCAAGTTACTGTCCTATGCCTCCTATTGCATTGAGCATGGTGATCTGGAGCTGGCGGCCAAGTTTGTCAATCAGCTGAAAGGGGAGTCCAGACGAGTGGCACAGGACTGGCTGAAGGAAGCCCGAATGACCCTAGAAACTAAACAGATAGTGGACATCCTGACAGCATACGCCAGCGCCGTAGGAATAGGAACGACTCAAGTGCAGCCAGAGTAAGGTCTAGGGAGAGTTTTGTAAAGTCGTATTTTATGGGAAAGGGAAGTTAGCAGTGATACATGAAGGGTTTGCAACAGGGTCCCAGAATTGTCTAGAAAGGAGCAGGTTACCAGTACTGTTCTAAATGTTAACATCTGTTGCATTTATATCATTTCCACTTGCTATCATGTCAGTGAACTCCAGGAGTATTTTCTTTGCAACTTGTGTAACATTTTCTCTTTTTCAGGTTTTACTGATCAGGCTCGTGAGTCAGTCAAAATAATGTTTGTGATCCCTATGACTGTTGATTCTGCCCTTGGAGCAAACTGAATAAAACAAAAAGATGAAAACTGAGCAGCTTATCCCTTTTCAAAAAGCACCATTTCTAGTTCATTGTATGCATAGACAGTTTCCTTGACAAGTGGCAACAGCAGAAGTAGAAGTCCTGGGCAGTGAGTTTCCAGGTCATGAATTGGGTTCCAGAAGTGCAAGGTCTGTTTTTGGCTTTGAAAGTTCTAGTGAACTGATTCTTGCTGGTCAAACTCAAAAGTGATGTACAAGGCACAATGCCAAAATATTTATAATGGGAGATACAGCATTTCTAGTGATTAAAAGGCACTAGAAATAGTATCTGAGACTTTTAAAATTGCTACCACAGGAAATATTTGTATTTTATATTGGGACCCTATATATACACACACCTGTGTGCATACATAAAACAGTTTTTCCAAACCACTGCTAACCCCTACTTGTGATGTACTAGTTTCTGGTCTGTTTCATTAAAAAAAAAAAAAACAACACATTTTTTTTTTAACCCACAATTAATTCAGCAGCCCTTAAAACAGGTCCAAGCTCTCAGTTCTGAAACACTGATAATGACCTTGCTCCTTTCTAGTACTTGACCTGAATCTCTTCATTGAAGTGGTGCGGGGAGTGAGCCTGGAAACTTAACAGGATTGAAACATTTTCTGGTATATTTAAACTGGATTGCCATCAAACCCAGAGAACTTTTTTTAGTTCAAGTCTCTGAAGGTTAGGACAATTGCCATATTGGGTAAACATTAACAAATTCCTTCCCTTTTTAATTCCATGAAAATACTGTCAATTTTTTTTTAATTTTTGTTGGGGTTTATGTGTTCACAAAGAGACTGAGGAGGCATTTTTCTCTGAGTAAAGTAACTGTAAATCCCGGAGGAGAGAGGAATTCTATCTTCTATTTCTGTAGGTGTGTGCCAGACCCTAAATTTGGATTGTTACATTTAAGTTTGCATGGCACCTGACCTTTGATTTGGAGATCTTTTGGTCCTGTTTTGGCCTTGGTTGATATTGCTAATATTCCTTATGTTATTCCTGAGGAGATTCTCAATTCAACAAAATATATGTAGTGTCTCTGATGGAACACATGCTTTGTGTAATGTCCTTAATTTCTGCAGTTAGATTAGGCTATTTTTACCAGAAAATAATGAGGCTGTTCTAAACTCGACCTTTCTTCCCTTTGGAATGGCATGGAATTGCAAAATGCATTAACTGCAAAGCTACTTACCTGCTTGTCGTGGGAAAGGTGCGTGTCATCAGTTCTACTTATGTAGCATGTAAGAGATTACCAATTATAAGGAAATCTAAATTTCTCTAGGAGCTGGGAAACAACTCTCATCAGATGGGATTATCTGAGCTCATAAGAAGCAAGCAATACTGAATGGCTTATTTTTAAGACCACTGGCCTTCAAGTTTCAGTAGTTCCATTAACAAACCTTACGCCCCTGTTGCCTATTGGAAAATGGGATGATGTTTAAACGGCATGCTAGGTCAGGCCTTGTTTCTCTCTCCTCATGCCTAGTAAGACTATCTTCCTGAGACGTTACTCAGCAATCCTTCAAGTGAAAAGGGCCTTTACTTGGGTTCTCAGTTGTCCTTGAAGGCAAGGTGGAACCCAGAGGGGCACTTTTGGGGGAAAATGGCTATAACCCTGGACAGAGCTGGGGAGCTTCACTCCAGAAGGTTTTTACTTCAACTGTAGGTGGTAAGTTACATCTCTGCCACTTCTGACTTGATCGTGTGAAGCAAATCATTATTTGTCTTGCTTTCATTGTCTCGATCTATTTGAGCCTTAAATTGGGTTACTTTACTGCCTCCCTCTTGAGTGCTGTAGGAAGTGTTCCTCAACACTTTAAACTCATGCCTCCAGATATAACATGAAAACTCTGATCTTTGCTTTAATGTTTCAAAATCAGTAATGTAACTAAAATGCAGTTTTAGTCTTTTTTAAGGCATATGGTCTATTCCTTAGCATTAACTTAAATCCTCTGCTCTTTCTTAACAGGTTCTGGATAAGAGCAGTCTCCAAGTCCCAAATGAGTTGTCCCACCAGTTTTAAAGTAACTCGCTTGAACTCAGTGCAGAAGAACAGATAATTTAACGTAAATGGGAAATAAAAAGGATTCATTATCAGGCAAATCACTCTTCATCAGGTCCGGTGCAACACTGAACCCCCCTCCCCATTTCCTTCCCTCTGATGCATTTAGGGACCTCTGATACAGCAGGAGAGTATCGGAAAGGATGGGACGGTTGAAGAGGAGGGGAACTGGCCTCTGTGCCCCTTTCTAAAACATGGGGAGGTCACGTGGTTTCACTGGCTTGTTAGTTCACACTAGTTGTAGGATACTGCCCTGGGGTTTTCAGGAAGAGGGGTTCTAGAGGGACTAAGAGGCAAGAGCCAACAGAGGTGCCATTGTTGTAGGAACAAATTCCACTGGTATTGGTGGCAAAGTGTAGGTTTCCCTGGGAAAAAAAGTCTTATAACCTTTATTCCTCTTGGACATTCTTAGTTTTCAAGAGTCTGAAATCCTGCCAAGCTCTGTAAACTGTTCTTGGGCTTGATCTCCAGTCTTGAATTCTCTCAGTCCATGGCTGTGTGGATTGGATGGACAGCATTTTGACAGGTTAGGCTCCTTCTTGGGCCAGGTTGGATGTTCCTTCACTGCCTAGATGTGTACCTTACACTTCCGTCATTCCATTAGCACATTGCCTTTTATTAACCAAATCAAATACTTTTCTCTGGTAAGTCACCACTCTGCTCTAAAGATCTGAACTAAATGACTCCATAAAGTTGCCCTGAGCAGGGGCGCCTGGGTGGCTCAGTGGGCTAAAGCCTCTGCCTTCGGCTCGGGTCATGATCTCAGGGTCCTGGGATCGAGCCCCACATTGGGCTCTCTGCTCAGCAGGGAGCCTGCTTCCTCCTCTCTCTCTCTGCCTGCCTCTCCGCCTACTTGTGATCTCTCTCTATATATCAAATAAATAAAATCTTTAAAAAAAAAAAAAAAGTTGCCCTGAGCAGCCTTGTTCTAGTGACTGCTGTCTCTGAGCATGTCCTGTTTCAGTGTTTTTAAACTTACTTTTTTTTAAAGATTTTATTTATTTGACAGAGAGGGATCACAAGTAGGCAGAGAGGCAGGTGGGGGAAGCCAACTCCCTGGAGAGCAGAGAGCCCGATCTGAGATCATGACCCGAGCTGAAGGCAGAGGCTTTAACCCACTGAGCCACCCAGGCACCCCAGCCTTTAACTGTCCTTTTGTTCATTTGCTTCAGTTTTATCAGGGAGTAACGCCTGTGAATGCTTTAAGTAGCTCATTACTGTCATTTCCCTGCCCCTTTGTCCTTCAATTAGAGGTCTTAAAACCAGCAATCTAGGAGGAAACACAAACTAGTACTTAGGTTTTTGAGGATCTAAGGCTGGGTCCAGGCCTAGAAGGAGGACAGAAAGCGGAGCTGGGTCAGACCTATGTAACAGACAATAGTATGATCTGGTAGCCCATCAGTGGCAACCCTGGCAGGGTAAGGACCAAGCTCTCCCATCTGTGGGGAACTCATGGGGTCCCTCTGGCAGGGTAAGGACCAAGCTCTCCCATCTGTGGGGAACTCATGGGGTCCCTCAGTAGGTCTGGGACTACGTATGAGCAAAGCAGCCTATGGAAGCCCTGTGAAGGGTACGAATGTTCTTGTGAACCACAGAGGCTCCTGTTAGCTTCCAACAGCGTTTCATAGTGGCAAGAGAAATGCCAGAAGTAGTACAGGTTCTAGATTAGCAGGCCTCACTTTATATTTTATTTATGTGACTGAGAGCAAGAGAGCACACAGGTAGGGGAATGGCAGGCAGGAGAAGCAGGCTCCCCACTGGGCAGGGAGTCCGACGTGGGGCTCAATCCCAGGGCCCTGGGATCATGACCTGAGCCGAAGGCAGAGACTTAACCGACAGAGCCATCCAGGCGCCCGGCAGCCCTCACTTTAGACCACTGTCGACAGAGTTACCACTAAAGGTGCTGGCACACAAAGGGGGAAGCAAGGGACAGCACATCCCCCTCCAAGCCCTGGGACTTGCACAAAACAAAGGCTATGTAAAAATAATGGGCATGTGTACAAATGCATATTAACTAGTGTTTATTTACAGCCTCTTTCCCATACTTGCAGCCTCAACCTTATGCATCTTAGAAATGATCAAAAATGGCAAATTTCTCACCTCTAAAATATCCCTGAAATTGGGCTACTGATTCAGTATCAATGCAGACACGTATTGCAAACCTCCTTTGGCCACCTTCTCAAAGACTGAGGAAGCACCGTCATCATAGCATCAGCCAACAAAGGCTAAGTCCACGACAGGAGGGCAGACCACACGGGACAGCTCGGTGAAGTCGGCCGAGCGAACACTGCAGGTCCGCAGAGTTTCTGCTGAAGTGAGGAGCTGTGTCCTCACGCTGTGTGTCCAAAGAAAGGAAAGCGGTAGTGCTGCTTCTGTTTAAATGGTCAACCCTGAATGGGTGGCTTAGGAAGTATCAAATCAGGAATTTAGTCCATGCTGTATCTATTGTTCAAAGTTCAAGTCTGAGTTCTCTTGTTTTCTTCACAATATGGTTAAGTGGAGAGGTCAGTTCTCAAGTGTAATTTTGACAGTGATGCCAGGCCATAGCTTCTCCTGATTCGCCCACTTTTATTGGCCTTCACTGTCGCTGTCACTATCACTGGTCAGTGAGGTTAGGTTTCCCAGGGCTTCCCTGTAAGGAAAATAAACTAGAGAGTTACACTGCATTTCAGGCTCGGGGGCGGAGACTCTGAAGCTGCACGAATCTATGATGAAAAGGGAAAAGGTTCCAGGAGCCAAATCTATGGGCCTCTGACATGTATAATAAATGAAATAAATAGCGGACACATCTACTTTGCAAAGAAAAAAGTCCAAGAGGCAGAAAGCTATAAACACTGGGTAGACGGACAAATGGTCTGCTCTACATCTGTCATTTCCCTCTGTTACCGATGCAGGACTCACTTCTGTTCCTGGCTGATTGCAAAGTCAGCCATCACTCTCTTGGCAAGGTCTTCGCAAATAGGCAAGCTGAAGGCACCTGCCAGCTTCACTATCTCAATGGCCTGGGTAGGGCTGCTGGATGCTTTTGCACTGTCCATAAACTCATTCAGCAACTCATTTCTGTAAAAGAAAGGCAAAATGTCAACATTCCCCAACTAAGCCCCTGAAACCCCTCAAAAATATATATGCAAAGTAAAATATAGCATTCTGTAATGTTGAGTCCTGAAATCCTCAACAGCAGCTTTGGGGGTAAAGTTTTTTTTTTTTTCTTAGAGATTTAAAAAAACTTACTCATCTGAGAGAGAGACAGCATGAGTGGGGGGAGGGGGAGAGGGAGAAGCAGACTTCCCACTGAGGAGAAGCCGGACATGAGGCTCGACCCCAAGACCATGGCCTGAACCGAACACAGACGCTTAGCTAACTGAGCCGCCCAGACACTGCCGTGATGACTAACTTTAAGGGGTCAGAGAGAGAACGGACATCGGTTCAGTATGCCCTCATTAAGGATCTGTTCAGTGTGTCCCCAGTGTGTTGCAATCAACAAGCACAGGTTAAAAACAGTGCCTGCTTCAGGATGCCCGAGATGGGGGAAGCAACTGGCCATTTGCTCGGGCAGAAGGATGCTCCCTGTGACGGAGGCATGTGAAGAAATTCTAGTTTCCCCGTGCTAAGAGTTAAGATATGCAGCTAATTCCGAGATGTACCCAGGGAATTAACTTCAGCTTACCCAGGGATCTTATTATGCTTCTTGAAAAGCCCCAGCATTTTCCTGTTCAAGAGGAGATACGAGAAAGATTACACATACAAACAGCACAGGAGGTGAGCAGATGTCGTGGCTGTTCTACCGTAAGTTCCCGAAGACGCGCATCTGTGAGCTCCGCTGCCTCCCAGCCCTGATTACATCTAAATCGCCTTGGGGGCTTCAACCCCTTCCTCCCAAACCTCACATGTGTACGTTTCAAGTTTCCCAGGCGAGTGTGATTTGCTGCCAGTGTTGAGAATTACTGGGGGGTCTATCCTCTTCTCGAGGATGCCTTCTGTCCTCCCAGGGACCGAATACCCTGGTGGGCAGCCGGGAGACAGGAATGCAGCAGAGTGTGATCTCTGTCCTCTCGCACACTCCCTAGAGTTACGCTGTGAAGAGCAGGCTCAGATTGAGGCATCGGTCTCCTGTAAGTGCTCACCAGCATCCTGCCACACGCAAGACAAAGGCGACACACATACATTCAGCTCCCATGATTCAGCTGAGGTCCGTACCCCTGCGCCAATCATCACAGCCTGTTCGTAACACGTGTGTGTCAACCCAAGTCAACAAATTCTAGCATCAAAGGTCTGTCACTAGCAGTGTCACAGGTCGTGTGTGACTCACAATCCGAGGACCCATTTAGGCGGCAAAGCCGTCATTCACCAGCTTCTCCACATTTTGGGCTGACAACCCTATGTTCAAGTTACTTTCTTGTACTGGAAAAGCCATATAGACGCACCCCACTTACTGAACAAAAATCACCTCATGAGGACTACTCCCACAAAGTACTCTTCTGTTGATCTCTCTGCTTTTGGAAAAAGGAATGCATATAAAGTGTCTATTCACAAACACTAAGAATTAGTCTGTGAGGGAAGTGCTGACGAAAATACCTGACAGGCATATAGTGACACAAACCAAAGATGGTTCTAGTCAAGGCTGTTTGTAAATGTCCGTTTCTAGAAGTCCCAAGTGTACAGCCTGCATATTAAGCATTAAGTGTAATACTTGGATAAGCCAAATGCCCAAGACATTTTCAAAAATAAGACTCTTTGATCATTTAAGTGGACAGACTGCCCATGGATACAGAAAACAAGTGAGCAAGAGAATTAGCCCATAAAACTGTGTCCTCTCTTAAACACAATGTACATATTACACTGGTCTTCCAGAAGTTTCCTTCTCAGTTGATATTTGCAGTCCCAGAGAAAACTCATTTTTCTGATTACACATCATACAGCGAGCAGGGAAAATGTTCCCTGAGACCCAAATACAAATACTTCTAATATCCACTTGTGGTTTTATACTCACCAGGCTTCCTGGGTTCTCCCAGCCCTTAAGAAGAGGACAGCTATGCAGTTCAGAGAGCTGGCTGGCCACTCGGGAGCAGTCTGTCTGCCCTCCTGGCTCTCGTAAGTGGACTTGATATCTGCAGCGCAGTCCGCAAACGCCACCTGAAGCTGAGAGGCCCTGAGAGTCAGCAGAACTGCCGAGTTCAGGAGACTCCACAGAAGCAGTGACATGTCTGAGCTATGCATTCCGCCATAGGAACCCATCACATGTATGGTACACAAGCAATACAGAAAAAAGAACGCCCCTGCCCTGTTCTGGGATCAATAATTTGCAAGTTGGCCACATCCTTCAAATACATTATCGGTTTTTTTTAGATGGGACTTTTTTTCAAAAAGCTACTACTGTAGCTTTTGGACTTTAGAAATGGGATTCTGCTAATGGCTGGGTATGCTGAGATAAAGAATTTAAATCTGGGTTTAGCTGGCAAAATTCTCCGTAACGTTTCTCTAGGTGAAACCAAGGAAATGACCCTTACAAGGTCCAGTGTTAAGAGTTCACACAGGCTAGTTCGCACCTAATCACTGTAACAGAACCCGATTCGGGACACAACGCTACCTCTGGTGGGTGCCGATCCCTTGCCATGAGCATCAGAATCTCTTCTTTCGGGTGACGACGAAAAGTGTGACCATATTCTTTACTATCTTGAAACAGAAAAAGAACGTGGTGAGAGGTGATTACAGTCACGTAAAACTAAAACTCTGCGGCTGACCTCTGTCCACTGTCACGGGTCTGGAGTTGGTCAAAGTCAGGCGCTGACACTATTTATTCCAGAACTCCAGGCAACCAGCAGGATGATGCACGCTCAGAACGGGTGAAGGAGCAACAGAAAGCGGGACCCTGCGCCCAGCCAAGTGCGAGACACAGCAGCTGCGCTGCTCTCGAGCAGCCACCAGCTCCACATGGCAGGACATGGCTCTACAGCACTCGGTAACTGCCAACGATCTGGTACGTAACCGTCGCTAGAGCAGTCTCGTGAGACAGGTCAGGGCTCTCGTCTCGCCATTCAGACATGGAAACCTGCAGCTGACTGAAACTCAAGCTGCGATTGCAGTCCCCCAGCAGAAGAGACACAGCATCTTCTGCAACCAGTTTATACACAGAAACCCACAATCGTGCCCATTTCTTAGAGACATTAAGTATCACTGACTGGTTAACAACTGAGTCACAAGGATGCAGCATGACACACAGGAACCACAAAGGCTTTGTGGATTTTGATTTAGGGTGTGTCATTAATTAGCACTGATTGTCCCTTTGTTGTGTCACACACAACAAATGCACAAAAGTCTACCTTTTCCTGTCACAAAAAAACTTATTTAGGTCAACTTTCAATGCATCTTTACTTATGCAATCCAACACGCAATGTGAGTCAGCAACCATGAAGCAGACCTTAACTAATACATTCAATTTAGTGAAAAATGGGAATTTCCATCCCTAACAATGTTAACGCGCTTGTTAATCAAAATGTAGGACGATGAAGTGATGAAGTGAGATGGGGCTGAACATACAAGCTGAAACCAACCTTTCCAAATTTGAGGAATCACTTCTAGCCGGTTGGCCACATCCAATGCCTGGAGAAGGTCTACCAAAGTTTGGGAGTGGGGAAAGAACACCTGATTAGGAGAAAGAGGAATGTATTTTTAGAGTATTAGTCAGCAAAGATACCCACAAGCACATCTTAGGTTATGATCATCTTACCGAAGGTATCAGGTCCTTGTACCACTTCAAGGTGACATCGATTTGTTCCATTAGACAAAGCAAACTGAAGAACTTGGAACTGTAATGGAGAGAAAAGGTGGCTTTAGTCTCCGATCCCTACCAACAGAATCATTAAATTACAGCCCAGCTATACAATATGTTACACAGAACTTAAAATCAATTTATACGTTCCAAACAATGTCATGTTACGTAGGCCGATGCTTGACCCAGGATGTGCTAACCATGCTGTCTGGACTTCCTAATGAAAACCTTCTCATCCACAGAGACATGCATGGACATGCATGACCGTCTCAGTATGTTCTCAGCTCATGAGGAGCAGACGGTGAAGATCACATTTTAAAAGCACACAATGTGAAAGCAAGGATATGGGCACACAGAAGACAAACGCATGCCTATTAACAGGCTGCCTCTCCTTAAGTTCTTGTTTGTTTTTATCTACCTGAAGTCAAACTCATTTAAGGAGCCTCTTTGGGCTTCATCTCTGTATCTTCCATCTTTAAAAACAAGAGGCTAGGGCGCCTGGGCGGCTCAGTGGGTTAAGTATTTTCCTTCAGCTTAGGTCATGATCTCAGGGTCCTGGGACAGAGCCCCGCATTGGGCTTCCTGCTCAGCTTGAAGCCTGCTTTTCCCTCTTCCTCTGCTCCTCCCCCTGCTCCTTCTCTAATAATATCTTAAGGGACGCCTGGGTGGTTGGTTGAGCAGCTGCCTTTGGCTCAGGTCATGATCCCGGCGTCTTGGGATCGAGTCCCGCATTGGGCTCCTTGCTCCGCAGGGAGCCTGCTCCTCTCTCTGCCTCTGCCTGCCTCTGCCTGCTTGTGTTCTCTCTTTGTTAAATAAATAAATAAAATCTTTAAAAAAAAAAAAAAGAAAAGAAATAATATCTTAAAAAAAAAATTGGCTGTGTTGAAACTGTTAGGGACCACCCTACTACACAATCAAAAAGATAAAATAGAGCCTAGAGAAAAAAGATATGTAGATTTAAAGTGTTACAAAGAAAAACAGTCTAAAAAATACAGACCAGACAGCTCAGTCTGGCAAATCAGTTTTACTACTGCCTGGACTTCCAAGTGCTCAATTAACATGTGCTGTAAGTCAGGGGCCTGCTGCCTGCAGAGGTGACAGAGGAGGGCTACCAACAGTCTCCCACTGGCAGAACTAACGGTTGCTTAAAGAGGCTCCGATAATGCCAAAGGATACATTTCCAACACACTTACTAATAGAAATTACGCCGATGATCTGGTCCAATAAATTTCCAGTTATCTCCGGTGTTCAAAAGGCCGTGTACTTGATAAGCAAGTTGTAGATCTCTGAGAAATGAGCACTGAAAATTTGCAATCAGTAAGCATCACTCAGATTTATCAGCCAAACAGTGGCTCATTACATTAAAAAGAGTTACGTGTGGAAATACTCATGGTGATTCAATGTATTACTGGTTGACAGGAACTGAGTTATAAGATGGGGGGAAGGCAAACCCTAAGTTCTGTGAAATCTAAAACAAAATGTGATTTTAATCTAGTGACTGTACCTTTAGAAATCAATTCTATGAAAACACTTGGTTATGTGCATAAAACAGATGGGGTACTCATTTCAGCATTATTTGCAAAAAACCCCACGCAGTAACTCCAAAATACACTCACAGTAGAAGACTTCAGTAAATTGTAGTCCCTCCCTCCTATGAAACACTGTTACTGTCAACAAAATACCGTGGAAATGTGTCTGGTTGTGTGTGTTTGAATACCTAAAGGAAAAAATCTATAAGGATACATACACAGTGAACTTTTGGAAAGCAATTATCCTTGGAATAGGATATGCTAATCCATCCTGAAACTGCCTAAAACTTCTGAGTAACATAAAATGAAAAACCAAAATTCAAAACAACCATTATCAATTAAAAAAATCACCAATAGGCAAATATGAAATATTCTGAAACCTTATCTGAACAAAGGTTTGACAAAAGACAACATATACAATAAGCAAGGGTAAGGATACTATGTGAATTAGTATAAAACTTAAGAGAAAAAAAGAAAATTTGGATCAAAGAAATAAAAGAGAAAGTGAAAAAATCAGGGGAGCCCACCTGCCCCAGTTAATTAAACAAGAAACAGTACTCACAACTCTCATGGCCGACTGAAAAAACATATCTGAAAATCAAAGTTCACAAGGTCTTGGTTACAATGGGTAAAATATATTTTCAAGTGAGTAGCATTAATAAAAATCCTAGCAATAAAACTGTTAATATGTAAGTTAAAGCTCAAGGAATAAAAACTGTAGGAGAGGAAGATATAGCAATATGCCACACATATTTTGGCCTCTTCAGAATAGTCACCCATAAGACATCTAGGCTAAAGCAAAGCCTGTCCTGTCACAAGGCCTCTCATAACTGGCAATTAGGAAAGCAGGCTTTGTCTCGCACAAGCAATTTCTGTGCCTACCGTCATCTGGGTCCCTTGGGGAAAATTTCTGTCCTGTTAATTCATTCATAATATCATAGATTATGAGGGATGATTCTTTCAAAGGGTTTTCTGCAAAACAAAAAAGCAGTTAGGCTTTATAAAGAGTGCCCCCCTTATACCCCTACCAACCACACAGCACGCAGCTCAAGGGGCCACACCTCCCTCGCCCCCGCAGCATAGGGCCCAGCACACGGCCGGCGGAGCGCGTGCCTGCTGAAGGAGCAGGTGCACACACTACGAAGGGCAACTCTCATACGATCTGGGGCACTTCTAGCTCTTGGTCTATGTGCTCCCAGCACGCTTTCCCTTCCTTAGTCTGAAGCTTAACTTTCACCGAGGTGGGAGACACAAACAATCTCACCAAATCTGCATACTCAGAAAAACAAACATGGGCTTTTTGCCAGTAATCATTTGTGTTACAGATAATCAGGATAAAAGGCCAAGAAAGAGAAAACTGTACAATTAACGGATAGACGCAATCCTCTTAAAATCCCATGAACCGAGTACTAACAGGTATAAAATCTACCTACGAAGTTCCCGACACATCACCTTATTCAGTCTGTTTCCTACGTCATCCGCACACAAGTGATAACACAGTTTTAATGACAGTACAGATGGATTTCCACAATTCCCTCAATCATGTTTCCATCTGCTGGCATTTCTAAACATTTTATCAGTTACATAATAATTTACTTTATACATATCCTTTCTTTCTTTAGGCCTTCTCCTTTGAGTAAATACCTACAAGTCGTTCCCGCAGGGTGCCAGTTTCCGTACGGGTAAGGCAAACGGACACTCCCCCCCCTCCAGCCCACCCTCGTGTTCCTGAGTGGTACCTAGGAAGCAGGACCACTTTGTTTCACAACTGAACCAAAGTGACGTGTGACGGTAGAGAGAAATGCAACAGGCTTTGGGGTCAGAAACACTAATTTCACTATAACGTCATCAAGGTTGAGTAAAATTTTAGAAGATACAATTATTGTTTACTCTTTACCTGTTTCCAAGATAAAGTCTGTTACCATTTCCCCCCACCGCACCCCAAAACACAGAAATCCTCCCCATAGGTGAGGATGTGGATTTTGTAAAATTAGCCCAAGATAATCAAGCTCTCTTTTACACTTATAAAGTCTACCAGAGGAGAGGGCTGGAGCAGTCATTTCTGAGGGGGTTCTTTCTCAGGTTGGGGCAAATGGCTAAGAACTGACAGACTAGGAATGCCTACTGCGTGACTTCCAAGCACGAGATACCGGGCACTTTTCATGTCATCATCACAGCCCTGCGGTATTTACTCAGGTAAGGAATCCAGTCCCTTTTGGCAAAGCTGATAAATCTTAGCATTAAAAAAATAAGGGGCGCCTGGGTGGTTCAGTGGGTTAAAGCCTCTGCCTTCGGCTCAGGTCATGATCTCAGGGTCCTGGGATCGAGCCCCGCATCAGGCTCTCTGCTTGGCAGGGAGCCTGCTTCCTCCTCTCTCTGCCTGCCTCTCTGCCTACTTGTGATCTCTCTCTCTAAGAAAAAAAAAGTCTTTATAAAAAAAATTATAGAATAGAATAAAATAAAATAAACTAAGGTGCAATTTCAACTCAGGTGTGCCTTGCCCCGAAGTCCATTCAATAGAGCACAGCTCCTCCAGGAACTGGCTGGCCTAAAGCAGGTGACAAATGGAGCCAAAATGTTCTCCTATGAGACTTCAAAATAAGGTCAAGATTAGTGTGGAACAGCACTGTCCAAAAACTTCCTGTACAAATGGAAATGTTCTATTGCTGCATCACTGAATACAATAGCTAGCAGCCACATGTGGCTACCTAGCACTAATGCGATGAAAAATCTTAAATGTCATTTAATTTTAAATAGGCATCTGTGCCTAGTGGCTATTTTCCTGGAAAGCACAGCTCTAGAGAATCAAAAGAACTCCAGACTAACATACCTTCTGACCATTTCGTTGTTTTTAAAGATTTATTTATTTGACAGAGAGAGAGAGCGAGAGAGCGAGCGAGCACACAAGCGCACAAAAGGTGGGGAGGGACAGAGGGAGAAGGGTTAAGGGAGAGGGAGAAGCTCAGCAGGGAGTCTGATATGGGGCTCAATCCCATGACCCTGGGATCATGACCTGAGCTGAAGGAAGACACTTAACCGACTGAGTCACCCAGGCGCCCCACCTTCTGACCATTTTGTAATTGTCCACCAACAGTTAGTACATTTAATGGCCCTGTCCCCTCCACCTGGAGTAACTTTTTGCTCAGGCTATAGGATAATGTTAATGTGTGTTCTCTATTCTTAAATCGTATGCAGTGACAGAAACCTATAACAATCACATAAACATAAGGGAATGGGTCAGCTTTCTACATGAATACACAATGTCATACATACCATGGTGATAAAACAGCTGAATAAGATGGTGGTATGATGCAAGCGAGGGTTCTAAATTACCGGGTTGACAGAAAAAAATAAGAGATAAGTCAAACACAGCTGTCCATAAATAGTTTACTGAGGCTCACTGAATTAAAAACACACTGACCTTGGTATTTAAGTACAAGATGATACATTTCTACTCCTCTGAACAAAGACCTTTCCTGGCTTATTTTAATTAACGTTAAGCGGAAAGGGATCACGAACAATCACTTTTAGAAAGCCTTGACATGTCATTGCTAAATGTTATAACTAATGCACTTGTACCGTAATTCTCCATTCAAGAACATAACGCATACTGAAGTGAACGGATTCCCAAACAACCTTTAATAATTACTGCCAACTATACAACATAGTGGCACATTTAGGTCCAAATACCTATTTATGCTAGCAAATGTCATGGGATTTAAAACTAATTCTTAGGTGAACAGTTCTCCCTAAAAATCGAAAGAAAATTACCTAAAGTATTAAAACAATGTTGTAATTTGCTACAAAGAGCATAAACATAAAGGAGCTCCCACCAGTACTTGATACTTGTAATGAAGTGTGCCAAATGGTGGAATGGAAATTCTCAATACGTTATGTACAAAGTAATAAGAGTTCACCGTCTCTTTTTCCCCTTGTCTGGCTCTGAGACTTCCGGCCAGCACTGGCTCAGCCTCCAGGCAGGGACATGACACATACTCACCTACTCCGATGGCTTTCATTTCACGAAAGGTCTGTATGGCTGGCACTTTTCCAAACGCATGAAATCTCCGCAGGCATTTCAGAATGGTATTAAACGTCTGTAGATTTGGTTTCACCTTCTGAGCAGCCATTTGTTTTAGCAGCTCCTAGTTGAGTCAAAAGCAGTAACTCTTGTAAAGTTTACACCTGGGTTGGTAATTTGACCAGTTAACTAACATTACGCGCTAAAAAAGATTTTGGGGGGCGCCTGGGTGGCTCAGTCGTTAAGCGTCTGCCTTCAGCTCAGGTCATGATCCCGGGATCTTGGGATCGAGCCCTGCATCGGGCTCCCTCTTCTCCCTCCCCCGATCCCCTGCTTGAGTTCCCTCTCTCGCTGTGTCTCTCTCTGTCAAATAAATAAAATCTTTACAAATAAATAAAAAATAAAAAAGATTTTGGTTCTCTGGCTAAGTCTAAAGTTAATAAATAAATCCCTAATTTAAGAATTATCTATTAGCAGGACCAGTGACTTCGCCTTTTGGAGAAGTCACCCCACTGCACTTGATCAAGGTGTACAACTGTCTTCACTCCGCCTAGTAAAGCAAAAGAACAAACTAGAGTGGAGTGTCTTCCTTTAAAATGAGCAGTATGGTATAAAGACAAACTGTACAGTGTAAAAACAAAAACATTTCTATTCTGAAGTTATTTCAATCCAGTGAATATAATTTTTCAAACTTCCCTGATAAAAATGTTTCCATAAATGCACGTTATTTTTGTAATAAAAAAACTATGAGAAATAAAGCAATTGAGGTCTTTCTGATTTCTAGCCATGGACTATGGGTCAGGTAACTTTTTCATCTCGCGTGTCAGATACAGCCGTTTAAACTACAGGATTGCTGGGAGGGTGTAAGCATGCAACCCCAGCATGCCCAGTGTCGTAGTATCTGCCATGAAAATGCACAGTCAATGCTGTCTCCACCCCCTCTAGTTCCAGGAAAAGGTATTTTATGCCTATTAGAAGACAAAATGAGGGTTCCTTCTTACCAGTATATCATTCCACTTGTCCTCCGGTTTCCCATTCACATTCAATGCTGTTGCTTCAATCAATGCATTGAAGGTGTACACATCAGCTGTAAAAACAAAAATTTGGGTTGAATTTTAACCCCCAAATGCTTCAGTGGAAAGTGAAGCAGTAGCGCGCACGTGGCCCAAGTGCATTCCCATGGGCCCACACCACCAATCACTCCCTGCTCTGGATCTCTCCTCCTGCTTCTCCCATGAATACCACATGAAAAGATGAAAACTGAGCTCATAATTGAAGCAAGATCCGAATATTTTGCAGATTAAAAGATGTTATAGATTCTTAATTTTTTTTAAGAGTTTATTTATTTATTGACAGAGAGAGATCACAAGTAGGCAGAGAGGCAGGCAGACAGAGAGGGGGAAGCAGGCTCCCTGCCGAGCAGAGAGCCTGATGTGGGGCTTGATCCCAGGACCCTGAGATCATGACCTGAGCCGAAGGCAGAGGCTTTAACCCACTAAGCCACCCAGGAGCCCCCCCCCCCCTTTAAAGATTTGTTAGAGAGAGAGAGAGAGAGAGAGAGAGAGAGAGCGCGCACAAGCAGGGGGAGTGGCAGGCTCCCCACTGAGCAAGGAACCCGATCCCAACACCCCGGGATCATGACCTGAGCTGAAGGCAGATGCTAAACTGACTGAGCCACCCAGGCGTCCCAGATGTTACAGATTCTTAAGGAAAGAAAAGGAATTCTCCACAAACATACTTACCATGGAGTCTGTTGTTTAATAATTCAGTGTACAAGTTTAATGCCTGCACAAGAGCTCGGTGCTGGGAGAGAGAGCATAAATGTTAAGCATCATCTAACATGTTGACTTAAGAAATATCTGCACATCTACTCTTTCAGGGTTTGGGGATACAGTAGTAAAAGAAACAGACAAGGTCTGTTTATACTCCATTGCTGTGGAAATTTTGCCTCCCTGGTGACATCTGGTAATACCTAAAGATATCTTTAGTTGTCATAACTGAGGGCTGGGGAGGCCGCAGTACTGACATGCAGTGGGCAGGGAATAGGGAGCTTCTGAACACTCTACAATGCAGCGGAGAGCCCCCACCACAACAAATTATCTGGCCCAACCATCAGTAATTCTGAGGGTGAGAAATCCTGAATTGGTGGACATTAAAGATAAAAGTATAAAAATAAATGTTGGGCACCTGGGTGGCTCAGTTGGTTAAGCCACTGCCTTCGGCTCAGGTCATGATCCCGGAGTCCTGGGATCGAGTCCCGCATCGGGCTCCCAGCTCCACGGGGAGTCTGCTTCTCCCTCTGACCTTCTCCCCTCTCATGCTCTCTCTCTCTCTCAAATAAATAAAAAATCTTTTAAACAAACAAATAAATAAATGTATGTATGTATGTTACCTTCACCATTCCTCGGATCACTGTGCAGTAGGAGTGTGAATTTTTCTCTGGCATTAGAGCAAAGATTCTCTCGGCATTGTTTTTTGCCCTAAACACGGAAGAGTAAATGAGCCGGGGGAAATGGGAAAAACCAACAGCTACCACAATCTACTGAGAGTTCAAAATGTTCCAAGCACTGTGCCAAGCACTTCACACACACAATTCCTACCATTGAGACAGACAGACAGACAGACAGACAGAGAGATGGTTATCATTCCGAAAAGTGAGAAAAACCAAGGCTCGAACACCTCAAGTGGTCTGTGGCTTGGTGGTTAATGACAGAACCAGGACTGAAAATTTTTACAAAAAATATATACTCACAGTACTAAACAAAAAGCAAAGGGTACAGAGGGTGCACAGTGAGTTTCCCCACCCTCTCTCAACCATATACAACTCCCCAGAGGCCCCCACGGACAAGCAGTTTCTCCAGAATCTCTCTTGTATTCTAGCGTGCACGTGTCACACTCTGGGGCGTCTTCCTCCCTCCCTATCCAGCACGCATCAATCAATCCATGTAACCATGTAACCATACAGCTGCAGCGGCTCCTGCCTCTTGCAAAGAAGTCTTGGAAATCAGAAGCAGGATTCGGACCAGGATGGTATGCCAAAGTCCGTGCTCTTAACCACTATGCAAAATTATTAAAATCTACTAAAGAAATTTAATGTTTGATTTTATTCAACTTATCACTTCAAGAGACTTCAGATATTAATGGTAGCTCTCCTTCTCCAGATGTCCGCGTGAAATACCTTCGACATTTCTATTCGGTTAACTTAAATTTTTTTTTTTTTGAAGATTTTATTTATTTGACAGAGAGAGAGAGAGAGATCACAAGTAGGCAGAGAGGCAGGCAGAGAGAGAGGAGGAAGCAGGCTCCCTGCTGAGCAGAGAGTCTGATGTGGGGCTAGATCCCAGGACCCTGAGATCATGACCCGAGCTGAAGGCAGAGGCTTTAACCCCTGAGCCACCCAGGTGCCCCCAGTTAACTTAAATTCTCAAATGTTAGTTAAACATTACTCACCTTTTGTCTGGAAATGCTGAGTACTGCTGCTTGCTGGCCAGTAGCCTTAATTTAGAACTACATTCCAGTGTATATGTATTTTTATATAAACAAAATGAGCCAATTTTTCACAACGTGAGGTATATATTGCAGAGTAGGAGCACTGCTAGAACTACCCAAGGAACTGCCACTATGTGAAAGTGACATGAACTGAAATGGGGGGGGGGGGTGGACAGGCACAAAGTCCAATGAAGCGTCCACCTTGTACGGCTGGTTGGAAGTAAAGATCTTATGGAACAAGCTCTAGATGCATATGAATACCAAGGTCACATTTGTATTGTATGCTAACAAGTTCTACTTTAGAAAACCTCAGAAGCACATCTTCGTGAGGGAGTGCTGGGTTAGGGTTAGTGCTGGGGAACATGCACGCCCCATAAAAAACCACACTACAAGGTTCTACTGACGTGTAACGTACCTCCACGTGCCTCCAAACTGATGATCGTCTTTCTTTGATTTCTCATTATTTTCCTCTGCGGCCTCCTCCTGAAATGAACCATCAACAAAAATAAAACAAAAAATAACAATGAAATGCATTCTCCTACTTAGATACTTAAAATCAAAAGGCAAAGGAAACTTTGGAAAAATAAACTGCAGATTTAACAGAAGGTGAAGAAAAAACCCAGTAAATGTTCATTTAAAAAACTGGTAATTTTTCAGCATAAATCAGTTCAGAGATGAAAAGTAAAGCTAGCACTTAAAATGAGAACGGACAGCCTGGAGACACATGAAGCCCCACCCAGAGAGAACTAGAAATCCCAACACAACCTGGCTTGAGCTGGCTCTATCTACCTTGAGCCACACAGAAGTAACTACATGCCTATACATTTTAAAAGACTTAATTACTCTGTATGTAAATAACCCATATTCATGGAGGAAAATTAGACATAAATGGAGGGAAAAGCACTTAATTTCTCATCTTCTCTCATGCACATGGAAATATTTTATAAAAATGAAGTATCATCATCTAGCCTATCTTCTCATCTGTCAATATTTGGTGTATCTTAGCCAAACAGACCTATACGAGTCCTGCCAATCACATTACCATAATCTAATCATTCATCACTGGACATCCATTTCCCCGCATTTTTATATCTACACGTATGAATATTATGAAAATGACGTATGTAATCTTTGTTCACACGACCCATAGATGTCCCTGGGATCTTTTTCTAGGAGTAAAACTCTTGGGTTGAGAAATTAAGATAGGACTGACTCCCTAACTACAGGCCAGCCCTTGGCACAATACTGCTCTATACCCCAGCCCGGTGTGCTCACTCCTCTCTGCCCCCATTATGTAGGCATTTTCGGGGCAGGGGGTGCTGGGGCCCCGGAGTCTTTCCCTGTTCCTTACATATGGTCCCTGTAAGTAACAACAACAGAGGAGTTTGCCTAAACATTTCTGGTCAAAGCTTTGCCTGCATGTGGTAGACAAGGTCAACATATTTTTTAGGCAAGGTCAACATTATTTTTAAGGAAACCAGAATTAAAATTATTGTTTAAATCTTTCTTCCTACAGACTTTTATCAAAGCTACTATACCACATCGCATCTCAGAACAAATCTCTACTATCCTAATGTACAGCATAAGAACCTGCCTTACTTTGAAATGGTTATCACTGTCAAAAGAAATTTTAAAAAAACCACTGCCAAAACCCATTACCAACTCTTCAGATTTTTCACGTTGCTGAAAATGATAATCAGTTGAGGGCTCCTTGTCACCATAATAACACAGTAAATCCAAGAGACTATTACTTGTTTCCAAAGATACAGTGGTTCCTGTGGGTCAGAGGAAAAAAGGGAAGGAAACATTGAAACAACAGAGAACTGAAGCTCGCTGTATTAAAATTCTTCACTTTATCTACAAGCTGTGACTTTATGGGCTACCTACTTTGTGTCACCCACCATTCTAGGCATGGACAAGGGTGCACTCTACATCCACCTAAACACCTGAAGAGAGGCGGAGAGGGACACAATCCCTACCAAGTGTGGGGTCTGACAGAAGGGACTAAAGCACAAGACAACGCCTGACCCTGTGCTCACTTAGTTTACATACTCGTGTCCCCAGAGAAAACAATCTCATGGTTTTAATGATCGTTTCCAAACCGAACACTCAGCAAATTACTGCCACTCAGTTCCCCTGGCCCAGTTCCACTTTTACAAATGCAAGCAGAATTATTCCACTTGGATCCAGGCCCTCACGGGGATACTTGCCTAGAGATACTAGCATAAATGTCTAATTACAGTAGTTTTTAAAAAAGTCATACGCAGAAACATTATGTTCCGTCTTGACACTAGCAGAAAAAAGGGAACGGGAAGTGTAAGATACAGTGTTTTTTCTAAAAATACGGATACTAAAAATGCCAATTGGGACATTTAAAAGCTCATAAAAGAGCAAGACAGAGTGGAGAGAAGAGAGGCTACGGAAGGGAATGGGACTGGATCTTACTATATATATCAGAACTGTGTATCCCTGGAATGTTACTTAATAACCAGCTTCCTTTATAAAATGACTATAAAAGACGTTATAGAATCAAATTCAGTATGTGAAATTCCAAGCAAAGTGTTTGGTACTTATTAGGGGCTTGACAGTAAAACTTCCTCTAACTCCCCCCCACCAAGGCATACTGGCTTATTCCGTTACTCTGAGCTGTGGGGCTGACACACCACCTTTAGAGCCGATTACTGAGTGTCTGCACGCGCCTACAGCAACAGTGTACGAACCTAGTGGAAGCCAGGTCTGAGCACTGAGTACCTGAATGCAGACTTAGCATTTACCATACACAACAAGCAGAGGCAAAAGCCTCCCTAAATTGTAACGTGTGTCGGCAATTCGTTGGGATATCCGATATTCAGCAGACAATACACTCAAATTCTCAAATCAAACACAGCTTTCTGCAAAGGTTTCTTGTGTTGATTCAGCCCAGCTCCTCTCTCTTCTGTTTGTTAGCCTAAATCACCGACCAGCATTCTGGAGTCCATTAACTTACAATCCCGCTGCCTCTGACGTTAGTATAGGTACACTGTTCTCTTGGTAGTTTACACGCCACGCAATTGAGATCTAGTCCACTAGAGGTTCATTCAGATCAAAGAGAGAGAATTTTAAGAGACAGAAATTCTGAGAAATTAAGTGATTTTTCCAAGGCCACAGAGCTAACTGGTATCAGAGTTAGCATCAGTAGCCCAGCTTAGTGCTCTTTCCTTTTTAAATATTCCTTTCTTGTCTGTTTATGCCCCCAAACATACTTAGAGTACTAGAAATCTGAATACAACATGTACACGCCTAAGATTAAAAACGGAAGCCAAGGAAGAATGGCTCTATAATTTCTCTACCTGCTGCCCAACACAGCCCGCGGGCACGGTAAACTAAGCTGCAACTCCATCTCACTTATACTTCAAGAAGAAAGCTGAAGCAGAACTTGAAATATTAACTCTCAAAAGCATGAACCCAGCATCAAGCAGAGATCCTTGTCACTTGCTCACAACCAGCAGGATCACGTAAGCACAGCGCACTTCCGAGCCCATGTTCCTGGGGTGCTTTAAATGAACGGAGTCACCTGCTTGCAAGAGTTGATCAAACATGTCCACGGATGCTTTGACCTTTTTGAGCTTGATTCTCTCCCTTAAGGCTGCTTCGCTTATATCTTCAATCTGAGGTTCAAAGTATTCAGGCATTAAACACTAGGAAAAGAAGATGGCTAGTTACCACAAACAGGTAAAGGGGCAATGACCAAGCAGGACTAAACTTTTATCACCAACACACCAAAATAAAACTTCACTGTTCCAATTCATGTTTCATGGACCAGGCACCACGTGTACATCTTCGTAGGGAATATAACTTAAAAAAAAAATTATATTAAAAAAAAAAAAAAAATCAAAGAACCCTCCGGGATCCAAAACAAGATCATTCAGCGATCTCCTAGCTCAGGGAGAATTTAAAACCACCCAAAGATAAATATTTATTTCAATCTAAAGAATCCCGTTTCCAACTAACTTCCCCAACTTCAAGTTGAACTTATTTCATCCCCAGCCAAAACTATCCTTTCTCTATTCCTTCCAATCTTGTTTCGCAGTGTCAGAGTATACCTGGTTTGCAAAGGAGAAACCTTTCACCCTAACGCTTCTTTTACTCTAAAAGCACTGACCATCATCAAGGCATGTTGATTTCACCTCACTCGCTAGTTTATTTCAATACTTATTGAATGCTGACCATTTTCTGCCAGGCACAAAGTGAGGCACTGGAGGCACAGATGAAAGTCCTTCTCTACCTTCAGGCATCTCCTCATCTAACAGACCAAGGAAGGAATGAATTACAGTGCAGCATGAATATAAATGATAAGAGATCTAGAAGGTGTGACAGTGCTGTCTTGTCAGGGAGGCAAGGACTCACGGCTTTAAGCAGAAGTGCTCATCAACACAGCAGAGTAACTGCTGGTTAGAAAGATCCAGGGGTGCTAGTAGACTATCACTGCCACTGTCCCCACACAGGACTCCAGCACCGTCACCTGCCCAATCACACTGACCTCCTACTTTGTCACTGGGAGCTGCTGCTTGAGAAGCAGGAGGCTGTGCCTGGGTGCACGCATTTCAGGAAGCAAGGAGTCTGGGACGTGAGCCTGAGGTTCTTATTTCCACTAACCAGCCCGGGAGGGCAGAGGCGCCTCTGCTCCGCCGGTCACGATAGCACCGGCACCGAGCACAACAGCTAACACGCCGCACGCCGCTCATGCTCCATGACGACAGGATGCATAGGTAGTTGGAAACACAATTTGGAGTTCAAAGTGAATGGCTGAAGGGTTGACACACTGAAGAGAAACGAGGACACTGGACTATCAAAGCAGAGGGATCTGGACCAGGTATACAAGAATGCCAAATGGAATAGAAGGGCTGCTGCCACAGGGAGACTGCAGACAGGAAAAAGACAATGACTGAGCCTGGAAACCTACGAAGACCTCCACACTTATTAAGGGGTGGACAGAAAAGCTACTTGAAGAAACTGAAAAGAACAGTCACAGAGGTAAAGACCTAAGATTCTGGTGTCACAGAAGCCAAATGGGGAAAACAGGATGAGGAGCAAACACAGACAGGTGTTTAAAAAAAAAGTTACTATTCTAAGCAAAGATAACTATATACATCAAAAGACTTCACCCAAATACTGAGGACATTCCAGTGGCTACTGAAACTTAGCCATGAAAACTTAGGTTTAATTTACATTTAGATAGTAATACCCGAAAAATCACAATTACCTCTCCTTACCGGTATATGAGGTTCAGCTATGTCCTTCTGAAAATATTTCGGATGCGAATCAATAATAAATCTTGCTGCATTCTCCCCAGACTTCTTTGCCAATAAAAACAAACGCTATATAAAGAAAAGGATTTAAATATAAACTGACTCAAGAGATCAAAATGACACCCTCAGCAAATAATATCCCACTCACAAGCCTCCCCCAAGAATGCAACAATACATAGAAACCCCATTAGAAGTTAAATTATACACTGTTATATATCCACCTCGGGTACTGAGTGTGACATTTTAGGTCAAATCTTACATGAAGCTTGTGGCACATAAAACCAGTGCACTGAAACCGAGCGGACTGCTCCTGTGTGAAGAGCCCTAAGTTCTAAATCTCAAATCCCAAAACTTTCCTAGAGCCAATCTCCAAAACTTTGAAACTGTTAACTTTTCAAAGGTTTTTACACTAAGTTAAATTCTATACCCATGCTCATACCCAAACAAGGTAAAACAATGCTAGAAATACTGTATGAAAACACTCACAGATTCCAAAGAGGATGTTGGTAAGAGATAAGGATCATCCTGAAATGCGTAAGGGGCAGCTGTTGGGTCCTGTGAAGACACAGAAAGTCTCTTTAGTTAGATTTTCATTAAGACCTTGAGTTTTGATGACCAAAAACTCTGTAAAATAAGTTTTAATTAGATATGTAACACAGGGGCACCAGGGTGGCTCAGTGGGTTGAGGCCTCTGCCTTCGGCTCAGGTCATGATCTCAGGGTCCTGGGATCGAGCTCCGCATCGGGCTCTCTGCTCAGTGGGGATCCTTCTTCCCCTTCTCTCTCTGCCTGCCTCTCTGTGATTGATCTCTCTCTGTCAAATAGATAAAATCTTAAAAAAAAAAAGATATATAACACATACAGAAATGTGTGTGTGTAGTGAGAGAAACACTACCACCTACAATCATACTCTCAGCTCTGTAAGACTCAGCTGTCATTACACACAAAGCAAACAATGGCTCAAACCCCCATGAGTGCTTCTTCAGAATTGAGGGTGCTACCAGGAACTAGTGCTGTTTTAAATGAAAGATCCTCTGAATTAACCAGTATGGGCACAAGTGTCCTGCATGCCTTCAAACCTAGCCACTACCCACCCAAGAGTCCCTCCTCCAAATGGAGGATACTGTTGTGCCCTCTGGGAAGGAGCTAACAGCAGCAGCTTCTCCTGTGTCCTGTTGTCGAACGTTTTATATACTTCTTTACACTGTTCTGGGGAGAACCCCGAACAAAGCAACTCTTCAGTACCACTCACTGAAAACTGCCCCCCAATTACTTTCTCTATTCCTCTCTTCTCCCTTAAAGCCTCCTTTCCTGGGCCTTTTGGGACCTATGTTCCATAGGAAAAACTCATCCTATATCCAGAATTTCTCCTTTCCCCTTGATGCCCCGTCTTACCTAAGACTCTCCAAAGGACAGCTTCCCTGCACCTCTCAAGGGAAGGCGCGAATACCTAAGGCCTGGAAGTAAGATTTTTTGGGGGGGTCTAAGCTTCCTGCTGCCACTTTCAAAATCCATATCCCTTCATACTCACGGGAGGCTCATTTCATCTGGTCATGTCACTCTACTAAATGAGGAAGTCATGTAATGGTAAACCGGAGATGGCAGTTCTCGGTTGGTTGCCCCGAACTACTCCTACTCACTCCGATTCCACTCAGACCAGTGCCGGCCTCTAGTTCCGATCCTCTGCATGCCCTTGTTAGATACCTGCTTGGGGCCTCCAGTTTTGGTGACATGCTGGACTTCTTTTAACTTACTAGACTTATTCTTCCCATTTATCTCCCAATTTCCCTTCCTAGATGATTTCTAAATC
>CM052811.1:34505475-34550326 GCA_028533885.1 Nasua narica
ACCTTTATCACACCACATTCACCTATGAAAACTCACAATGACCCTGTATAATTTGTTAAAGTCTTCTATATTACCTGATCAATCTAGGAAATCACACCCTTAAAAGGTGATGCATATCTAAAATAAGGCAACAAGAATCTGTAGTGCCTATGGTTCTTCCAGATCTAAAAGCCTAAATTCCTAAGCACAGAAATCATCACTTTTCTGTAAGGAAACAAATAGTACTGTTTACTCTATAGGTCACAGGGACTCTGTTGTATGTTATGCCAGTACAGCATAAAAGTAGCCAGACAACGTTAGCAAATGAGGCTACACTGCAAAACAATTTTAGTTGACACTGAAATTTGAAATTCATATAATTTTCACATGGTCATGAAAGTTTTTTCACTTTTTCCGGGGTGCCTGGGAGGCTCAGTGGGTTAAGCAACTGCCTTCAGCTCAGGTCATGATCCTGGAGGCCCGGGATTTCTTCCCACGGGATTTCTTCCCACATCGGGCTCCCTGCTCAGCGGGGAGTCTGCTTCTCCTTCTAACTCTCTCCTCTCTCATGCTCTCCCTCTCTCTCAAATTAAAAAAAAAAAAAGTCTTTTCACTTTTTTCAAGGGTAAAAAAAAAAATGTAAAAACCATTTTTGGTTCCTGGGCTATAAATGATTGGGCCTAGTTTACCGACCAATGTTCTGTTTATTTCCCTTATTCTAACAGAGCACTTCTCACAAGACTGCCTGCTGGGTCTCTGCCTACCAGCAAATACATCACGGTCATGTCCCATTCTACCTTACTGTTCTCTGTATCTATAGGTCTCATGCTTATGGTTCATATGGTTCATATCTATAGGTTCACAGTTCTTGTGAACCCTACAGGGATATGCATTTTAAACAAAATTCCCTGGTGATTCTGATTCCAATAAAATAATCTTACTCATTTAAGGCACAGGTAAATTTCTACACTTTCAATAACTCCCCTTGATTAACATAATATAATCGTTATTGACTATATCATATCCTGTGTGCCTCCAGCCACGTTATAAGATTAGTACTGTGTAAGTATAAGGTGTAAAACATAAAATATGCATGTGACTCAACTATTTCATAAACCATCTGAGCACATCCTCCAAATTTTCCCTGTAGTACCTTCCTCAGGGACAGAGGCACAGTGGGTTGGTGAAGTGCTTTGGACATGAATGCCATTCAAGAAAGTACCTCATTCATAGATACAAATCAATTCTCCCAAACTAAATGTATATAGCTGACCTTGAACAGGGGGTGCCAACCAACTCTTGTGTCCCCTGCAGAGTAAAAAATCCATGTATAATTTCTGACTCTTCCCAAACTTAACAGCTTGTTGACTGAAGGCTTTCTGATAAAATGAACTGATTAATGCACATTTTGTATGTTAAGTGCGTTACACAGTGTATTCTTTTTTTTTTTTTAACACAGTATATTCTTATAACAAAGTAAACCAGAAAAAAACTTAAGACAACCATAAGAATACTGTACTGTATTTATGGAAAAACATGATGGACTCACGAAGTTCAAATCCATGTTATTCGAGGATCAACTATAATTTATATTAAAAAAAATGATACCCCAGAACTTTAAAAGTAGTGATCTTTTGAGAGATATGTGTAACGCACTATTCAAATGCTCCTTTATTCCTTTGAGCCTGGTGCTGTCATTATCCACATTTCACTCTGGAATAGACAAAGTAAAGTGCCTCTGAGTAGAGTGTAGGTAATTTTATTTCCTTCTTGCATTTAGCCCACCCACCCCACAATAATCAATTACTTCTGTAATTTAAAAAGTTTTTTTTTTATTTTTTATTTTTTATTTTTATTATTATTTTTTAAAGGTTTTATTTATTTGACGAGAGAGATCACAAGTAGGCAGAGAGGCAGGCAGAGGGAGAGGGGGAAGCAGGCTCCCCGCCGAACAGAGAGCTGGATATGGGGCTCGATCCCAGGACCCTGAGGTCATGACCTGAGCTGAAGGCAGAGGCTCAACCCATTGAGCCACCCAGGTGCCCCGATTTTTTTTTTTTTAAATGGACTTGAGTCTTCAAGTCCTACTTGGCTTTTTGAGGGTCATAAGATGCATTCAAAATCATTACTATAAGAATTCTGTAGAGAAGTTTCAGTTCTCATATACTCAACAAATGTTGAATAAGGCAATTTATTTGAAGATCTACCTAGTTAGATAAAAAGGGCTAACCTCTGTCCACAGTATTTTATTTTACTTCATTAAAGACTGTAAAGATAGCACTTCTGTCTGGTCTCCCAACCTTCTAAGAACTTTCTTAAACGAGAAAAAAAAAATTATTCTAATAATGATGTTCATAATTAACCATTATTAAACTATTAACCCAAACTTAGCTCAGAAGAACTTTTAAGGCTTATGTAAATCTTATGCCCCATTTACTCACTACTGTCCACCTTCCTCTTTATGTTCAACTCCCAAGTTTTTCTCCCATCACTCCCGAGGAATGCTGTCTATTGTTCTTCATGTCATTGACTCCTTACCTACAAATGTTTTGTACTCAATCACTTGAAAAAACACGGAATACTTACCAAGTTTTCTTTTTTGGGATGACCACTTCTTCAATCCCTTAATTTGAAAAATAAAACAAAAGTAAATTGGTTTCCCAATGCTACTACGACTACAAATAAGTGCAACGTGTTAACACAAAAATGAAATTATTTCAATATATTTTTACATACCTGTTACATTAGCTCCTTTAACCTTTGGGATGGTTGCACTTCTAGAATAAAATCTGCAAAAAATAAAAGCCCTCAAGTACACTCATTAATGAAGTTTCTTTCTCACCTCCACCTATGTGCATTTTGAACCCAAATTTCCAAACTGTCATGGACCAAAATAACTGAGTGATTCATTTCAATGTACACTGAGGAGACATGGCCTGACAGCAAGTTCAAAACCATTACAAAATAGACACAAGATAATGACACAATATGATCAACCTTTTTAGACAATCTCGTTAAATAAAATCAGAGAAAGAATTTCAATAGCACTTGAACCACTGAAGCAGCAGCTGATTTGAAATATAAGGGACTTTCAACTTTGGTAATCTTGACTGAGGTCAAGAGGGACAACTTAACGAGCTCCTGATTTTATATGAATAACACCCTAATGATGTTAAGAGTACCCCACTTAAAGCAACTATGATAAATTATTAAGCTAAGATCATTATGGGCTTTCATCTCACTTCATTCAACAATCAGGAATTTGCCAAATATGTATGTCCTAATTTAAACTTGAAACTGCTGATATTATTTTTTATCCAAAATACAGAATCACTGACCCATGACTGAGTTTTAAAATATTCTGATAACACTAAGAAATGCAGTACAGTCAAAAGATCACATAGTCATGTGTACTATTATTTTGTGTATTCCCTTCCTACATGGCCTTGGTACCATTCCTAAAATTGCAAGAACATGATTAGATAGAAAATTCACTTCCTCTACTGGTATCTGGTCTCAGGCATCATTTTAAAACGGTAATTTCTGCTAAGGATCAACTTTGGAGAGAGATCAACTCCTCCAAATCATGCTATTTGTCTCTCCTGACATTAGCATATAATCACCACTGTTGTCTTATGGGTAAATGCAGAGAGAGAGATGCTGTCAGGCAAAGGAAATGAGTAGAAAAATGTCAACAGTGACACTACCAGGAAAAGGACTGGGATAGACAGCAGTAATAAGGCATTTACAGTACTAGGTGGAGCACTTTCTTCTTTTTGAGAAGTTGAGGCAAGGTATTGCATATAAGACCTATAGCTCAAGTTACACAGCTTACATTCCTCACCATTTTTGGGACGATTATTACTAGCTGCAGTCTACAAAAAAGAAAAATCTATTAACCAACTAAAAAACTGGCAAACTTCGAATCCAAAATTGGGGTCTTCCCAACTTTTCGTTACAAATTACTGACACTACTTCCACACCACCATTTGTAATTAGTGAAAAAATTAAATAATACTCTCAGGCGTGACAATCACAGCAATCCAAAGGCTGTGTTCAAATCTTTTAGACTTCCTTGTTTTTAGGAAGACCTGGATAATTTCTTTGGCCAACCATCCCCAAAACATTCAGCACACACTGGCCCTCGAAAACTGCCTTTAATTTGGGAAAATCTTCAGAGTTCTTCGTTTGATAAAAATGAATAAGGGCGCCTACTTTTCTATTTTTAAAACTTGGAACGGAGTTGCTAGTAGCCACATTCACTAAAACGCAAGCTCCACGAGAGCAGGATCTTAATCTTGCCGACAGTTCTTAATTCTAGGGTAAGCCAGCCACCCAGTAAAAGATGCCCTAACAAATGAGTCTCAAGCCCTTTTTCCAGGACTCCAGCACCGAGCGCCGAAGCACGCGGTCGCAAAATTGCGCATGCGCGTCTCACTCCATTGTAGCTAGTTCCCCAGCTCTAAGAAAAAAGCTGACACAGAGGACGAAGTTAGCCAAGGGGTCTTTCTCTTGGATTCTCCATGCGTGTCTTACCTGCAGCTGGGGGCCTGTCCACACGGACCTGCCCGCTGACCCGTCAGAGTAAGGCAAACCTTGCAGCGGAGCCCCAACCTACGGGACACCGCTACCGCCGCCATCTTTGGCTTCTTCGCAAAGCATCCTGGGAAAGCGCGACCTCGACCTTCAGGATCACCAAGAGGGGGCGGGGAATAGCTCGGCTATTGGCTGAGACGGAACAAGACAAAAGCGATCAGGAATTAGGAGGTTAAAAAAGCTCGTGGTTTGAAAGACTTTGTTACGGAAGTTAAAGGCTCAAAACGCCCCGTTTTCCTCGAAGAAATTTTCCGAAACTATTATTCAGTGATTTATATATCTTCGATATTTTCAAAATAAGAGGGAGATCGAAAGTCATCAACTTACTTCCCCCCCTACAGTGGAAGTGGTCTCGTCCATGTGAGTCTCAAACCAGCAAGCTTTTCTCACGCGCAAGCGCATTTTAAACCACATGGTGGCTGCCGGATTGAGGCTGAGTTAAGTTGCCGGTGTTGGCTGCTGGTGTGACACCCAACCTCTCTCTGGGTGTCGGAATTCGAAGATTACCTGGAGGATGTTGGGCTCAAAGAATATGCCCTGGCGGAGGCTGCAGGGCGTTTCCTTCGGGATGTATTCGGCCGAAGAACTCAAGTAAGGAGTTGGTGGGAAGCATGCAGAGTCTGCATGTTGAGGTCGGCGCCATAAACTACTGTTCCCAAAAGGTCTTGCGCTCAATTTATCCTCTGAGTCAGTGGTTGTCCGGCGCGTGGCCTTTTGGGACTCGTAGTTCCAGAAACGTCTTAGGTTGGCGTGCCTTGCCTAGAACCCGGTGGGGCTAGATTAGAGTTTGCGCTGGAGAGGAGGTTCCCAGGTTGCAACGTTAGCGTCCATCAGTTTCTTTGGTAATTAAACAGCGTCTGTGGAGTTGTAACGTCCCAGATGTGGTTAATTAAACATATAATTAATAAAAATGGGTAACCTTCAAGACTCATTGAAAGCGACAACTTCCCTTTGCTAGGACCCTCTATATTCTTTGCCTAGTTAGTAAATCAAGGGGACTCTCTTAAATCCTCATTTTGATCACCATAGCATTTGGCAGTCTTGACCACACCCTCGGAGCTCTATTTGCAGGACCTTACTGTTTTCAGGTTCTTTTATTTCTGTGACAAAAAGAGTGGGTACAGGGTTTCTCTAAGTGGGGATGAAAATACTCTAAATAGACTAGTGATAATTGTACAACTCTAGATAGGCTAAAAACCATTGAGTGTACTCTTTAAAAGGATGAATTGTGTAGTATGTGAGTTATATCTCAACAAAGCTGTTAAAGAATTTTTAAACCTTTAATGTGAAAAATAACAAAAGCCAAATTACAAATTGGGAAAAGTATTTGCCACCATTATGGTAAGAGATTAATGTCCTCATGTGTGAGGAGCTCATGTAGCACAGTAATGAAAACATTAAGATTTCAATTCGAAATAAGTAAAGGACTAAAACAACTTGAAAGAATTATAATTAAAAAAATTAATGTGAGACTGGAATAGCATTTTTCACCTGAAGTTTGGCAAGTTTTTTTTTTTTTTTAATAATTTTGGTTTTTTTTTTAAGGTAGGCTCCATGCCCAACATGGGGCTGAAACTCACGACCCTGAGATCAGGAGTTACCCACTCTGACTGAGCCAGCCAGGAGCCCCTGGAAAGATTTTTAAGTGCTAAGATTCAGTGCTAATAAAGATAGGCAACCTACTATTAGCCCACTTTTTCTAGAATACAAGGTAGCAGAATATATCAGGAGTTTCAAGCATTTTGTACCCTTTGATTCAAAGATTCCACTCCACTGAGGAAATAATTATATTTTTAGGACATAGTTAAGTTTGAAGTAGCCTGTGCAAAAACCTTTATGCAGATGGGTTTCATAAGCTTATTTAAAATAGAGTTTGGTTAAATGAATTACTAATTGGCACATAATGAAAGATTTTATAACTCTTAAGAATTATGTTTCCAAAGAATTTTAGTGACATAAAAACACTCATTTAATGCTAAGTGAAAATAGACAAATGCAATGCTAGAAATACCAAATGATCCCAGTTATGTTTCTAAAAATATATCCATAGAGATATGTCTGTGAATGTTATCAGTGTTTTTTTTCTAAGTTGTGAGATTTGGATAATTGTCTTTATTTCCAAAGTAAAAAAAAAATTTTAAAAGCAAATTTGGCATGAATATACTTTGTTAAAATTAGTTAGGTGTCCTAGGTAAAAGTAATTAGGATCCCCCTTTAAACCAAACATAAAATACCGTATTGAAACTTTTAGTGAAACAGGTTACACTTCTCAAATTTTGCATATTTGTATTTAACTTCAGTTTACCACTTCTGCATGCAGGGATTATTGGGTTATCTTTTCTTTATTGAACTATGTGGGCTTTGGAGTTAAGTATGGTCCATATCCTGCCTCTGTCCTCCCCCAAGTCCTGGCTGTGTTACCTGGCTTAAATCACCTCCCTGTTTGGACCCCCAGTTTCCTCCTCAGAAAAATGCATTTAGTGATGGCCTCTCGGAGAGTTAAAGTCAGAATAAATGCTGCTTGTAAAGTGTGTAGCGTGTAGGTACTTGACTATTTGTAAACAGTTTCCATTGTACTCAATGCAAGATTTGCACTAAATACGTATTTAAATATTTTACCACTCTTATCTGTTAAGCACGTATTTTTCCAGCAGCTGTTGTATGTAGACTCTGCTAAGTGTTGAGCTGCAGTGGTGAGCAAGGCATACACCGATGCTATACGCTCAAGCTGTCAGCATGTCTGGGGAAACTAACCTGAAATCATTTAACTCCGAAGCACCAAAGAAGGAACCTCAGAGAAGTTGGGTGACCTAGTTTCCTCTTGATCGTTCTTTTACCTCCTTAGGAAATTAAGTGTTAAGTCCATTACGAACCCTCGTTACCTGGACAGCCTGGGGAACCCATCAGTGAACGGCCTGTACGATTTAGCTTTGGGCCCTGCGGATTCCAAAGAGGTGTGCTCCACCTGCGTGCAGGACTTCAACAACTGCTCCGGCCACCTGGGCCACATTGACCTTCCGCTCACGGTGTACAACCCTCTCCTCTTTGATGTACGTTCTGCCCTGGGCTGCTCTGTACATGTGGGGGTCTCGGGGCTGCTGGTGGGATTTGTGAGTGCCATCCCTGGCCTCACAAGAGCTGTCCAAGGAAGTTAGCTCTAGACACGAATTAAAGTGCTCTCTACCATGAGCTTTAAAATCTTGAGGAGCAGGGGCGCCTGGGTGGCTCATTCATTAAGCATCTGCCTTGGGCTCGGGTCATGATCCCAGCGTCCCGGGATCGAGCCCCGCATCCAGCTCCCTGCTCAGTGGGAAGCCTGCTTCTCCCTCTACCACTCCCCCTGCTTGTGTTCCCTTTCTTGCTCTCTCTGTGTCCAATAAATAAATAAAATCTTTAAAATAGAATAAAATAAAATCTTGAGGAGCCAAATCCAATAAATTCAGCTTGGCCTACAGACCTAACTAAATGAAGTTTCATTTGATTCCAGTTGAGAAAAGCCACAGCTTGGTTCTGTTCACATAGGAAAAAAGCATTGGAATTCATCCCCTATGACTTAAGATATCAGGGACTTCATGCCCTTCAGAAATCTAGGCAAAGCCTCCCTGACGAGAGAAGGACTTCTGGAGTTCTTCAAGCCTTACCTGAACTCTTCTGGTGGATTTGTAGGCTTTTGCTTGGTTGCAAGAGGAGCAAAGCCCAAAAGGCCAGACAGTAAGCTAAGAATGAGACTCCTGTCTATAGTCCTTGTGTATTTTCAGCTTTTTCTGTCAGGTAACCTAGCGTCCAGAATGACAGTGTTCGTGATACTTATCTGTTAATCATATTGAAAGAAGAATTGTCTTAGTTAAATATGGTGTTTAGTTATGTACCAAATATCTAACTAAACTTAAGTTTGGTGTATATTTAAATACTAAATATTTTGAATATTAAATATTTCACTTATTTATTTAAAGATTTTATTTTTAAGTAATCTTTACACCGAACATGGGGCTGGAACTCACAACCCCCAGATCAAGAGTTGCATGCTCCATCAACTGAGGCAGCCAGGTGCCCCTTAATTAGTAAATATTTTAAATTAAGTATTTAAATACTAAAGTTAGTATCTGATACTTAGTTAAGTAAAATGAAGGGAGCTCCCTACCTCAGACCCAGAGTAAATTTCAACTTTTAAAGGATTAAAATGAAATGATAAGAAAAACACAGGAATATTTGTCTAGTTCATAGGATCACAGAAACCTTTCCAGGTATATCAGGGAAAGTGGATTTTTTTTTTTTTTTAAGATTTTATTTATTTAGAAAGACAGTGTGTGCACACATGTGAGCCAGGGGAGGGACAGAGACAGAGAAAGAGAATCTTGAGCAGACTCCCTGCTGAGCACAGAGCCCTGTGTGGGGCTGGATCCCATGACCCTGAGATCATGACCTGAGCCAAAATCAAGCGTCGGACACTTAACCGACTGAGCCACCCAGGCGCCCCAGAAGTGGAATTCTCAAAGGAATAAACTGGCTACATAAAAACAAAAATCCTAAATACGTTGAAAATTACCTTGATTATTATGTCTCTTTCTAATTACCTTGCTTTTTCTTCCCTCTCTCCAGAAACTCTACCTGCTGCTCCGGGGCTCCTGTTTAAACTGTCACATGCTGACCTGTCCCCGGGCTGTGGTTCACCTCTTAGTGTGCCAGCTGCGAGTTCTGGAAGTGGGCGCCCTACAGGCGGTCTACGAGCTTGAGAGAATTCTG
Source organism: Nasua narica (assembly GCA_028533885.1). NCBI lineage: Eukaryota > Metazoa > Chordata > Mammalia > Carnivora > Procyonidae > Nasua > Nasua narica. The sequence continues at coordinate 34,514,794 of CM052811.1, forward strand.
ACCAGGGTAGGTGGGTGCTGACTGCCATGGCAATCAGGCGAGCCAAAGTAGTGCAAACGGACCTCTTTGTGTGTTGTCCCTAGACTTGTCATCCTAATCGTCACCAGAATGCTTGATCTTTACGTCTTACAGCTGCATACCACTAGCTCAGTATGAAAACATGAAGCCAGTGCTCGCTTCGGCAGCACATATACGAAAACATGAAGCCATAGCCATAAGAGAAATTGAAGAAATGTTAGTGAAAACAACACTGAAATACCATTTTACCTATCAGTGAGTTTTTTTTCTGGACCTAGGAGCCAGTGGAGGCTTATGTATTGCTTTGGATTGTTACATTTCTTTGGTCCTTTTTAATGCAGAAAATTGTTTTTCACGGTATTGACTTTTTTGAAGCCTCAAGGCCAGTTGTCTTTTAGGACTTCTCACATTTGGGATTTGTCTGATGATTCCCTCACTAGATTCACATTTTGGTAAGAATAGAGCCTATACCATGTGAGCTACACTGTCCTGTGTCATTTTAGGAGGCCCATGCTGCCAGGTGGTTTTATTACTGATAATGCTAAGAGTTTGATTATTTAAATAAGGTGGGGACCACCAAATCTATCAGAGACATTTTTTTCTTTGCAATACAAAATTCCTTCAGATTTTCTCGTGCTACTCTTAAGTGTCTTATGTAAAATTCATTTTCTGTTTGTAGATCAAAATATTAGTGATTTTTGTGTATTGATTTTTGAAACAACCTAGCAAAAGTATCATTAATTCCAGTGCTTTACCTATAGATTCTTGTTGATTTTCGACACCATTTTATCATCTGTGAATAATGGCAGTTTTGTTTCTTTCCAATCCTTATATGTTCTGTTTCTTTTTCTTATCTTATTTTGGTGGCTAGGATCTACATGACTGTGTTGAAGAGGTAGCGGGCATCCTTGTCTTGTTTCTTGTCACAAGGGGAACGTTTCACCTTTCCTTTCGACTTCCCTTTCCCGAGTAATTCAGCCTACCTACATAGGGGTGTAGCCTTAGAGACAGCCTTAGCCTGTCTTAGCCTCTGTTGTCAGAGCCCAAGCAAGAGAACACCTCGGCACGTGTGGGCAGCACAGCATGGAACTTCGGAGCTCACATAGGGTGGGAAGATGTTCATTTAGGGATAAGAGCTCAGCATAGGGGGTGGGTGCCCAAGTTGAGTGAGAAGGAGCCATTCAGAGGAGGGGTGGCAGCAGTGATGGGAGAGGGGTCACATACAGGGAGGGGGATTGATTCAGTAAGTCCTAATTTTAAGGATAAGGCAGGCCAGATTTCACACTATTAGAGAAGGGAGTTGCAAATTCATGAAAGAGAAAAGATCCAGAATTAATCCTATGGTGTTGGACTGGAATTAGAAGTTTAATATGTGGGACGCCTGGGTGGCTCAGTTGGTTGAGCAACTGCCTTTGGATCAGGTCGTGATCCCAGAGTCTTGGGATCGAGTCCCGCATCGGGCTCCTTGCTCCGCAGGGAGCCTGCTCCTCTCTCTGCCTCTGCCTGCCTCTCTGACTGCTTGTGTTCTCCCTCTGTTAAATGAATAAAAATCTTTAAAAAAAAAAAAAAAAGAAGTTTAATATGTGCACGTAAGCCTGTGTGGTTTCCAGGGAACAGAGCCAAAAAATGAACCCAAAGTCAAATTTGTCTGAAAGAGAGAGAGGGGTGGATCTTCTTAAAATATTACTCAGAGTAAATTCTATTTTTCTAGGTATTTTTCTAGTCCATTTCATGTGAAGTTACTAATTTGTTGACATAAAATTGATGATGCTTAGTACCTTAATTTTTTTTTTTTTTTTTTTTGCAAAATATACACAGAAGCACATTAGCCCCTTAGTTTAAGAAATAGTTACAAAGTAACCGTCACCCATATGGTCACCTTTATTGTCAAGATAGTATCCAAGTCCCCAGGAACCCTGTCTCTTTCTCCTGTCCTTATGTGTTTATTTTTGACCAGTGTTTTGGGTTTTTTTTTTTAATCACTATACTTAGAAAATTCTCGGTAGGACTAATTTGAGGCCTAGGATGATAACTGCCTTCCTCTAGAGAAGATTCGGAAGTCTGGCAATGCCTTCTGCAGGGAGCATAACTGCATTGTGGGCCACCCTGGAGCCCCGCTGCGCCGCAGCCCTGCAGCAGAGGGCCCCCGTGCAGTTTGACCTCTTAGCTGCTTGGCTCCCCTTCGGTTCTGTCTGCCTGTTCCCCACTGTCCAGTCACCCCTTCGGAGCTTTAAATATTTTTTAGTATTGTAGCCTATCTTGGTTCTTTACAGCTTTAGGTTTGGTCTGAATAACTTCGCTCACCATTGTTGGAAGCAAGATATTTTTGATTTTTTTTCCCCCTCTTAACAACAATGTTGCTTCGCTTCGCTGTTTTAAAAATGCAAGGCAGCATGAGGTTTCCTTCTCTTCCCTTGAACTAAACTCTCCCACCCTGGGAGAGGCTGGCCCCCATGATGCTGCCAATCAAACATCAATCAAAAGCAAGCAAATCAAACATCAATCAAAGCAAGCAATCAAAAGCTTGCTTTACTTCAGTAGTATGGTTTTTCTCTTTGTTTCTCAGTTTCTAGAAGAAAACGCTGATCCTACTGCCTTCGAAATTCAAGAAGAGTTGGAAGAGTATACGACCAAAATCATACAGAACAATCTGTTGGGATCCCACGGTGCTCAAGTGAGTTATCCTTCTCTCTCTTTTCCTCTAACACTTGTTTTTTTTTTTAAAGATTTTATTTTTTTATTTGTCAGAGAGAAAGAGATCACAAGTAGGCAGAGAGGCAGGCAGAGAGAGGGGGAAGCAGGCTCCCTGCTGAGCAGAGAGCCCGATGTGGGGCTCGATCCCAGGACCCTGAGATGACCTGAGCCGAAAGTCAGGCAGAGGCTTCAACCCGATGAGCCACCCAGGTACCCCTAACACTTGCTTTTTAGCATAATTATCACGATCCCTGTACGTTGTCATTTGTATATACTCTTGGCTTCCCCAAGGCAGACCTGGGTTTGAATCCCAGTTCTGCCTCTTAGAGGCCTGTGACATCACAAGTTACCTGCTGTCCCTCTGTGTCCTCTTCCTTAATGCACGCCTGCAGGCTGGATGAGGGGATTCGATGAAGTCGGGTGGTACAGGCCCGGCGTCCAGCAAGGTTATGGTATATACTGTCGCACTCTGAGAGTGGCGTCTGGGGCCTTTTCCACTGTAAACCATTGCTACCTCCTCACCTCCCCCGCCCCCACAGCACCTGTGTAAGTATTTGTTCAGTTCAGAACAAATGGCACACTAATCAGCCGGTACTCATCTTTCAAGTACTCATCTTAAAATCTGATTCACCTTATGCCACGTTTCACCCGACATTCTGATTTCATTGGTCTGGGGTAGAGTCCGATGGAAGTTACAGAAGCTCTCCCGGGAAGGTTTCATTTGCAGCGAGGCTCAGACCTGTTCGAGTAGCTTTACTGTGGATGTGCCTTTCTTAGGGACCCTGAGGGCCATCCAGGGGAGGCAGCAGGGAGGCTGTGCTAGCTGCATACAGAGCGGTTTGTTTTAAATTAACTAGCATTTCAAAAATAAATGAATTAACCAGCATTTTTTAAGGACTTACTGTATTCCAAGTCCCCGCGCTGCATTCGTGAGCTCTTAGTAACAGCTTCATGAGATAGTTCCTCTCATTCTCATGTTATGATTGAGGAAAGTTAAGGCTTAAAGAAGTCACTCAGTAATCGGTAGAGTTTGGCTGTATTAGGGTTCTGTGGAGAATGTTGTTTGTAAAGAGGATGGCTTTTTCTGTCTTTTGTTAAAAAAAGGTAAAAACTGTAAAGCGAATACTTACTCCAGGGTTCTTCAAACAGTACTGCAAGGTTTTTTTGCCCTTTCTCAACAGGTGAAAAATGTCTGTGAGAGCAAGAGCAAACTGATTGCTTACTTCTGGAAGGCACATATGACTGCTAAGCGGTGTCCTCACTGCAAGTGAGTACCGGGCTCTTACCTCCCCCTTTCTCCAGAAGCCTCTGGCCAGTCCCTCATGGCTCTTACTCAATGTCTTGTTGAGGTTTTTCTCTCCTGAGTCACAACTGTTCTCACGTGTAGGACCGGGCGGTCAGTTGTCCGAAAGGAGCACAACAGTAAGCTGACCGTCACATACCCAGCCATGGTGCACAAAAAAGCTGACCCGAAGGACACAGAGGCCCCAGGTAAGCAGGCCGGGCCCTAGGAGGTCTGTGGCCAACAGATGTGTCTGGAACCTGGGGAATCCCTGGTTGTTATCACGTTTCTCACCTTTGTGTTTGTGGTGGGCCAGCAGTGGGGCGGGGTCCAAGCCGCAGGTAGTTGGAGGGGACCCTAGTGAGTGCCCAGCCCTGGCCTCTCAAGTAGAACTGACAGGCTGAGCTACATTATGAGGCAGTGGTGCCCTTGGGTTGAACGAAGTGCATCTTGCCTCAGGTAGTCATTTTTCTGGAAGATTCTTGAGGAAGAAGTTCAGAAATTTACTTGGCAAATACTTAGAATCATTTTATTGTCAAATAAGTGTGGACTTATTTCGAAGTAAAGTGTAAAATGCAGGTGAGTTTTAAAGGAAAACTGAGCATTCAGAGAACGTCAGTGCCTCCCACAGTCTGCTCCTGGCTGTCCACTCAGATTCTTGGAGTAGAGTGTCCTCTCCTCAGCTCTGCTCGGCTGGTGGGGTACTTGGGAAAAAATCTGAGAAACTTAGTACTTCTATTTTTAAATCTTTTATTTATTAAAAAAAATTTTTTTATTTGGCACAATGTTACATTAGTTTGGTGTACAACACAGTGCTTTGATAAGTTTATACACTGTGCTCACACAAGTATAGCCACCGTCTGTCACCATACACTGTCACAGTATCGTTGACTGTATTCCTTATGTTGTGCCTTTTATTCCTGTGACTTAATCCATTCCATGACTGGAAGACTGTATCTCCTTCACCCATTTTGCTCAACCCCCACCTCTTCTCCCTTCCAGCAACCATCAGTTTATTCTCTGTATTTATAGTTCTAATTGTACTTTTTGTTTGTCCTTTTTTTTTTTTTTTTAAGTTTCCACTTATGAATGGCATCATATGGTATTTGTCCTTTTCAGTCTGACTTATTTCACTTAGCACAGCAGTTTGTGGGTTCATCCATGGTATTACAAGTAGCTTGATCTCATCGTTTTTATGGCTGCGTAATATTCTATTGTATATATATTCACCACATCGTCCTTACCTGCTCGTCTGTTCATGGACACTTCAGTTGCTTTCCTGTCTTGGCTATTGTAAATAATGATGTAATAACCAGAGGAGTGTATAGATCTTTTCAAGTTAGTGTTTTCATGTTCTTTGGCTAAATACCCAGTAGTGGAATTATTGGGTCATATGGTAATTTTATTTTTTTTTTAATTTTTATTTTTTTTATTTTTATTTTTTTTAAAGATTTTATTTATTTATTTATTAGGAAACAGAGAGAGTGAGAGAGAGCAGGTCAGAGTGAGAAGCGGACTCCCCATGGAGCTGGGAGCCCGATGTGGGACTCGATCCCAGGACTCCGGGATCACGACCTGAGCCGAAGGCAGTCGCCCAACCACCTGCGCCACCCAGGGGCCCTAATTTTTATTTTTTTTAAAGATTTTATTTATTTGACAGAGAAGAGAGAGAGAGAGATCGCAAGCAGGCAGAGAGGCAGCAGAGAGGGGGAAGCAGACTCGCTGCTGAGCAGAGGGCCCGATGCGGGGCTCGATTCCAGAACCCTGAGATCTTGACCTGAGCTGAAGGCAGAGGCTTTAACCCACTGACCCACTCAGGTGCCCCTTATTTTTAATTTTTTAAGGAACCGCCACACTGTTTACCACAGTGACTACAATGAGCTACCTTCCCACCAACAGTGTTTGAGGTTTTTTTTTTTCTTCACATCCTTGCCAACACTTGTTATTTCTCGTCTTTTTGATTCTAGTCATCCTGACAGGTATAAGGTGATAACCCCATTGTGGTTTTGATTTGCACTTCCCTGATAATCTGTGATGTTGAGCGTCTTTTCGTGTGTCTGTTGGCCATCTATCTGTATGTCTTCTTTTTTATTTTTGTAGACATAGGATTGTTTAAATATGGTTTTTGGTTTTCCTTTTGAAGTGGTGAGGATGAGATAAGATAGTCCCTATTAAGTACTGAGACCAGTACCTGCCGCGTATAGTGTGTGGTCCGTAGATGTTAACGATTGACTGTGTGTGATGCAGTCAGCGTGCTGGGGTGGGAAAAGCAGGACCTGGGACTGACCCCTCACTCTGCCATTTATTCTGAGTGGCTTAGAGAAGGTCACTGGAGTTTTGTTTTCAGCTCCATAGAGTGGCAATAACCAAACTTCTTGCCCAGAGTTGGGAAGATTTCATGAGCAGAAGTACATAGCATATCGTTACTAAACCTTATTCCAGAGCTTGAGAATAAGGACGAGGCAGAAAAATAAGTTCTCTTCCTAGCGATGCATAAATCTTTTACATTGAGGACTCTGGCGAGGCTTGGAGTAAATAACTATCTCAGTCCGTTTGGGCTGCCGTAACAAAAACATCACAGAGTGGGTGATGTCTAAACAACACACGTTCATCTTTCACAGTTCTCGAGGCTTGGAAGTCCACGATTTTGGTGCTGGCAAATCTGGTGTCCTGTGAGGGCCTGCTTCCTCACCAACAGCCGTCTTCTCCCTGTAGCCTCACTAGGCCGAAAGGCGCAAGGGAGCTTTCTGGGGCCTTTTTCTAAGGGCGCCAGTCCTGATCACGAGAGTTCTGCTCTCATAGTTCTGCTCTCATGACGTAATCGCCTCGCAAAGGTCCCACCTCCAGTACCATCACGTGGGGCGAGGGTAGGATTTTAACACATGAAACTTGAAGGGACCCAGACATTCAGATCTTTTATTATTTTCTTCATGTAACTGAAATATTTATTTATTGAAAGATTATTAAAGGTCTGGGTCAGACCTTTTATTTTAGACTAATTTTATTTTTTTATTTTTATTTTATTTTATTTTTTCAGTGTTCTAGGATTCATTGTTTATGCACCACACCCAGTGCTCCATGCAATATGTGCCCTCCTCAATACCCACCACCAGGCTCACCTAACCAATTTTAGGCTTGCAGAAGAGTTGCAAAGACAGTAGGGAGAGTTCCCATGTACTCTATTGATCGTGCCCTAATGTACCGTCTCATCACCATGGTGTAATTGTCCAAACTAAGAAATTAACTTAGTATGCTACCATTAAATGAACTACAGACTTTATTTGAATTTCTCTAGTTTTTCCAGTGATGTCCTTTTTATGTTCTGGGATCTAATCCTGTGTTTAAAAAGCCTGTTTAATTTTGTTTAATGGTTAATGGTCAACCACAAAGGGGGATTTTTCCTACACTTACCTATAAATAGCCCCTAAAACAATTTTAAGGTCGGAAATTGCTGCTTTGGCTCTTAGTGCACCTTAGAAAATGTTCATAGCTAGAGAACAAAGATGGTGAGAATTCTAAAAGATAACTGTTTCTTTAGGGCAAATGTCTAGCAATTAAGTAGCCTTCCAGTGCCTTTGCTAAATGCATTCTTCTCAAGTAGTCTTTCACTGTGGCTATGAGCGTATGATGGTGCCACCCCAAATTCTATGCATTAGGAATAAGGTGACCATGGTCTCCAGTGGTTCAGGACTGGGATTTTAGTATTTACCAAACATTTACCTGTTAGGCCTCTGCCTCATGCCAGTGACCATGCCTGTGGCCGAGCACAGTACCGGGGTGGAGACCCGTGGCCTCTGCTGTCAGAAGAGGCCTCAGGTGACACAGGTCAGTAACTCCGGGCAGCAGGTGGTACGTTCTGAACAAGGGTCTGGCTCTGTTCCCGGCCAAAGGGAGCCAAGCAGTGAGGCCTGTGCCTCTGTGGTTGCTACAGGCTAGCGATCCCGCTCGGAGCACCATAAGCTTGTGAGATTCTGCAGATGCTCCGGAGGGCCCCTCAGGCCCACCGTGCACTTTAAATCAGTGCATTTTAAAATGAGGATCCTCCCTGCCAAGACACTCCACTGTGATCCAGCCTTCCCCAAGTTCTTTGACCTCCCGACCAGCCCCTTTGTCACGTAGCAGCTCTTGAAGGTGAATGAAACCCACATTAGCAATGTTCTGAAAGCCCACCCAGGCAGAATCCATTTTCGCTGGTTGTACAAGTGTCTTCTTCAAGAGGGCGCAGCGCAGGTGAGGAGGGGGCATCCCCCAGGTTTCTTCTAACTCTAACTCTACAGCCCTGTGATTGAACAGCCCTATTCTGCCTTCACAGCGAGGAAACTGCAATGGGGCACCTCATGTACTGGGAGCTACTGGGACAGGAGCTGGGGGATTGCCAGAGTCAACTGATCTTCCTCGGCCAGAGTCAACTGATCTTCCTCGGCCCTTCAAACCTGTTTTAGTAGGAGAGGAAGTTCAGATTGCCATTTTCAGAAATGCCCACAAATTGTTGTGTTTAGCTTAATGGAATCTGTGTTTTCCCGCTGAATATACATAGCTTTCTAATGCTGTGGTTATCCCTGAAGGTCAAAGCCTGTCTTCATTGCATACCCATGCTTCCTTGAATTGCATTAACTGAAATGTTTTGCTTTTGTAGAAATCAAAATTTTAAATGTGTAGACTCTTTGACCTAGCCATTCCACTTTTATGACTATTTTGAGAATTAGACATACCCACACGACAATAGTACTTAAATAGTTTAAAATAGGAAATGACCTAAGTGCCTATCAGTAGAGACTAAATTTTGCTACATCTCTTAATTATTGCCCAAGTTTCATATTGCTCTAAAATCTTACGAGGACATACCCTTTGCAGATGGTAAACTTAATTGGGGAATTGGAGGTGGAATTTGAAGTTGGATTTTTTATAAGTGTAGAAAAAGACAAAAGAGTGGAGTTTGGGGCACCTGGGTGGCTCAGTTGGTTAAAAGCATCTGCCTTTGACTCAGGTCATGATCTCAGGGTCCTGGGGTCAAGCCCCACATTGGGCTCCCTGCTCAGCAGGGCGTCTGCTTCCCCCTCTCCCTCTGCCTACCTGCCTGCCTGCCCTGCTTGTGTGTGCGCATGCTCTCTCTCTCTCAAATAAATAAAAAGAGCGGGGTTTCTAAGTATAGATTATTGTAGGATGTTTTGGACATGTATATTTGAGCCAGTGACTTTATTATCTGCTATGTGCAACACAGGTGCTAGGAGCACAGGCAAGACAGAGTTTCTGTACTAGTAAGTACGTAAGAAGGGAATATCGAATAGTGCCTGATTTCAGTGGTCGTATCCCAGAAGAGTTTGATAGTTTTGAAACTAAAGGATCACATTGCTTTTCTTTGTTAATCGTCTGAGTGCCTAGAGCCCTATTTCCTGAGTGGCATCCCCAAGTTTGGTTTTCTTTTTCTTTTTCTTTTTTTTTTTTTTTTAAGATTTTATTTATTTATTTGACAGAGAGAGATCACAAGTAGGCAAAGGGAGGGGTGGAAAGCAGGCTTCCCGCTGAGGAGAGAGCCCAATGCAGGGCTCGATCCCCGGACCCTGAGATCATGACCTGAGCCGAAGGCAGAGGCCCAACCCACTGAGCCACCCAGCACCCCCAAGTTTGATTTTCTGACTTATTCCGGGTGTAGCTGATAGTGCCCCAGAAAGCTCTTGCTTAATCTGAGAAACGGAAATCAATCTATTCCTCACACACCTGCGTGGTATTTGTAAGAAACAATTGAGTATACTTTTACCCATAAAAATGTTCGTGTTCATTTATCTCTACTTTTGCTTTTATGACTCTTTGTGATAAAGCCACATGCATAAAATTGTGGGTTTTTTGGTTTGTTTGTTTTTAGACATAGAGCAACTTATAACAATAGGAAAATTGGGATCCACCCTGATGTCCAATTATAAGAGTATGGTCAAGTCACTAGGAAGCATCCTCTTGGTGGAATATCATGCAGTCATTAAAAATGTTATGTGGTAACATACAGAAATGTTCACAAGAGGACACTAAACGAGCAAAGCAGTATACAGAATAAACCCACATTTAGGACTGACTGCAGTTATCTTCGGGGCGCCTGGGTGGCTCAGTCAGTTGAGCATTACACTCTTGGTTTCAGCTCAGGTCATGATCTCCCGGTCGTGAGATCGAGCCCCACAATGGCCTCCACACTCTGCAGGGAGTCTACTTACAATTCTTTCTCTCATCCTCTCCCTGTGCACACGTGCACTCTCACTCTCCCTAAAATAAATAAATCTTTAAAAAAAATTAAAAAATAATAATTAAAAAAAGATTACAGTTACTTTAGAAACCTTAGATACTGTATAAACCAGAGGACTGGAAAAAAGTATGTAGTAGTGGCAACGGAATTGTGTGTGATTTATTTTTCTTTTGCTTTGTTGGTTTTATGCAATAGTTATACCATTTCTGTTACTTTAGAAATTAGCTTAAGGGGGGGGATTCCAGAGCTGAGAATAAGCTGTCCTAGAGATTGATTTTTGTGGTCAAATTGCAGGCTTGGCAGGGTGGGGAGAGAGCATTGATAAATCCCATTACAGAAGGAGTGCCTGTTATTGATTTATTGTGCTTTGATTCCCCCTCCTGGCTCTAGGAATTGAGGAAGCTCAGATGGGAAAACGAGGGTACCTGACACCCATCAGTGCCCGAGAACATCTTACCGCCCTTTGGAAGAATGAAGGTGCTGTACTAACCTAAAAGAAATTGAAATGAGTCTCTGGGCTCATTTATCCTGCCTTATTTTTCTGTTTTCAGAGTTGTGATAATTATAGGTCTCTACTGAATTCAGTTCATAGGTTTGGGGCTGGCTTCAGGTACATTGTCATCAATACATTCTAGAACAGGCAAGAATGCAAACTTTACAACTGTTCTAACTGAACCTGGTCATTAAATAACTGCTGTGGACGGGCCTCGCTTAGTTTGACATCTTTCTTGAAGGTACAGTGTAACTCACCTTACTTTAAATGCCTGTTAATAACTTCTTCAGAAAAGGATTCTAAGGGAATTCCTCCTGTGATTCAAAAAATGAACTCCAACATGTCTTTTTTCCCATTAGGATTTTTCCACATTTTAATTCCCTACAAAAAGGAAAGTCTTCCATTCCTTTTGCATGTGTAACAAAAGCTAGGCACTGTATTCAGGCCCTCATGTCACCACCCTCAGAAAGTGCTCTTGTTCTAGAACACTGAATGCTGCTGCTGTGTAATGATAGGCACTTAAAAATGAAAATGCTGCTGAAAGGATAAATGTTGTCAGGGAAAAAAGAGCACTCAAGTCAGCGTGATTTTCTGTGGCAGGCCCTAACCTTTTATTCATTCTGTCTGCAGGGCTTTTTTTTTTTTTTTATTAACATATAATGTATTATTTGCCCCAGGCGTACATGTCTGTGAATCATCAGGCTTACACATTTCACTGTCTGCAGCTTTCTTTTAAGTTCACTAGAAACTTAAAATACAACTTTGGTCCACAAAAACGGTGCCTTCTTGGTAGCCTCTATATGGAGGGTTTTTTGTTTTATTTTTAAGAAGGCTAATTTTTTTTTTTGTTGATTTTTTTTCCATACTTCAGATACATTTTTTATAGATACCAAAGCTGTGTGTATGTGTGTAAGTGGGTAAGTCTAATAGTCCAGGAGGGTAGTGAGAAACCAGAGGAGGTTTTCATTCCCCATCCTTGTCCATCTCAGCCCCGCTGTGGTGCCTGTCCTTAAACCACTATCTTACCTGTGTGCAGGTTCTCAACACACAAAAGGCTATGTTTTGCTTGTTTTTAGAAAGAAAAATATGAATGAATTTGCTCTACCTATTGTCTTGTACTCTGTTTTTCTTTTTTGTCACCCAGTGGAATTTTTGTGGTCATTCATCCCTGCCCTCACACATAGATGTAAATGTTCCTTTTGGTTAATTTTAAATGCAGGATTCTTTCTGAATTACCTTTTTTCGGGACTGGAAGTTGTCAACATGGAGTCTAGATTCAATCCCAGTATGTTCTTTTTGGATTTCCTGGTGGTGCCACCGTCAAGGTAACGCCCTTTAGTTAGCTTTGTTTCACTGGAAAAGGCTTATAGAGCGATGGAATAATGACCCCTGGGAGAGGCCTGGAGGGCCGAGCGCATTGAGAAGCAAAGCAGTGGTTCCACACCCGGGTCGCAGGTGGTTGGGAGTGTTCGTCCTGACTGCGGTGGGAATGCTGGCGGGTTTCCGGGTGTGGTGGAAAGCGGCTGGGCAAGAGGCTGAAGAACATGAGCCTTCCCTCCTGCTCAACAGTCTCTGATTCCCTGTGTCCCCCTGCAGGTATCGCCCCGTCAATCGGCTGGGGGACCAGATGTTTACCAATGGCCAGACGGTGAACTTGCAGGCTGTCATGAAGGATATGGTTCTGATCCGAAAACTTCTGGCACTGATGGCCCAAGAACAGGAGCTGCCGTGCGAGGTGGCAGCACCTGCCAGGGATGAGGTCAGGGCCGCCTTGGAGCTGATGTCGGCAGCCTGTCTGCTTCGTTCTGAAGCCTGCAGGGCAGATGCAGAACGCTGGGGGTGCAGGGCGCTCCTGGCTGCGAATTCTGTACAGTTGTGTGTGAGCCGTCATTTGGGGGAACCTAAGTAATGTTGGGGGAAAGCACGATAGGAGCATAGAAAGATCTGGATCCTGCCGCAGTGACCTTTGTTGAATTGCTTAGTTTCGTGGGCCCGTCTCCACTGTAAAATGTGTAGGGTTAGTGGTGAGACTTTACATACGGGCTGTTCTGGGCCACCTGCCTCAGTGGCAGTGATTGGCAGCTCTGGAAAGAAGGTTCTGCATCCTGTGGGCTCTAAGGATGTCCCTTTCGGGTTATAGTCCCAGAACTGGAGTCATCCGGCTCTGGTTTTGGCTCATTAAGATCTCTAGCATTGGGTTCAGGAGGGCACTAGTGTCGATTCTAGGAATTTCACAGACTAGGACTGTCATGTTTGAGGCCTCAGCTTCCTCTTCAGTAAATGATAGCCTGGGATCAGTTTTCCCGTTTCAGCCAACTTTCTGAGCTCCTTCAGTGTGCCAGGTCTCCAGTGGGTATAAAGATGAATTAGGCACTCAGAGGAGTTGCTGAAATCACTGAGGTCCTTCCCAGCTCTGAGATGCTCCCTGGGTGGAAGTAGGAAGGGCAATCTCAGCCTTCAGTGGACGGGGCTCTTGGGCTCCCTTCCAGCTGCCGGCAGCCGTTCCGCTAGGAGCTAGACCCACCAGCAGGTGGCGCTACTGGACACATGCACTGTGGGTTACCAGCACTCTGCTCTGCATTATCTTTGCTTTTGCTAAAGTTTTCTGATCTGTCAGGGTAGTGTGCTTTCAGAAACCGTCAGTCTAAGAGAAATGTGCCACGTGCAGGCCCTGGTGCTCTTTGGGGGTCGGCCGTAGGATAGCCAGGACCCGTGACCAGGGCTGAGAACTTTTACTTTGATGCTCCTTAAAAACAGAGAAGCCATTTGCCAAAAAAAAAAAAAAAAGAAAGAAATGAAAGAAAAAAAACCCAAAACAAAACACCAAGTATTTGCAGAAATAAACAATATCCTCTCTGATTCTTAAGGTCCTTGCTATTGGAAGTTATAGAGCTTGCTTTCTTTGTGATTAACAAGACCTGTTCTTGTTTCTTTCCCCATGTGCTCCCCACATTCCATTCCTGTGGCAGCCCTCTCACAGGTCTCATTACAAGAGTAATCACATAGTCCTGAGCCAGGAAATGTCATAAGCAGTGAGTTAGGCTGATGGCCCTGGTCGTCATAGAAGTGACTGTCTCTCTCTGTGAGGCTCCCTCCGCAGAGAGAAAATACATCTGTCCTCCCTATAACTAAAGAAGACCTCTCTATTTCTCAGGGTTGAGGACAAACCCACATCACTAATGATGTTTTTTCATGGCATTCTTTTTTTTTTTTTTTAATATTTATTTATTTGACAGAGAGAGATCACAAGTAGGCAGAGAGGCAGGCAGAGACAGAGGAGAAAGCAGGCTCCCCGCCGAGCAGAGAGCCCGATGCGGGGCTTGATCCCAGGACCCTGAGATCATGACCTGAGCCGAAGACAGAGGCTTTAACCCACAGAGCCACCCAGCTGCCCCCTTTCATGGCATTCTTATTAACTAGATCTTCACCCCTCCCCCCATACGTCCCCCAACACACTGACCAGTTTCTCATCTCACACTGGGGGACCTCTGTCTCGCTCTCGTGTCATAGCCAGCCAGATGTGGCTAGGCGGTGGCTACGGTGTAAGTAGGTGGTGCTATAAGGCAGGTTAGGAGCCTGTCTCCTGGGCAGATAGAGAGAGAGGAGGAGGCGGCAGAGCCAGGGACAGAAATATTAAGAAGGATTGGTTAAATATTCCAGGGAGGCTTGGATTTCAGCCAGTCCCTTGACATGTTTCAGTTGGGGGACCCACATTTTAATTGAGAACATACAAAATAGTATGGCAGCGTTTTTCCTTTTAAGAAATTGTTCCACTTGCGTTTTCATAAGTGCTTTGGATTAAGTTTTCCCAAAACCATAAATGAAGGTGAAATTCCATGCGAGCATCAGTTATCTGGTGGGATAACAGAGCTTCATGAAGAATATAGATGGAGGAAGAATTTCTAGAGTGGCCTGAAGAATTAGATAGTAAGGGACTTGGGCGGCTGCTGGCAGCAGACCCTTCCATTACTTTCTTGGCTTACACATTTCAGTGAAGCAAGCCACCGTGTTGGAGAAGCCCACAAAGCACATAATTGCAGGCAGCTCCTGGGCAACAGCCTGCTAGGACCGGAGGCCCCCAGTCCAGCAGCTCGGGGAATTGCACCCTGCCAACAACCATGTGAGCTTAGAGATGGAGCCTTCCCCGCTGAACCTTCAGATGAGACCCTAGCTCGGGCTGACTCCTTTGTTACAGCCTAGGAGAGACTGAAGCAGAGAACCCAGTTGAGCTGTACCTAGATTCCTGACTTAAAGAAACTGTGAAGTAGTAAGTGTGTATTGGCTTAAAAAAAAAAAAAAAAGCTTATAAACTTGAGTTCAATTTACTATCAGAAAAAGGCTGGTAAATGGGTAACGGGGCTGATGCTTTGTTGATACAAACGGAGGAGATTGGTTTATTAGCGCTTTTGCCACTGATCTGTTAGGTTCAAAAGACAAAAGCAGACTCCAGAGCTCATCATTTGTCAGAGAGAGAGTAAGAAAGAAAAATAAAACCAAGCCTCTCCTTTTTGAGGTTTTTCCATCATGCCTGTTTTCTTGGTCGTGTCTTGCTAGGAAAACGACTCTTCGATTGTTCTGGACCGATCCTTTTTGAGTATGCTTCCAGGCCAGTCCCTCACAGACAAACTTTACAACATCTGGATTCGTCTTCAGAGCCACGTCAATATTGTGTTTGATAGCGAGATGGACAAATTAATGATGGAAAAGTACCCTGGCATTAGACAGGTGAGCAGAAAGTTGGATCCCCGTTGCAAGATGGAGGGGTTAAATATAAACGGACTCATATTGAAATAAGAAGATAGTAAGTATATTTGACTTTCTTTTTTTCTTTCTCTCTTTCTCTCTTTCTTTCTTTCACGATGCTTTCTGTGGACTTTTTCCTGCATCAAGATCCTGGAGAAGAAGGACGGCTTATTCCGAAAGCACATGATGGGGAAGCGAGTAGACTATGCAGCCCGCTCAGTCATCTGCCCAGACATGTACATCAACACCAACGAGATTGGAATTCCCATGGTGTGTGCAGAGGGGCCTCGCCGGCTGCTGTCGGGTGGCAGATGGGAACGTTGAGGGCTGGGGAGAAGGTGCACAGCCGACTGCTGTGGCTTGGGTGGGGACAGCTTATGCTTCTTCCTGAACAAGCCATTTGGAGGGGACACGAGGCCGTGCGATGGTTTTGGTCTCATTCCTTGCCGAGTCTCCATAGACACTACCTCCAAGGAAGACCCACTTCCTGGGCGAGCAGGGAGCTGACCGCAGGGCGTTCCACATCCCCGCCTCTCAGAGCCCAGTCGGAACCTTCCTGGTCAAATTGAGCGCGTGACAGAGATGAGGAGGAGGGTAACGGGGATTTCCGCCCTGTGCACTTGCCTGGCATTAGGAGTCAGGAATGTGTACCCTTAGTTGCCAGGCACAGGAAGGGGAGAGAGCCCCCCAGAGAGGGGCGTGCGCGTGTCATCCTCCCAGTTCCTCCGGGGTAAGCGGTTTGCCCCATCCTCCCATTAGTGTTTCCTCAGGGAGCCGGCCTCCTCCTCTCACTTCCCCGCGCGTTCAAGCTGTGGTGCTCATTAGCAGCAGCGCTGTAATCGGCTTCCTCCTTAATGGGCCTTGAGGTCAGTAATACGAAGATGGTTTAATTCCCTTTGTGGAGAGTCCCATTTCCTCATACGCTACCCCCTCTGCTTCTCTCGGGGGAGCGCTGGTGATGAGCAGAGCTCAAGTGTTCTGATGCCCACTGCCTCGTCTCTCTGGGGCATACTTGACTCCCCGGGCAAGGACACACAAATGTGAGAGGACAGAAGTCAGAGAAAGCTCATGCCTCCTAGAACCATGGGTCTTTCCATGCAGAAGCTGGGTCGGGTGGCCGAGAAAGGCCTTGTGAAGCCCAGTGGTGACCTTCCTGAGTCTGAGGCCCTGGGAGGAGAGGCCCATTGACTGCCGTTCATTGCTTTCTCTGGACCGAAGGCATGGCTACCCCACTAGGCTTTGGCTTCACAATGCCTAAAGCATCCCAGCTTTGGGAGAGACCTTTAGTGCTGGCTCCTCTTTCTACCCTTAGGGGTGCCGGTCCTCTCTCTCTTAGATCTGGTTTCATCCCATAATGGCTGGCCCTAAGGAGGGATTCTGAAGTTACTCCTCCGCCCACCTCTAGCCTGTTCCAGGTCTCAGGGCCATGGTGGCCAGGGGGTGGCCGGATGGCCGTGCGGGACTGACTGTGAGACTACCTCTTGGCTCCTTGTGGCACACGCTCCCTGTAGAGCGCTGTGGAGAGGTGGTGTGGGAGCAAGGAGCTGAAGTAAAGTCTGGCGGATAAGCCAGAGGTTAGCAGTGAACCAGACAGACTAGAACGTCCGCTGAGAAGCTTACATTCCAGTGGTGGAGACGAATAAACAAATACATAGGAGCATAAACACTCTGTCAGGCAGCGGTCGGCGCGCTAGCACAGGTGGGGCAGGCGATGGGGAAAGGGAGCACTGGCTGGGGTGGCAGGTAAGGCTTTTTGCTGTGTCATCCAAGCAGACACCTGGACAGAGAACCTGGACAGAATGCAACCAGGTTCTTTACGTCAGACTCCTCAGAGGCTCTGATACAGCTAAGTGCCTTTGGAAGCATCAGAGGGTTTGTGATGTTCAGCAGCTTAGAAACTCACTTAACCAGGGAACTCGTTTTTCTTGGAGTATATTGCAGGTCTAGCGTTAAGTGGAACGCTGCGTCTTCTCGTGTGTCAGGAGACTGAATTGGTTTCATCTCAAGCGCCACCTTGATCATAGTGGCAGCCGAAACTGCCGGGGAGAGGCTCCGATGCCGTGTCTGGGCTCGGGGCAAGCGCCACGATCACTTAGTGACGTCTGTGGGAGTGGGGGAGGCTGTGGTGTGGTACCTGAAGGCCAGTGTTGGCCACCTCTCGCAACCTAGCGTCCCATTCTGTGTCCAATCTGGGGACTCTGAATTCATCAGTGGGTGAGGAAATGATGAAGCTTTAGAATGGGGTACCAACCATTCCATTCCAATTATTCCAATTATTTTCTTCAGACTGCTGGGAAAGGAGGCCCATTCTCTATTCCCTGAAGGCCTCAAATCTAGACCAGTGGCTCTGTGGAGAGGACAGACAGGATGTTGCTTTCTCCCTGAAGGACCTTTGTGGCAAGGATAGCACCTCTGTGTCGTGGGGAGGAAGTCACACAGCCTGTCAAGTCAGATTTTGAGTGTTGTCTTTTCTGCCTCCCCTGAATTTCCATATCCACTCCATTTCCAGGTGTTTGCCACAAAACTGACCTACCCTCAGCCGGTCACCCCCTGGAATGTTCAGGAACTGAGGCAGGCAGTCATCAATGGCCCCAATGTGCACCCGGGAGCCTCCATGGTCATCAACGAGGACGGCAGCCGCACGGCCCTGAGCGCCGTTGACCTGACCCAGCGGGAAGCCGTGGCCAAACAGCTCCTGACACCGGCCACGGGGGCACCTAAGCCCCAGGGGACAAAAATTGTGAGTAGTGGGCCGATTTGATCAGGGGCTCCCCTGTGACTGCCAGTCACGAGCGCTGACGCAGGACTCTGCGAGCTGTTCTGCAACCCCGGGGATGAAGCTTCCCCTCTTCGCAGTGCTTGCTTGGGCTCCCCGGCTGGAGCTGGAGTTCCCAGGGTCTTGACCCCATGATTAAAGCTTCGTTTGGCTCTTCCATGTCATGCAGCACAGTGCTGGGCGCCCACCCAAGGCTTGAGAAATGCTCTCTAATAATAACTCAGTTATGGTCCTGGGGAGGCTACGATGCTGTCCTCAAGCAGGGCGACTCAAGGGGTGATCCTCGGGTCATCGTCGGCGGTCGCGTCCCTAGAGCTTGCGACAAACGCACATTCACCCTTGCCTCCCCGCCCCTGCAAAATGGATCAGACTCTCTGGAAATGGGGCCCAGGAATCTGTGTTTTAACAGGCACTTTTGAGGGTTTCTCTACGTGCTAACGTTTGAGGACCACCCTAAAGGAAGGAAGTGTCCCGTGTGATCTCTCCGTGATAACTGGTAACCCACAGGCTTCATCTGATGCGTCATTTTCTGGGATTGCTGGTGGCTGCCCTTGGGACAGTGTTAAGGGATCCCAAGGCTTATCTGGGCTCCACCGGAAGGAGTACGTGATTGATGAGCTGGGGGTGTGAAATCAGTGGGTGAGCTCATTTGTGTCCTGTTAAAGATGCCATTTTTACTGGGAGGCGGGGGGTGAGCATAGCAAATGACCTCTAGCTAGACAGTAGCGGCAGAAGTTGTTGAGGTGAAATGGATTCTTATTCGGGTTTAGTTGGTGGGTGAGTGCGCAGCAGGCGCTGACTGAGCGCGTCTTCCTCACCATGTTTCCTCTGCGCCTTTGTCAGACCTCTCCTTTCGTTCTGACTTGGGCGCATCCAGTGGCAGATCAAGGTCTCCTTTCATAGTGAGTCTGAGCTCTGCAGAGTCTCCCTCAGCCTGGAAGGAACTTTAGAGGTGGAACAAAGAGGATTAGGGAGGCCTTGTTGTGGTGACTGTTGGTTCCTCCCCACAGCCTGCCGTCTCGCTGCTTCTCTGTCTTGGAGCTTTGCCAAGCTCGCTGCCGTGTTCCGCTTTGGTGTAGGCGACACAGGCGTACGCAGATCAAGTCACCTGCTTTGTTCTTTTCTAGTGCATTAAGTAAGGTTTACATTCAGTCTCACAGGATCACTCTGCCTTTCTCAAGGGCCTGGTGTCTGAATAGGAGCTCTGTGCGAGATGCGGGAGAACTCAAGGCCTATTTCACGTACCTTAGGGTGAAGCAACAAACATGAAGTAGTCTTCATATTAACTCAAGCCAAACATACCAAAGAGTCTTCTGGTCAGACAAATGGAGAGGAGAGGAGAATGGGGTCAGGCAGCATGGAGGATCCCCCACTCTCTCTGCTGCCCCCCTTCGCCAGTCACCGCAGACAAGGTCCCACGACGAGTTTATGGCGCAGTGGGGTAGGAAACGTGTGCCCCCGCCCCCCGCCCCGGTTCAGTGGTGTGGCGGCTACTGTAGGAGATCAGCAGTGGAGGCCTGTGGCTTTCTGTGCTCAATGCTCGGGAAGAAAGGGGGCTGAGGGGAATGTGCGGGGTGGGAGGGCAGGGAGGGCTTAGAGTCATCGGGAGGCAGGCGAGCCAGCCTGAGGGCTCTAGGGAAGGGAAGGTATGGCAGGGATGTTTCAGAGAGAGCCGGGCGGGACTTAGAAAGTCTGGGGGTTGGGGCTGTGGAACACACAAGAGGGGAGAACGAAGCGGGAGAGCGGGGAGTGCCCTGGAAGGAGATGCGCGCGGCCCCTGGAAAGTCAGGTGATGGTGGGGGATCTGAGGGCCCATCTCCTGGGAAAGGTGGGTGTATGGGATTTAAGTTGAGGGCCAGAGGATTAGGAAATGGGATTTTCAGAGCGTTAAACTCTGAGCACAAAGTACAATGGAGAGAAAATGGGGGACTCGTTGGGGCTGAAATGGGGGAGCAGAAGGAAGGCAGGGAGGACCGAGGAAACTGAGGGAGAAGAGAGCGGGGGGCTGGACCACCTCATTTGACATCTGCATCTGTTTCCCACACGTGGTTGTGGAGCTCTTCCAGGTCACGATCAGTCCCTGGGTATCTTTGGCTCTCCCAGGGGGCACTTGTTAGACGCTCATGAAATTAAATGTGAAGTTTGAGAAGAGTGAGGAAACCCGGGGAAGGCGCATCTGAGTTGTCCTAGTGAAGGTCACTGGTGACGCAGGAAAGCAGTCTGAACAGCGGGAGAAGCCAGGTCCCAGAGCTCTCGAGAGGCAGTGAAGCCAGGAGCTAAGGGCATTTGAAAGAAAAGCAGAACGATACCGGGTTTCTGATGTGACTGGGATGTGGGCATGAGGCAAATGCAAGAACTTCCCATGGCCTTAGTTAGTTATGTCCGTAGGGTCGGAGGTGAGTGGAGATCCAGGGCTTCGGAGAGGGAAGGTTGGCCCGCTGCCCCGTGCGGCTCAGCTCCTGGGAAGTGGCTGAAATGAGTTCTGAGCAGCGGCGAGGTTGAATGCGGTCGGCCGGGTCACTGCTCTTCCAACTTAAGTTCCAGTCTCAGGCGCACTGTCCCCGCTTTCTCCTCTAATCTCACCTCTCAGCATGCCCCCCACACTCCAGCCGGTCCCTGCTGGGGCCGTGCACATGTGCATTTGTGTCCCCGTCTGGATCACTTTGCCCTCCCCCAGACTCCCCGGCCAACCCTTGCTAGTCCTTCAGGTCTCTGCGAAGCCCTCATCCTCTAGGGCAGGGGTCTGTAAACTTTCCCAGCGAAGGGCCAGGTAGTAAATATTTTAGGCTCTGATGCACCTGATCAGGCCTGCCTTTTTACTGTTGGAGCCGCCATGGGCAGCGCCCGAATGAATGGGCCTGGCCGTGTGCCCAGAAGACTCTGTTTACAAAAGCAGGTGTCCCACTTGTGTGCTGTAGCTTGCCGCTCTCGAAACTTGCATGAGGTCCCCGTTGTGTTCCCTCCACACCCTCAGCCTTCCCCACCCCCCTTGCTGTTCTCCCCACGTTGTGTCGTCACCGTGTGTGCACCCATTCATCCTCCTTCCAGTTCCTAAATGCCATGGGGGTGCGGGCAGGGTGTTCTGCTCTCCGCTCTCTCCTCAGCTCCCAGTGTGTAGGAGGGGCTCAGGGCACCCCTGTGGAGTAGATGGATCCAGGCTGAGGTGCAGGAGGCTCTGAGGTTGGAGGCCATGTTAGACCCGGTAATCCAGGGGCAAAGACAGGAAGGGACTTCGTGAAGGAAAAGCGGTTCTTACATCGGGACCTGGGGACGAAGGATGATTATTTTTATTTTCCAAAATCTTAATAACATTACACACAGTGCTTATTTATATAATCACATGCACATGTCCTTCTAGTTTATTTGTATTTTTAAAAGACTTGGGTTGACGTGTATGCATGTAGGCCGGCCCCAGCACAAGGGCTGGAGGACATGAGTAGGAAGGAGAGAGCCGGGTCCCCGGAGGGACGCACCGCAGGTTAGGGACCCGGTTAGGGACTGACAGGACCCATTTCCCGTAGGAGGTATGAAACCTCTGTCCCTTCCTCTGGGCCTTGTAAATCAGTAGGAGGTGGCCAGGACGGCTGAGTCTCATTTCCCAGTGCAGCAGCCTGCCAGAAGCCGCTCTTTGGCTCTGAAAACTCTGACCCGGGCACTGGGGCATGCTAATTTTCACTGCAGTATTTATTTAGAGACAAGAGAAAGGAAGGGCCTCAGGTTTGGGTTGGCGAGGGGAGCGCCCTGTGCTCCAGGGCTTCTGTTTGGATTGGCTGGCGCCGGCCAGACTGGCCTGCGTGCCTTCCCAGCTGTGGGGTTTGCTTATGCTGGAGGATGTCTCGAATTTACGAGACTCAA
The DNA here is from genome assembly GCA_028533885.1 of Nasua narica. Lineage (NCBI taxonomy): Eukaryota > Metazoa > Chordata > Mammalia > Carnivora > Procyonidae > Nasua > Nasua narica. The sequence goes on from CM052811.1 coordinate 34,536,887, forward strand.
GTCCAAGGCCCATCCTGGGGTTTTGGGCCTGGGCCACAGGTCTGGGCAGTTTATCCCTGGAGAGCCTAAAGAAATAAGACCTTGAAAGTCAGCTCAGGCTCTGTGATGTGCCCTGGGCAGACCCTCATGGGAGTCTGCAGGAGTTCGGGTCTCCTTGGAAACATGGATGTGGCAGCAGAGGGGAAGGTTTGAACTCCTTGGGGAGCAGAAAGACTGCCTTATTGCTAAGTGCTTTTAGGACTGCCTTTTAGAATTTCAGGGTTTTGCTCCCTGCTTCCCTGACCTGGAGGAAACTTTGAGCTCAGCTGAAAATTTGTGTGGGGGGGGGAGAGGGTGGGGAAGATGGGGAGAATCTTTGTTCACTTCTAGCCTCTCTCTGTAGCCACCTTCCTGGTTCAGCTTCGTAAATATGGGCAACACAAGAAGAGACTAGACTTGGAGTAATTTGTTACTCCCAGCCTGTTGCCTGCCATGATTTGGGGGAACGTGAGTGGGAGCGGGGCCTGAGCCAGTCCCCATAACTGCTCTGGGCTGCTCAGGGGGCCTGCAGAATGGTGGGGGCAGCAGCTGCCTTCATGCGCTCTCTTTTTAAAAGAGCGTTCGTGTTCATCAGTTAGGAAACCTGGTAGTTGATACAAGGGGAGTTGAAGGGCAGCGTGAGGCTTAATGAGCCTTCTGCTGAAGTCAGCTCTGTGGGGACTGGTGTCCGGTCAAGGGGACATGACCTGTGGCATATCGGTAAGCAGGGAAGGTGTGAATGGTGGCCGTTACGGAGTACAATTACTTGTGGTTTTTGTTCCGTTCTCTAAGTTTGTCTGTATTTTCTAATTCCCACCCCACCCCCCTGCAATGAGCACAGCCCTTGTACAGTAGTTCTTGCTGCTCTTAAAAATGGTCGAAGACGGGGCGCCTGGGTGGCTCAGTTGGTTAAGCGGCTGCCTTCGGCTCAGGTCATGATCCCAGGGTCCCGGGATCGAGTCCCACATCGGGCTCCCAGCTCCATGGGGAGTCCGCTTCTCACTCTGACCTTCTCCCTTCTCATGCTCTCTCTCACTCTCTCTCTTTCCTAATAAATAAATAAATAAATCTTTAAAAAAAAATGGTCGAAGACTTCTTTTAAAAAAAAAGTGTGGAAGTAATACACACTCGTTGTCACAGGAACACTGCTAAGATGGGTGGAGGGGAAGGCGGTGGGTTTACCTTACCTCTTCCCCATGTGCCCTTGCCCCCGTGGAGTCCATGGTCACGGCTGGGTGAGGATCCCAGGAGCCTTCTCCCTCGTGCATATAAATAGTTGGGAATCGCATTGGGTTTTCAATTGCCTCATCCTGTCACCTTAGATGGCACGTGCGTTTTTTGTTTTTACTGGAATACGTTATTGCCATCACTTCAGGACTAGTGTAGATTTAACTCAGCTTTTTTCATCATTGCATAACATTCCATAGCGTGCATGATGGTTTATGTAGCCATGCCGCTCCTGTGGGGCAGCCCGAGTTAGTCCAGGTTTTTCCACTGTAAACGCTGCTGCCTAAACATAACGTGTTTATGTAACCTTACATCGGCACTCTTTTTCCTTCTGAAATGCCAAAAGCAAATGAGTTTTAAATGTTCTTAAACCTGTTGTCAAATTGCTTTCCCGAAAGACTATGGCAATTTAAATTTCTTATTAATGTTTTAAGTGCAAAAAAAAACGTTTTCAGAAGGCATTGAACTGGGAACCAGAGCCCTGTGTTCCGTTCCTGGTTCCACCATTTGAGGTTGGGTGGGGTAGTTCTAAAACATGGGGTTCACATTTAGGATAACCTACTCACGTCGGACTGTGGGAGGGGGGATTCCAGAGGTCTGCCAGGCCTTTTCAGACCAGGGCTTTCGCAGTTAAACGTGCAGATACGCTGTCTTCACTTGTGTCCGTTTTTTTCCCTAGACCAATAGCCAGAGGAACCCAAGACTCTGTCTGGAAAAGCCATGTCTCTCTGAAGAAGACAGAGGCTACTAGACAGGAGCCTGGAGCCTCCTCTCCTGCTGGTATCTCTGAGCCCAGAGCCAGGGTCAGGGCTCCGCTGGGCTCATAGCTACTTCTCAGAGATTTCTAGGATTTCACTCCAGACTAAAAATGCCCCTTTGATTTGGTTGACTCAAACACGAGATGGACAGAAGTCACACGCAGAGCAGGCTGAGGTGAGCCTGGGGACGCCGAAGTTGTCACTGACCGGCCCCCTTTCCTCCGCTCTGCCCCCAGGTGTGCCGGCACGTGAAGAATGGGGACGTCCTCCTGCTGAACCGACAGCCCACCCTACACAGACCCTCTATCCAGGCCCACCACGCCCGCATCCTCCCCGAAGAGAAAGTCCTGCGGCTCCACTATGCCAACTGCAAGGCGTATAATGCTGACTTTGATGGAGACGAGATGAACGCCCACTTCCCGCAGAGCGAACTGGGCCGAGCTGAGGCCTATGTCCTGGCCTGCACGGATCAGCAGTACCTTGTCCCCAAGGTAGGTCTGACCTTGAGGCCGTTCCGTGGTCATCGCACAACTTGGCAGGTCTGGTCTCTTGCCAGTTTCTGGGGTCAGTGGGTAGCACCAGGGCCGGGGGCCCATGGAATAGAGGGTTCTGGCCTCTTCCAGGTGGGGCTTTCAGCTCTCTGGCTGCTTAGAGTGTAGCAACCAGTAGCTATGTCCTAGGTCTTATCTTCCAGACTTATGTTTGGATTCTACAATTTATTAGCCACTGACAAGCATTGGCGTCCCAATTGAGATGGTCCTCTTGATCCCCAGATGACTTTGATCCTTTGAGTTCTGACAAGCATGAGTTTTAAGAGACAACTTAATCACGAGGGCCCACAATGAGATCCCTCTAGCCCATAAACGTGTCTCCTCTTTGAATCCCTTCTTTCTCTCTCTGAGGTTGGTCCTTAAAAGCAGACCTGTGTAGTCATAGCTGTCCGGTGGGGTACATGAGAAGGATTCAGCTTCCTTCCTCCTTGCCTGGCCAACTCCAACTGACCCATTCTCTTAAGCGGCAGGGGCCTGAGGCATCGAGTGTTCATGGGAACAACAGAGTGGGGATAGAGCCAGGCTGCAGGAAATAGAATAGAGGATGATCCAGACATCGCTTGGCCTCACTACCCATCCTAAGGCCTGAGGCCTTTAAAATTATTAGCTGTTTGCATCACAGTGATTTCACCTGGGTTGTGGTGGAGTGTAAGAGAAGCATGGAATTAGGACTGCAATTTGCCAAGCACTTCGTCAGTGCTAGACCCTGTGCAAAGTCCTTGGGAGGCTTCCCCTTTCACTGTCATGCAGCCCTCGGAGTAAGTGCTATTAGTGTCCGTGTTTACACATGGGGAAGACGAAAGGGCACTAAACTTGCAGCAGGACGCTGCTGAGAAGGCGGAGAAAGTTACAGGGAGCTCCCAGCTCCTCAGGGCCTTGCTGCTTTCGACCTCCATGGGTCTTGCCCCCCTTCTGCAGAAGAAATGGGACTTATGCACACAGGCAGGCATGGGAAGCTGCTCGGACATGTCCGGCATCGATCAGTGCCGTCCCCTCCTGGGAACCTCTGTTCCCAGTAGTCGCCTGCCACCTAGGGCAACAGGCAGCGCCCAGGGGCCCAGCGTCCTGGCCTCGTTTGCACCAGACATGCTTCATGCTGGACCCGGCTGTTGGAGTTCTCGTTCCCTTCTCTGCCCTCTTCTGCCAGCACTGGATTAGTGAAGGGGCTGAAGTAGGAAGGAGGGATAAACGGTCCACTGAGGTCCCTTGGAAGTTAGAATAATAATTTTACTAACTCGTAAACTGATATTTTGCCTTCTCACACAAGTAAGAGCTGTGGCCGTCACTGAGGCGGCAGGAAAAGCCACCATCCGTTGAGCACTCCCCGTGCAGCAGGCACTGCTTCTAAGCTGCTTGCAGATGTTCTCTTAGTCCTCACAACAGCCTTGTGAGAGAGGTGCACTTTTCAGAAGAGGAAACACGAGTGAGTGACTTGCCAGCCAGCGATGAGGCCGGGACTTGAACCCAGCCCCTTTGACTCCCAAGCCCGTGTGGATCATGGGTCATTAGCCTCCCTTACCAGGCAGGGCGGGGGCCGAATGCGCCTACGTGGCAGTGAGGGGATCCCAGGACTGAGCTGGCTCTCTGACTGGAGAGGCAGGACCACATTTCCCCACGGGATTCACTACCAGGGAGCACTAGATGGTTCGCTTGTGGCACTGGATGCGGGGGGAGTCGGAATGGGGATTTGGGGTGCTCTGAAGTTCTCAGCCCAATGAACTGGAATGTTCCGTACTTCATTTTGATTGAATAAAGTCCTACAAGGACTTCATGCTTATTCCGTGTCCTTCAAAGGGCTGATCTATTTAAACCCAGATGTACCTCAGCATGTGTTCACCTGCCCACAGATTTTAGGTCAGGAGATAGGCAAAACACAGATAAATAAGCTTACATCAATAAATTACGTTCTTGGAGGGAAGAAACTTCTAGGGGATGACCCGCGGGTTCACTTCACTTTCCATCAGTTTCTTTAGTCAGAGGCACAGAGCTTTGGATTCTTGATAAATTTCATTTATTCCTTAGTGTAAATGCCAAGACATGGAATCTGTTTTTGCTAATGGTTATCAAAATGCAACATGTCTTAAACTACTTTGGTGATAAAGTCCTAAGAGAACAGGAACTGGCTTTGTTAAACTAGGAAAGTCATTTTTTGGGAGAGAGGGGGTAATTTTTTCCATTATTTCCATTTCCCTTCACTTATTAACCTATTTCTTCTGTTTCTAGGTTCTTTCCCTTGATTAGCCATAGTACCTGATTAAAGTATATTTTATTTTATTGTTTATGTGTTTAGTAGAGCTGCATATTATTACTTCAAATAGGTGAATGATACCAGCTCTTTCGTTCCTGAGAAAACAGTTAAACTTTTCATTGATGTGTTTCTTTGTGGATTTTTCTTCTATTGTATTTTTTGAGGGCCAGTGCCTTGAGTGGAAAGGTTTTTTTATTTTTTAAACATGGTTTGAGAGTTTCCTGACTCTATCCACTTAGCCAGAAAATTCAAGTCCTGGAATACCCTAATTCTCAAAGCATCCTGACCAAAGGCATTTAATGTAATGTCATTTTTCTATGATATTAGGTGGAATAGGATAGCTAACAATTATCTGGGTTTTTGATTGAGAGGTGGTCTTTCTGATCCTAAGGAGGATTTGGGAAATCCAGAATTATAAGTAGGCCCGTAGTAAATTGCTTTAATCAGCATTCCTCCCTACGATTCATGATTATTGCATTGAAAGCAATTTAGCCATTAAGGTAATTTTCTAGTCATGGAAAAATCTGGATGGAGAGAAAGGAAGGCACTGAATAGATCACATAACTTGTAATCATGTTCTTTAAAGGAAGAAAACAAAAGGAAAAATCTATATCTGCCCCCAAAGACTGTGGGATGAGGCAAATGCGTAATACTGGTTTGGGTTACCCACCCCCCAAGTGAAATAAGACCTTGTCTTTGGAACAAGAGGCAGAGTATCATTTTTTATTCATGTTCTTAACTCAAAGCCTTCATAAGAGAGGCTGTGTGCACCATCTGACCTTGCTTTGTCTATTCAGCCCGTCTGTAATAATTGTCTTTGAGTTTTATAGAGTCCATTGCCACAGTATGTACGCTATTCGACAGGCATTCTTTTTATCCTTTGAATTAGTACATGTGGTTAAATTCCTGGCGCTTCTCCCTGGCGGCGTCTGTGAGTTCCTTCAGCCTTAGTTATGAAACCTGTCCATAATACTGGATAGTATTTAACAAGTAATCAAATGATAACAATCTTTAGATCCAAGGCACAGATGTTTCTCAAGTTCCCATAAACACTGAAAAGTTTGCAAACACTGCTGCTTAGAGCATGTCAGTGGGCACAGCTATTTTTACTTTCGTGTGCCTTACGTTCCATGAACGCAGACCTCCAGATAAGCTGCGGGAGACTGGGGCTCAGAAAGTCTCTGAAAAGTTCCAAATGAGATGAACACACTGCGGCTTACATAAAAGCCCTTATTTGGGCATCTGGTAGATAACAGCCTTTATTAAAGACTCCGCCATGAGCATGTGCTACGTTGTGAAGAGACATTTGTAAGTGAACATTTTCTTCCATAGTTAGGCATGGCAAGGCCCTCTCAACCCTCTCGAGGTTCCTCTGGCCGAACCCCTACCCCTTAGAGAGCTGACGCTTAAGTCAGTAATACTCAGGGCTCTAATACTGTCCCTGAAAGATCCTTTCTGACCATCCCCCACCTCAAGTCTATATGATGACCCATCTTTTATTTTCCTCCAAGATATTTAAAACTCTTTGTGATAATTCATCCAGTCATTTGTTGACTGTCTAGTTCTTCCTCACCATAAAGGATCATATCTGTTTGGTCCCCTAGAGTAGATTGGAGGGCTAACCCAAATGTCTGGGCATATAGTATTCTTCCAATAAATATTTACCAAATGGATGACTGATTTAGAGGAAAACCAGGCCAGAAAAGTGTGAAAAATACTAAAGCATAAAACCAAAATAGAAAAGCAAGAACACAGCAGACTGCCGTTAGACCAAATTTATGCAAAGATGCCAAAAATAATGCTGGAGTAACTAGAACCAGATGGGATTATGGAGAGAAGGCTTGGGGAAGTGGATGAGTTGGAACCGTTTTGATCTAGAACAGTGGGCGAACGGTAGAGGGGGAAGCTGGTCAGGAAGCCCAGGTAATGTGCTTTGGGAAGCAGTTTGCTCTCCGGAGGGGAGGCTCAAGTCTGTGCCTAGTGAGGCCGTGGGCAGCACGATACTGGAGTAGAGGGGAGGGCTGTTGCTGGTACATGGCTTCCAAGCAGATGATTAGGGATTAGGATGTAATTTCATATTTGCCTTCTTTCTTACTCTGTTCTGGTTTGTAGGATGGCCAGCCGTTGGCGGGGTTGATCCAAGATCACATGGTTTCGGGTGCAAACATGACCATTCGAGGTTGCTTTTTCACTCGCGAGCAGTATATGGAGCTGCTGTACCGAGGACTCACAGACAAAGTGGGGCGTGTGAAGCTCTTTCCTCCTGCCATCCTGAAGCCCTTTCCACTGTGGACAGGAAAGCAGGTAATTGGGAGAAGAAAAAAAGGAAACAGGCCACTCGTATAAAAGATTTCATTCCCAGTAGAGTCCAGACCAGACGTCGAGAAATGGCAAATCAGATGGTCTGGAACGGAACCCGAGGTATGCCCGTATGATCCATGTGACTTTCTCTTTGCTGGGCTTCTTGAGTCTGCGTGGTCTCAGGGCAGTGTCTACAAAGAGTGGACTGCAGTGTCTGTCCTCAGTGTCCTCATAATGCAGACAGGGTGGTAAGAGGCAGTGGTATTGGTGGCGGTAGTAGTTATATTTTTGTTGGGAGGGGCCGAGTCCCTTCCTGAGTGCTGTGGATCTGTTACCTTACGTGATCCGCACAGCCAACCTGTGATGCAGAGACCGTTACTACCCCCCTTGAGCACACCAGGGTGCTGAGGCCTTAGAGAACTTCAATGACATGCCCAAGTCTCTAGGAGGCAGAGGCGGAATTCAAGCCCAGGATTCCTAACTGCTAGGAAGTCATGCTCTGCTTCCTGTCAAAGTAATGAAATAACGGTGTATGTGGCGATCAAATAATGAGGTACAGTAGTGTGTGTGTTTCTACTGTTGTCTAGGTCCCCAGGTTTAGCCTTAAGGCCTACCTCGTAATCAGCTGTGTGATCTTGGCTTTGTGGGCCTCCTTTCTTCATCTAGAATGCAAAGGGTTTCGGGGCGATCATGTCTAAGGTCTCCTCCTGCTCAGCAGTTCTTGAAGTCTACGCACCTGTGACCTGAGCGGTTTTTAGTTGTTAACCCAGCCTTGCGTTCTGGGGCAGCCCTTACTTGTCATGAGGTATTACCCTAGCTGTGTATTTTTTAATTCAGTTTGCTCAAGTTTGGTTGAGAATTTTTTTGCATTTGTGTTTGCGAGGGATACAAGCATACCTCATTTCATTACGCGTTGCTTTATTGTACTTGGCAGGTACTGTGGTTTTTACTCCTTGAAGGTTTGTGGCTCCCCTTCATTCAAGCAGTTTTGTATGCTTCTTTTTCATTTTTCATTGCATTTATTGGTGCCATTTTCCCAGCAGCATTTGCCTACTTCATGTCTCCGTGTCACATTTTGGTAATTCTCACAAAACTTCAAACTATTTCATTATCTTGTTTGTCGTGGCGATCTGTGACTAGTGATTACAACTTAAAGCTTAGATGATGGTTAGCATTTTTAGCAATAAAGCATTTTTTAAAAATTCAATTTAGTTAACATATAGTGTATTATTGGTTTCAGAGATAGAATTTAGTGGTTCATCAGTTGCATAGAACACTTAGCACTCATTAATTACATCCCGTGCCCTCCTTAATGCCCATCACCCAGTTACCCCATCCCCCCACCCACCTCCCCTTCAGCAACACTCAGTTTGTTCCTTGTAGTTAAGAGTCTCTTATGGTTCTCCTCCTTCTCTGTTTTTATCCTATTTTACCTTCCCTTCCCCTATATTCATCTGTTTTGTTTCTTAAATTGCACATAGGAGTGAGAAGCAAAGTATTTTTTAATTAAGGTATATACATTATTTTTTCAGACATAATGCTCTTGCACACTTAATAAACTACAGTACAGTGTAAATGTAACTTCCGTATGCACTGGGAAACCAGAAAATTCATTTGACTCACTTTATCCTTATCGTCACTTTATAGTGGTGGTCTGGAACTCAACCCATGATATCTTTAAGATATACTGCATTGATCCGTAGTTTTCTTCTCTTGTAATGTCTTTGCCTGGTTTTGGTACCAGGGTAATGCAGGCTTCATCGAATGAGTTGGGAAATATTTCCTCTTCAACTCTGTGTGAGTTTAGGTAGTATTGGTATTATTTTTTTCTTAAATGTTTGGTCAGATTAGCCAATGAATCCATCTGGAACTGAACTTTTCTTCATAGGAAGGTTTTTGTAACTAAGATTTCTATCTTTTTAATACATGTAGGGCTCTTCAGGTTATCTGTTTCTTCTTGAATGAGCCTTGTTATTTTTTTTTTAAAGGAATTTGTCTCATCTCGTAAGTTTTTTAATTTATGGACATAAAGTTATTCAAAATATGCCTTTACTATTCTATCTATAGAATATGGAGGTGGGTCAGCTCTCTCATTTCTGATATTGGTGATTTAAGTCCTTTTTTTTTTTTTTTTTAAGCAATCTCTATACCCAAAGTGGGGCTCAATCTCTCATGACCTTGAGATCAAGAGTCGCTTGCTCCCCTGATGAAGCCAACCATGCCCCCTGATTTGTGTCTTTTTTTTCTTTTTTCCTGATCAGTTTGCTTAGAGATTTATTAGTTTTGCTTCCAAAGAACCAGCTTTCATTGACTTTCTCTATTTTTCTGTTTTCTATTTCATTGATTTCACTTTGATCCTAATTTTTCTTTTCTTCTGTTTACTTTGGGTTTGATGTGCTCTTGTTTGTCTTGTCATTTAAGGTTGAATCTGGAATCATTGATGTGAGACCTTTTTTCTTTTTTCTTTTTTAATTTTTGTTTATTTATTTGACAAAGAGAGAGAGAGATCACAAGTAGGCAGAGGCAGGCAGAGAGAGAGGGGGAAGCAGGCTCCCTGCTGAGCAGAGAGCCCGATGCGGGGCTCGATCCCAGGACCCTGAGACCATGACCTGAGCCTAAGGCAGAGGCTTTAACCCACTGAGCCACCCAGGCGGTCTTTTTTTTTTTTTTTTTATAGGCATTTCGTAAATTTTCCCCTTAAATTCTGGTTAAGTAGCATCGTGTAAGTTATTATGTTGTATTTTCATTTTCATTCAAATACTTGTTGATTTGCCTCTTGATTTTTTTTTGACCCATGAGTTAATTAGAAGTCCATTATTCCACATACTTAGAGATATCTTTGTTACAGATTTCCGATCTAATTCCATTGTGGCAAGAGAACATACGTTGGGTGCTGGAATCCTTTTAAATTTATTGATGTTTGTGTATGAGATTATGTTTACTATGGTGTGTCTTGGTAAATATTCTGTGTGCCCATAAAAATAATATACTTAGCTATTGTTAAATGGAGTGCTCTAAAAATGTCAGTTGATAAATAGTTCAAGTCTGTTGTCTTTGCTGATCACTGTCCTTCATTGCCTGGTGTCCATTGTCTTAAACATCCCTGTTTCATGTTCATGTCTGCTTTTGCTGTTTTTAGTGGAAGAGTCATTGGGTCACCGTTGTTCTATCTTGGCCACAAGTGGAAGTCAGTTTAACAGAATAGATGGGGAATTTTGCAATTTAAGATTAAAATCTAGAAGTATGGATGGTTTAGTTCAAGGAGTGGTAAGCTTTTTCTGTAAGCCAGACAATAAATATTTTAGACTTTGCAGGTCATACAGTCTCTGTTGCAACTACTCAACTCAGCTTCGTAGCATGAAAGCAGCAATAGACAAAACATAAATGAATGAGCATGACTGTGATCCAATTAACTTTACTCACAAAAACAGGTGGTAGGCCAGATGAGGCCTACAGGCCTTATAGTTTGCTGACCCCTGACTTAGTCGTCTATATGTATTTGTCTGCTTTAATATTTCTTTCTATTATTTTTATTATTTCTGTTTGTTTGTCTTCATTTTGTAAGCCATCTGAAGTTATCTGGGAAGTGGATGATTATGTTTTAAGTAATTAAGTGTTCAGAACTTATTAGAACTTTGTTTAAACATAAGCTGTGTGTTCAAAATAGAACTAAATAGTGGACAAAGAATATATATCTAGAGCCGTAGATATGTTGATTCCCTTCAATCTGGGTATCCAGCCAAAGGAAACAATCTGAGATGTAGAAAAAGCTACTTGAAAAAAGCAGCCTGTTACATCATAGTTTATAGCGGTGGAAAATTAGAAAAACCTGAATCTTTAACGGTGCTAAGGAAATTGTGGAACATCCATTTGTAAAGCTCTCATGTAGCTGTTTAAAATCGTGGTTTTAAAAGACCATATAGTGAGCAGTCTGGGAAATTTTCTGATCTAATGTTGAAGGCAGTACTAGACTACAGCATTCTCTGTGTGGTGACTGTCGCAACCGTGTTAAGCACATACGTGAGAAAAAGTGTGGCCTGGAAAAGATTAGAATGATGTAATAATTTGGTTCATGTTAGGAATAATTTCTTTTTCATTTTATAGTGTTTCTGGGCCAAGATTATTACTATTTAATTAAATAAAACTAGAGAATAGGCCCAGGTTTTACTTGTGTCACAGTGGAGATTTTTCAGTGTTTCTTGCAAGGTTGCCACAGGCTGTTACTTCTTTCCAAGTAGGTGTGAAAGAGAAGAATGACTGCCGTGCACAAGAATTTACTGGTGGCTCAGTCTGATTCTGCAGAGAAAAGCCATGTTTAGAATCAGGAGATAAGGAGCTTCGCCTGGGTGCTCTATTTGTATTTAGCCCCCCGAAAATGAAGTCTTTGGCATCCTTCTCAAGGGCATTTCAGATGGTTTCTTGAGTGCTTTACTCTCCATTTAAGAATCTGAGATCTCAGCATTTGTTGAAAGAGCATATAAAGAAAAAGGATCATTGCACAGCTCAGTGAATGTTCACAGAGTGAATACACCTTTGTAAAGTGTCACCCAGATCAGAAGATAGAATCTCACCAGCACTCCCAGAAGAGCCCTGCAGACCCTGATCCATTTTTATCCCTCCCCAAAGGTGGCTCCTAACCTGACTTCTAACACTATAATTACATTTTGTCTTTTTTTTTTTTTTTGAGCTGTATGTAAATGGAATGGTCAGTCCTATCTCTGTGTAAGTCATTCATGGTATTACACAGCAGGAGTTCGTTCATTTTCATTGCTGTATAGTATTCCATTATGCAACTGTACCATCATATATTTATCCTTTTATTTTGGACAATGTGTGGCTTGTCTTCATTTGGCTATTACAAATAGGGTTATTATCACCATTCTTGTATATACCTTTTGTTGAACATATACATTCATTTTGTAGGCTAGATACCAAGGAATCAATTGCTGAATCATAAGATCTATGTTTAACATTAATAGATTTATTAACAGTTTTCCAAAGTGCTTGTAGCACTTTACAGTTCTACCAGCAGAGCGTGAGTATTCTTACTTCCTACGCTCAGCAGAAGTTGAATTTTTGTTGTTTGTTTCTAGTAGTTTAATTTTAGCCATTCAGATGGGTGTGTAGTAGCAGCTTATAGTGGTTTTAACTTGCATTTTCTTAATGATAAGTGAGGTTGAGTACCTCTTCATATGCTTATTGGCCATTAGGGGATCATCATTGGTGAAGTGCTTATTTGAGTCTTTCTTGTTTTCTATTCCACGCCATTTTCTTATTAATAGTTAAGAAGTTTTATATATATATATTCTTGTGTTTGTCCATTGCCAAATTTTGGCCTTTTTACCTAGTGCTGTTTTCTAGTGATCAGAGCTATTTTATTAATACAATTCACCAGTATTTGCCGATCATAACTAGTCCTATCTAAGTGCCTGTCCTGAGGGCATAAAGATAGTCCCTTGTGTCCTTGTCTAGTAGCTTTACTGTTTTACTTTCACACTTAGGTTTACTTGTCTGCCTGGAATTGATATTTGTGGGTGTGTGTGATATAAGGTAGGGGATTCCTTTTTTCCCCATATGGCTTTCCAGTTAATAGAACATCATTTGTTGAAAAAGACCAGCATTTTCCCACTTCTCTTTAGTATCTCGTGTATCATAAATCAACTAGTCACATAGAGACCACCCACATGTGTGTCTCTTCCTGGACTCTCTTCAGTTCCACTGGTCTGTTTGATTCCATTGTACCAATACCAAACTATCTTTAATTATTGTAGCTTTATAATACTGATTTCTGATAGTAAAAGTCTCCAGCGTTGTTCTTCAAGACTGTCTTGCATATACTTGGCCCTGTGTATTTCCATATACATTTGAAAGTCAGCCTTTCTATTTCCCCAGAAATAATACCTGCTAGAATTTTTATTGGTATTACATTGTACCTTTAGATCACTTTAGGGAGAATCAACATTTTTACAGTATTGAATCTTTCAAGTTTGAATGTAGTATATTCTTCAATTATCTAAGTCTTGTATATCTTTCATTAAATTTATTTCTAGCTATTGCTATTATAGATGGTATTGTTTATTAAATTTTCTATTTATGTAGCTATAGAAATACAATTAATTTGTGTGTATTGTCCCTGTATTCAGCAGCCTTCCTGAATTCAGTTATTAGATTAGTGCCTTTCAAATTCTTTTTATTTTTTCCCCCCAAATATGTTTATTTTATTTTTTCAGTATTACAAGAATGATTGTTCATGCACCACACCCAGTGCTCCATGCAATATGTGCCCTTCTCAATACCCACCACCAGGCTCGCCCAACCCCCCACCCCCACCCCTCCA
>CM052811.1:34559032-34594753 GCA_028533885.1 Nasua narica
CTCGAACCCACCTCCATTCTCTCCTACGAACGTGCTTCCAGAATGCCGTGGGCACTCTGCGCTCCACAAAGGGCCTTCCCTATTGTCAGAACTGCCCACACCTCCCCACATCGCAGGGGCGTCAGCGCCGTCAGAAACGCCACTTGGGGGCAGACCTGTTGGGGCGATCCTGACATAGGCAGCGGAGCTACCTTCTCTCCTCCCCAGAAGTGAGCACACACCATTTTAGCAGGTTGGCCTTGAGAAAGCCAGTGTGCTGTTACGTTCGGAGCCCTTCTGCGGTGTTCCCGGGAGGAGCAGGTGACCTACTGCACGTCGAGCGTGAGCCAGGGAGAGTGTTGGAGTGGGCAAGTTCACAGCACCGGAGTGGCGGAAGTGGGAGTCCGCTGTGCAGACTTGGGCGTGTGCAGACGTGGTGGGAGTGCCCTGTGGGGCCCCTGGGCCTGCCTCAGCTGGAGCTCGTGCCCTCGCCTGCGGTGGGGCCTGCTAGTTACAGGATATAGAACTGCGGAAAAGTAAAAATAAGTACAGACATGATAGCAATTGAAAGTCACCCAGCATTCAGTCATCAGAGATGACCGCTCATATTGATCTGATGTGTGTCTTTCTAGACCCGCCGATATAAACACATTCAGACAAAAGTGAGATCCTACTCTACACAGTTTGGTGATCTTTTCCTCCCCATTATGGAATGTATTTATAAATATCCTTTTGTAAACGTCCTAGTATAAGCCTGTGTGCTCAGCTACGGATTATTCTAGTGGTGTACTGGTGCCACGGTTTATTTAACCAGTTCCTGTAGTTAGACATTTAGGCTGTTTACTGGTTTTCACTTTACTGTGAAGAGGGCCCTTGAGCAAACATTTTAAAAAATGACAAGTAGAGGAAGCTGCCACACCCAGAGCAGGATGAGGACCACACCCAGCAAACCAAGCCACATCTGCAGCTCTGCTTAGCCCTTGTGCCGAGAGAAATCAGCCCCCGGGTGCCAAGGCCTTCCAGAGAGTACGAGACGGAGAAAGGGAGCGGGCCGAGCTGGACACAGCTCTGGGGGAAGGGCGGCCTAGGGTAGTCGCCTTTGCTCTAGCCTTTATAGCCACAGGTCAGGGAAGGGACAGCAGGGGACCGGGAGCTGACCCTATGGAAGGACCGATGACAGCTTCCTCCTGGAGGGACTGTTTCTTTTCCGTTCCTGCTCGTACATGTTCTTTAGAGCCCCTCAAGCCTCCAGGATGTGGCATTGGGAATTCCCGCTATCTTAGCTCCGCTTCTAAACAGTGCAGCCATTGATTTTCTTCCCGTGCAGACCTCGGCTGAGTGAGTTCTCGAGTCCAGCAGCACTCACACATATAGACAGGAAATAGTTGATTGGAGGATGAAGTAGAAAGATGTCTTGCCCAAGGTGAGGAATTCCTCAGCCCTTTGGAGCGAGGAGGACGGTTTAAGTGCAGCGATGTTCATCCCGGGGCAGACCCTGCCGTGGTAGTCCCTGTGGCCTGGGCTCAGGCGCGTGCCTGCACACGCGTGCCCTGTGACGTGACTTCTGGGAATCAAACCAGGCTGTTCCTTCCCTCCCTCTCTTCCTGCTCAGTTTTTCCCTCAAAACCTCCTCTTCACCCCCAGCCCATTCATCCAGCGTGTGTTCACAGAGCAGCTGGCCGAGGGCACAGGTTTGTGACTTGGCCCTGGATTTACTCACTACCCATGGAACACGTGGCAGGTAGACGAAGCTTGAACCTTCATCTGACCGTGTGTAAAACGGGGATGAGGATGCTCGGCCTGTGGGAGGCACGTCAGAGCTGGGGACAGTCTCTCACCAGGGAGGTCGGTGTCCGCATTGCTGCCCCGGTGCTGCCTGTGTTCGCGGCGGTGCCCGCCATGCCCCGGCCTCACCGAGCTTGCGGTGACAGGCCAGGCCCGGGCCCACCCACGCTCGTCTGCCTCACTCCCCAGGCGTGGAAGACATTCTGGTGAAGCGGAAGGCGGATGTGAAGAGACATGGGGTCATCGAAGAGTCCGCCCACTGCGGGCCGCGGGTGAGGAGGGCCTGGGGGGCTGCGGCCTGCGGCAGAGGGTCGGGGCTCCCACGGAACGAAACCCACGCCCTCCTCCCTCGGCTGCTGCCTCCGACGTGTGCCTTTCCTCCTCGCAGGCTGTCAGGGCTGCGCTAAACCTGCCAGAAGCCGCGTCATGTGAGGAGGTCCGAGGGAAATGGCAGGATGCCCATCTGGGCAAAGACCAGAGGGATTTTAACATGATTGATCTGAAGTTCAAGGAGGAAGTGAACCATTACAGCAATGAGATTAACAAGGTTAGTCCAGCAGTGTGTGCACTTATCGCCACCATTTTGAATGCTGGTTTTTTTAAAAATCACATTTTGCTTCTCGCTTGGGGCCCTGTGGAGTAATTGGGCTGCTGGACAGCTAACTAGGTGAGACGCGAGGTGGGGTATGTAGGATTCATCATTTTGAAGACCCAAGGGCTTCGTTTTCTTACCCAGTTAATGGTGAGAGCAAACGCTTTGCACTTCTTTTCCTTTTTAAGTGTTTCGATTTTGGGGTGACTACATCAAAGGGGAGTAAAGAAATCCTCTGGGGCCACTATTTAGTGGGCGAACTAAATGAAGGACCAAAAATACCACTGCTGCTTCCTATGTAGTGGAGTCCGGGGCGAAGGTGTGGGTTCAAATCCTGGCTCGGCCACGTACTTGCTGTGTGACTTTGGGCAAGTGATAGAACCAGTCTGTGCTCTCTTTACTCACTTGGAGGTGGGGATATGAGGAGCACCTACCTCACAGGGTTGCTGAAAGGATGAAGGCGCTAATCTACACCACACTCTTGGCATGGCAGGAGCACTCTGGAAGTTCTCCAGAGTCCCCATCTGCTCTTTCCAGCAAGCCAGTTCTTTTTTTTTTTTTTTTTTTTAATTTTATTTATTTATTTGGCAGAGAGGAGAGAGATCACAAGTAAGCAGAGAGGCAGAAGGAGAGAAAGGGAGGAGAGAGAGGGAGAAGCAGGCTTCCTGCTGAGCGGAGAGCCCGATGCGGGGCTAGATCCCAGGACCCTGAGATCATGACCCGAGCCGAAGGCAGAGGCTTAACCCACTGAGCCACCCAGGCGCCCCTCAGCAAGCCAGTTCTTGTGCAACTGCGAAAGGAGAGGGAAGTCCCTGGACGGGCCAAGACCACAGCCTGGGGTCTACACCTTCTTGCCCCAGAGCTGGGGAAGAGGAGAGGGGGAGGCAAGGCCAGTGCTCGACAAGAGTCAGCGTTTGCCTGGCGTCCTCTTCACTGGCTCTCGGCATCCCTTAGACGGCCAAGAACGAGACCTCTCATTGTCCTTGAGAGGTTTTCTTCAGAGGAGCCTTCCTAGCACCTCTGAGAGAACCAAGAGGCTCAGCTTCCAGGCTCGACTGAGAATGCTGGGACATTGTCTCAGAAGCATCTTGGGATTGCTTCTTGTCCCTCTAGCTCCTCTCTTCCCACCGCACACGCACTCCCCCAAACACGCACCTCTCGTGTTTTGGTCCGGATCTCTGCAGCCCTAGGCAGAGGCTCAGATAGACTTGGAGTCCTCCCAGTGGCTCCTCCGGCTCCGGGTAGAGGGCTTTGCTTACGTCTGCAGGCCCTGGAGCCAAGGCCAGGTTCCCGCATGGTGCTTGGGCGCTCGAACCCGCTCCTTTGTGGGATCACAAACCGGATATGCTGGCCCCTCTGGCTCTCCCTTCCTGTCCCCATTGGCCAGTGACAAGAGCCTCGGGCTTCTTGGCGGAGGCCGTCGGGAGAGTGCAGCATCCGGGGCCATCATTTGTTAGGTTTTCTCTAGGAGTTCTGGCAAAAGGATCGCTGCCAAATGAGACTTCTTACCTCCAGTGGGAGTTGGCACTTATCTCTGGGTAAATAGATTGAGTTTATTGCTTCCGAATCCTGGCTTTATCTTGTGATTTGGGATTATCTTGGGATTTCGGAAGGGCAGAAGTCACTGGCTTGCTGTGTTTATTTCATCTGCAGGCGTGCATGCCGTTTGGCCTGCACAGACAATTCCCAGAGAACAACTTGCAGATGATGGTGCAGTCCGGAGCCAAAGGGTCGACTGTGAACACCATGCAGGTGGGAGCGAAGGCGGGCTGGCTGCTTTGCCAGAAGGGCGGGGTCATGGCAGGAGGCAATTTTCAGATTTCTTCTGATTTTAAAGGGATCTACATTCCGTATAAATTGGGGCAAGTACTACAAATATAAAAGCATATAGAAGTTGGTACAGGAGGTAGCCCCTGTTAACACCTCAACGTTAGGAACAAACACAGATACAAATGCGTGCGTGCGTGTGTGTGTGTGTGTGTGTGGTCAGTCTTACTTGAGATCCTGTCTTGGTCTGCTTTCCTCATTTATCATTACATTGTAGGCATTGTCCTAGAGGTTTCTTGACCCCTGATCTGAGGCCCATCACCTCCTCAGGTGGCTGCCATAATAATGCAGCGTGTTCACCGATGTTAATATTTCTTCTTAAAGTCCAGAGGACCGTGGTGAGTGTAGAGCAATATAGGAATGGCCTTAAAAGGCTGAACGCCACCATCAGGAAGCCCCCTTGACCGAAGTGAAATCCAGATGCACGGCTCTCCCCTCACCCCCATGAATATTAAGAGGTGCTTTCATTCCCTTTTGGCCTTAGAGTTTAAGGATCACGATAAATTTCCTTTTTCTTGTGGGCCTCAGTTTCTCCATTAGGGGCCCCTCGGACCCTCTCCCGTAGAACGTGATGATTCTGAGACATAGTTTCTTTTACCAACATAGCCCATTTACAAATGTGACCCCAGACATGTCAAATCTTGATCAGTCAACAAAAGGAAAACACAGTTCTTTTCTTGAAACATGAGCTCCTCTGGTTGGTTTGAAAATCTAGCTTGGCCTTCACAAACCAGGTTGCATGCAGCTTTCCTTCCAGAGCAGGCCTTCTGTCCTCTTCTAGGACAAAGCTTTAACACACATGAGGATCTTGAGTTTGCTTTGGGCTTCCTTTCTTCCAGATCTCATGCCTGCTGGGCCAAATCGAATTGGAAGGTCGGAGACCCCCCTTGATGGCGTCTGGCAAGTCACTGCCCTGCTTTGAGCCTTACGAGTTCACTCCCAGGGCTGGCGGTTTCGTCACTGGCAGATTCCTCACTGGCATCAAGCCTCCTGTATGTATTCTGGTTTTCCTCGTGTTGCTTCTCATTGCCAGGCTCAATGGTAGGAGGCCCGGACGTTTACCAAAAAACTTGGAGCAAGGACTGTTGAGTAATAAATGTCGAGCCATTTGTGGCTGACTCACTAGCCCCTGTGGCCCCCGCGGATCCTGTTGTGTTCACCAGTGTAATGCTCGAGCTTTCGCAGGGCCTGGCCATAGTGAGTGCTCAGCGTTTGCCTGGAAGTGAAGAGATCAGTAAGACCAATCCCAGCTCCCCTGTTTCCTGCGTATCCGTCTCGAAACCATTTCTCACCTTGGAAGGCAGCTAGAGAAGGGGGTGTCCCTCACTGAGCTGCTCTCTGTTGCCAAAATGAACATCACAGAGATTGGTTTCACGAACCCCCACCGTGGGGACTCCTCCCATGGCTCCTCCTTCACAGGGGGAAAGCCCAGTAGCTGTGGCAAACGTCTGGTTCTTCGTCGGTCGACAACAGATTCCTCCCGTGAGGGAAAGCTTTTCTCCTCCTGTTTGTCAGAAATGGCTTTTTGGGTGTTAGTACCTTTTGTTCCTTGATTAGCGCATGTCTGTAAGATCAGACAACCAAGACGAGGTCGTGAATAGGACCGGCCCTTGGCTTCAAGGCTGCCGACTGCTCCTCCTCTGCCCACTGTGGGCTCTCTGGTATGGCTGCTGGCAGAGGATGGAGAGAGGATCTAGACCAGAACTTTTTAAACTCTGGTCCCTAGTGAATCATGAAGTCAACATGATAGATAGTGACTGGCATTTCTTTTTTTTTTTTTTTTTAAGATTTTATTTATTTATTTATTTGACAGAGAGAAGAGAGATCACAAGTAGGCAGAGAGGCAGGCAGAGCGAGGAAGCAGGCTCCCCACTGAGCAGAGAGCCCCATGCAGGGCTCGATCTCAGGACCCTGAGATCATGACCTGAGCTGAAGGCAGAGGCTTTAACCCACTGAGCCACCCAGGCGCCCCAAGTGACTGGCATTTCTTTGAGTAATAAAACAGAACGGGGCGGTGAAGAAAGCATCCAAGGGATGGGATAGTTTCATAAAGTTCTCCTCTGAGTTTTCGTCTGTGTGCAAGTGTGTATCTCTGTATGTTTGCTGATGACTACTGCAAGTGTATTTTTTACGGTGGGTGAGTGAAAATGTTTGGAAAGCACCATGCGCCTCCAAGGCGCCTCCAAGGGGAGCGGAATTCAGGGATGTGGGCTAAATTAAAGAGTGACGAGGCTCTGGCACCATTTCCATTTGGAAAGTGGGGTGCGGGGCTGGGGTGGAGTGCACGCGTGCAGGGAGAGCTCCTGGCTCCTGCACACAGGCTCCACTTTCCTTCTGCTCCCAGGTAAGGGGAGACACAGGTAAACATCAGGGAGGGTGACGGTGCCAGAGTGGTGGGGCCATCAGAGCCGGGGGGTTCCGGGAGCTCAGGCACAGCTGCTTCCAGAAGCACCCCACCCTCACTGCCACTCTGGGGCCTGGCCCCGCCTCTCCCACAGGAGTTCTTCTTCCACTGCATGGCGGGGCGAGAGGGCCTAGTGGACACTGCTGTGAAAACCAGCCGTTCCGGCTACCTCCAAAGGTAAAAAGCCACTGCTGTCACCTCTGTCATCTTATGCATTGTCACTGACAGTTCACTTAGTCCCTTTGGATGAAAAAACTTTAAAAACCGCCGTAGGTGACCTGAGACAGAAAATAGTGGACATTCTTCCCCTTCTAAGCGATCGGTAGAGCATGAGCTCAGAGGTTGATGCGGAGGGCTCCTGTGTTCTGCAGGCGCGTCATTCCCACTGCCTCCCTCGCTTCCCCAGGGGAGGTTATGGATCTGGGGAGGGCCTGGAGCAGCAAAGAGCTTGTCCTTTGCCCTGGAAAGGCTCAGCATCCGGGACCGTGCAGAGAAGGCTCTGGGCCCAGGGGCCCTGCCTGTGGGTCTGTAGTTAGTGTTACTGTCTATTCCAGATGCAGGTGTCACGTTGGGGTTCCCCGGCCCAGACCTGCCTGTTTTCTCTCCTGTCTGGGAGGAAAGGGAATGAGTAGCCACTCTAACTGGCCTGTTTGGGTGGTGGGAGGGAGTGATGCTTAAACCCGAACAAGGCCACAAGGCCTGACGCCTGCGTGCCCGGCAGGACACGATGGCAGGTCCCTGTGCCCCAGCCTCCTCTCTCTTGGGGCACAATGTAGGGAAGCTCTGCCTTGGGGAGTTTGGGCTGTGGTTCTTCATGAGCCCGGAGAGCCTGTGCTGGGAGGAGCGGTGGTAGGAAGTGGAGGGGATGGCAACAAGAAATCCCCATTCCTCTCGGGTGTGGTGTGAAGTCTCGTTCTCTGGGACCTCGGTGACTACTGCACAAGGAGGCAGAGCTCCTTTATCCCGCCCTCACAGGGTGCCCTGCCTGCTCTTCTCTTCCGCTCTGTGTTCTGCAGTCCCCAGAGCTGCATCCCTGCTTGGGTCCCCTTCCCCTTGACTCCCAAGGCTGCAGCCCATGGGGTTGGGCTAGGAAAAGGAAGGGCGGGTTTGGGCTGAACAGCCCTGGGTGGCTGGTCGGTGGGGAGCCGGGGCAGCTGGGGGAGCTCCCCTCTCGGGACCATGGACCACATAGCCATCTCCTTCCATGGGCAGGGTTACACCCCACCTCCCATTTCTTAAATCACTCGACAATACATGTGTAACATAGGAAAGGCTAAATAACAAACGGTCAAATAGGTCTGGGGTTGGGGGATCCCTGTGTGAGGCGGGAGTCCCTGAGGCCGATTAAATGCAGTGGGGGGAGAAGGAAGATATACGGGATCCTGCCTGGAACAGAAGAGCGGCAGCCCCTGGGGCGAAGGGCACGCGCCTCCGCAGGGTCCACCTGTCTGCGGGGGCTTGGGGCGAAGAGGTCACGTGCGGCACTTTAGACGGGATGGACCGGAGGGGGCCAGCCCAGCTGTGGTGGAGATCCAGCCAGACGTCGGAAGGTGTCCCCCAAGAGTGGCGATGGAAACGCGAGTGGGGCGAAGACGGAGCCAGGGGCTGAAACGCAGGAAGATGAGGCGGGGGGGCGGCAGACAGACCCGGCCGGGTTTGCAGCCCTGCGCGGCAGCACCAGAGCGCGGTGGACAGAGAGGAGAGAGGAAATGGGTGGTGGGGGTGTTAGCAGCAGGATATTCACGTGGCCGTATCTAGTGGACCTTGAAAGACGAGGCCTGCTGGTCAGGAGAGGGCCGGCCGTGCAGCCTTGCAGGGCCGCAGCTGGTGTGAGAGCTGGAGCCCCGCGGTCGAGGAGCAGAGCAGAGGGCAGAGCCGGCCCTCCGGCATTTTCAGCACCCGCTGCCAGGCCCGGGGCTGGGTGCCAAGAAGACAGTGACTAACACTGAGGTCTGTGCTTGGAGCTTGGGGGAGCGGCGGTTACTAGAAGACCTTGTAAAATGGCCAGAAGAGACTGAGGCAGAATGGCCAGAAGTAAGCTAAGCAGCCAGCACCAGGTAGCAGGGAGAGAGGCTGAGGGAGACGGCTGACCACTGGGAGCACTGGGAAGGGGGCGCCGGGTTAGGGTGAGTGCATCAGCATTTATATCCCCGTGTCCTTTTCGTTCTCCTGGCAAATCTCTGGACTAAGCACACTGGAGAAGCACTGGAGGGGGCAGGAGCCCTCCTGCCTTACCTGCCTTGTGGACCTAAAGATACTGGTCCTTGGGGAGCCAGCGAGAGGCAGGCAGCAGTCCCAGCTCCTGGGGCTGGACGCGAGAGCCAGGGCCGAGGAGTGGCGGCTAGGCTCCCAGGCACACGGCTGCAGCTTCCTCCTCCCGGAGAACGGCGAGGAAGCGCAGCCCCTGGCCCGGAGCTGCCGAGGTTCAGAGCCTGGGGCGCGGGAGCCTCGCTCGGCCGCCCACAGAACAGCAGTGCCTGTGCCCATCGCCCACCGCCCTGGTCTCCGCACAGGTGCATCATCAAGCACCTGGAGGGACTGGTCGTCCAGTATGATCTGACCGTCCGCGACAGCGACGGCAGCGTGGTGCAGTTCCTGTACGGGGAGGACGGCCTGGACATCCCCAAGACGCAGTTCCTGCAGCCCAAGCAGTTCCCCTTCCTTGCCAGCAACTACGAGGTAGTGGGCCCGGCCCTGGTGCCTGGGGGTGGTGGGGCCCCGAGCTGCATGGTGGCCTCGCACCCTGAGCTTTGCCAGGCGGTGAGGGCGTCTGGTGCAAAGCAGGGTGGGGAAAGGTTATAAAGCACCGCTCGATGCTCTGAAGCGCTTGACGGTCTCACTCCGGGGGCGTTCGTCGTGTGGATGGCAGAGAGCACGCGTGCCTCTGGAACAGCAGCTGCCGTCCGGGGCACTTGCCGGGGGCCGGGCCCTAAGCACCAGTGCACTGTGGACACCGCTTTTATCCGCACCACGGCCTGGGGGAGTAGGTCTTCTGTCCCTCCTGCAGCCGAGGCCACGGGTAGCAGAGTGTAAGCGACCCGCCGGCGTTTGCACGCAGGCCTAGCTAACACCCAGGCTGGGGGTTTGCACACCATACCTTACCGCCTCAGAAACGCCCGTCCCCAGTGACTAAGCGGTCACCCCGTTTTGTGGTCCGATACCGAAGCCGACATGACCGTGGCCAGGCCACAGATGGCAGAGTTGAAGGTCACGCTCCGGCTCTGGCTCCTTCCCATCCTGGAGCCTGTCCCAAAGCTTTGGCCATTGCTTCCTCTCCTCCTTTTCTCCCCCCCGCCCCGGGTTCTGGAGGGGCTCTGAATGTGCTGGTCGCCCACCTGTTACCCCAACTGCCAAGCCCAGGATACGCAGCGAGGGCCCTGGTCAGCAGCGGGTGCTCAGCCCCACTGAGGGGCGTCGTGCGGGCCCCACACAGGCCGTCTTGGTCCTGTGAGGTTGTGTGACACGGCTCTCATGCCATGCCCTCCTCTCTTGGATCTTGTGTGTTTGTTCAGGTGATAATGAAATCGAAGCACCTCCATGAAGTTTTATCCAGAGCAGACCCCCAAAAAGCTCTCCGTCACTTCAGAGCCATCAAAAAATGGCAAAGCAAGCATCCCAACGCCCTGCTGAGAAAAGGCGCCTTCTTGAATTATTCGCAGAAAATTCAAGCAGCTGTGAAAGCCTTGAACCTTGAGGGTGGGAACCAGAACGGCCGCAGCCTTGGGACTCACCAGGTGACTTGGGGGGGTGATTGTGTCCTCCGTGTGTGGAGCATACAGGCCTCAGTCAGGGGTCGAGGAAGCAGGGTAGTTTCCTAATAATGGGTGTCATAGTCTAATCTGGCTGTATTCACTGTTAGGAAACAAATTCCTCCGATAGGAATTTAAGGAGGGGACTTTTCAGGGGTGTGGGCAGGGTTTGGGGAGTAGGCATGGCCTATTCGGAGGCTCCTTAGAGAGGGAGCGGGATAAAGGCCCAGCTTCACTCTCCTCCCATCTTCCCCTCTGCCTCTGGGGCATCCCATCCAGCAAACCCAGCTGGCGGTAGGAGGCGGGGGAGCACTTTGAAGCAGCTGCTGTGGGAGAGCCTTGGGGCCTCGAGCGTGTGAAAGCCCGGATGAGGAACAGACAGGTCCTGGTTGGCCTAGGAAGGTCCTGGCTCTGCCTTTCACCCTAACATTATTGGACGGGAGCTTTCACGGTCTCCCCGCCTGTGTTTGAAGGGGCCAGGACGAAGAGCTTGGGCAGCGCGTGCTGGGGTGACGCCGGTCCTCAGTGTTGAGGTGGATTTCTCGTTGCCGTCTGATTCTGTCTCCTCCTCCTGCTCCTACTTGGAGCCCGTGCCCGCGATCGTCCTTATCCTACTGGATGTCCCAGGAAGACAAGCCCATTCTTGGTTTCCTCCCATGCAGCTGAGGCCTGTACTTCCTTTCAGATCCTGAAGATGTGGGGTGAGTTAGATGAGCAGAGTCGGAGGAGATACCAGAAGAAGGCAGCTCCTTGTCCTGACCCCAGTCTGGCTGTCTGGCGCCCAGACATCTACTTTGCCTCGGTGTCAGAAACATTTGAAAAGAAGATAGATGACTACAGCGTGGAGTGGGCATTGCAAGCAGAGAAAAGTTATGAGAAGTCAGAGCTTTCTCTTGACAGGTAATGGCGCTGACTTGTTACAGGGCATGTGCGGAGGGAGAATCTGCCTCCCGGGCCTTTCTTACCCACTCCAGAAGGGAGGGCAGCCTCCTGGGTTTGAGCCTCCAGCAGGAGGGAGGGAAGTGAGCCAGGAAGGGAACCTTGTAGGCCCAGAGGGCTCGAGGACAGGCAAGAGCAGGGAGGCAGGAGCGGACACCCTGCCCGGCCCGAGACAGAGGAGAACGCTCTGCCGCATGGGAGCTTGCAGAAATGGCCTCTCTCTCGAGCTTGGTGCAGCGGTCATGGCTAACCGAGAGGCAGGGAGTCGGCTCCCCATTCAGCAGCTTCTGACTCTGACCCAGGGCAAGTGATTTACGGCCCCGTGACACCATGGCTCAGCCTTTCCTGAGGGGTTGGATGTGATGACTCTGGTGTTCCTCTGAGCGTTGGATTCTGAAGTCTTAAGCAAGAAGGACCACGTGCAATCTTCAACTTGGACTTGTTCACCAATAAATAAATAAGTAGGAAAATCCTGTGGTCCAGGTGGGTGGGAAGCCAGGCATGTACACTGGATTGAAACATCACAAGTGGCCCCAAGGAAGGCTTGCTGTGGGGTTCAGACTGAAGCAGTCCCCTAGTCAAGGGACCCTTTCCAGTCAGCTCACTGAGCCTGGCCCGCAGAGCTGAAGACCTGCAAAGTACGGGCCCTGGCCTGGCTGCTCGTTCCGTACCCGGTGAGACTCACGGGGTCCAGGAGGGGGACTGCACACGGAAGATGGGACTCAGTCAAGGCGAACGGGAGAGTGGAGGAACCGGAGGGAAGGAAGAGGGTTCTCTCTTTGCCCCTTAACGTGGTTCCTCTAGTCAGGCCTCAGAAAGGCCCAGGTAGACTAAATCATGCTGGGTTCTCACAGGTGCCGGCAGGGCTTTCCCTGGAAGCGGGACCCCGATGCCCCGCCCCCTTCGCCTGGCTCCCTGCAGCTCAGGGCACTGGCCGCTGACCTTCAGAAGGACGGGCGGTGCTGCAGCAGGAGTGGGGAGAGGTCGGCCCTGGGGAGCATCCTTTGGGTTCGCAGGGCCGAGGTAGGAAGGCGATTCCACCTCAGTCGCTCTCCCAGGGGACTATTACTGAGCAGCAAGCTCGGGGTGACGCTCCGAAGTTCTTGCTCTGCGTGCTGGGACAGTGCCGTGTTCCCGCGGCGACTCGGAAAGCGCCAGCGTTCGCAGGGAGAACGGTTAATAAATCACAACACTGTATAGTGTGCATGTTTCCCAGGTGGCCCGCAGCCATTTGCACCAATTAAGAAAACAAATATCCCCCCTTTCCTCCCCGACCCCATATTCCCATAATTGCGTAGTGAACTTTTTTCTAGTTTGTACGGTGAGAGGTGGGGAAAAAAGAATCAGCAGAGGAAAACGTGAATAGCAGGCTCAGAAATTCTCACTTCCCCAGGGGGCTCACGGTGGCTGGCGCGGAGCGGGCGCGTGCCGTCCTCGGGGCAGACGTGGTGCAGTCCGAGCGTGGACGTCGAGCTTCGGTCCCCCCGCTGGGATCTGTGCTGCGTCATGTAGGTCATCCCAGGGTCAGTAGTGGGATTTTAAGGATCAGAAGGATCATTTGTCTAGGAGAAACAAGCCCAGAAAGGAGAGCTGATAGCGCCATGCCTCCTAGTCTCGGGTGACGTCAGCAGTTCCTGGCAGGCGGCGTCTGGGCTCCTAACCCGCCCCCCACCCCATTTCAGGTTGAGGACCCTGCTGCAGCTGAAGTGGCAGCGCTCGCTGTGTGACCCAGGTGAGGCCGTGGGCCTGCTGGCCGCCCAGAGCATCGGGGAGCCCTCCACGCAGATGACCCTGAACACCTTCCACTTTGCGGGCAGAGGCGAGATGAACGTCACCCTGGGCATTCCGAGGTGCGGGCCTGCGGGGTGCACAGGGCGGGGTCTGTCCTAAGCCCACTCCTGAAGAGGAAGCCATTTAATGAGAGGGAGTGAGAGAGAGGGTGGAAGGGAGGGAAGCAGGCATCTTGTCAAAAACGGGGATTAGGGTTGGACTTCCTGGAGCCCAGCTGGTTTCTCCAGCTGGATCCACGCCCGGGCCTCTTAGAATCTCTGTGTATCCCTCTGCCAGCTCCTGTGTCAGCTACCCGGGATGCTTGTGAAGTCCCACTCCTGGGGTTAGGACTCAGGAACAGAGGTTATGAACAAGCCCCACGCAACTTGGGGCTTGCCCAACTCTGGGGGCACCATTCACCTGAACTGTGACCCACAGTGGCCCTTCCGTAAACGTGATCACCTGCAGCAGGGTGACGGCCGCTGGCCAAGAGGAAGGAGTGGGAGACCCACCTGCGTTTGGTACCTGGCTCTGCCACTTTCTAGCAGAGAGGCTTGGCTTCCTCAGCTTCCCTACCCTCAGGGTCCTCGGATCTGTGGAAGGGAGGAGGCCAGAGCCCACCGTGCAGTTGGGCCTTGTGGGCTGGCAGAGCTCACGGGCGAGGCCAGGGGTGTCATGGTGCCTGCCCCAGGGAGGAGCACTGCAGGTACTCCTTACCCCTCCCCGCATCTCCCACTCCGTAAGCTCCTAGTAAGCATCCCACGTGGGCCCAGCACGGCTGAGAGGAAGCAGGAATACCAGCCCATCCTAAAAACTGACATGCACGGGGCCAGAGCTGGGGTTTTCTGATCCAGCATATTTCCTCGCAAGATCCCCAGGCTTCTCAGACCCCGGGAGAGTTCTAACATCTTCATAAGAAAGGCCTCGCACAAATAGGGGATCCGGGCCCCTCTTGTGATGAGACGTGCCCTTGTTCTCTGACAGGTTGAGGGAGATTCTCATGGTGGCGAGCGCCAACATCAAGACGCCCATGATGAGCGTACCCGTGCTCAACACCAAGAGAGCACTGAGGAGAGTGAAAAGCCTGAAGAAGCAGCTCACCAGAGTGTGCTTGGGGGAGGTAATTGTCCCCGGGACCTGGCTGCGCCCGCGGTGGACGCACTCCCCTGCTGCCTCATCCATGAAGAGCAGAACTTGCCGACTGTTCAGGCTCCGGGTTCCGACTCCCACGAATGAGGGAGAAGCTTTCTCTGCCAGGTGCCGAGCAGGGAGGAGCCATAAGCATGAGTTCCGCAGCATTATCGAGTGCCTTAAAAATGCTTCCTGCCATCGCTAACCAGCCCCGCTGGAGCCCGCTGCCTGCCTCCGTGGGCCGTCTCTGTGGGTGACCTACTAGCTGTGGGCCCCTGTCCCCTGAGGAGTCACTCTGGCAGAGCTCAGTGGGGTTTCTCTGGGGGCTGGGGCTTTGGCCCGTGGCTCCTGCTCTTATCCCCCTAAACCCTTGGAGTTCCCAGGACCCACTTGTCATGCATAGTTCCCTGGGGCTCAGGCAAGCGGGGCTCTCTCTGTCCGTCTGGTTCAAGGTGTTGGAGAAAATTGATGTCCAGGAGTCGTTCTGTGTCGGAGACAAACAGGACAAGTTTCAGGTGTACCGGCTGCGGTTTCAGTTCCTGCCCCATGCGTATTACCAGCAGGAGAAGTGCCTCAGACCCGAGGACATCCTGCACTTCATGGAAACAAGGTGAGGACTCTGGCCGCATTTATGGCTTGATTCCATCAGGCCTTGAGTGCTCTGGGCCACAGGCCTCCTGGAGATGGGGCGCACTTGTCTAAATGGGGCGTTCAGGGGCAGTGTTGGGGGAAGTGACAAGCCCGCAGCCCAGGTTGGAGACCTCCCTCCCGCTCCAGCTTGTGGGTGTGCCTGCACTCACCGCACACGACTCCCTGCGATGTTTCTTCTCTCTGATTGATGAGTCTTCTTGTGGATGTGGAAGTACGCGTACCGGAAGGAGGAGGGAGTCCCTGGGCACAGAGGTGCGCTGTGAGGGCGGACCAGCCCGCGGGGGTCATCTTCGGCAAGATGTTCCAGGCCGCATCCGGTAGTTCCCAGAACGTTTATATTCTGTTTCATAACGGGCAGTATGCCGACGGCGTGCTGCTTTTAAACCCCAAATCTATACCCGGGGTTCCCAGCGGCTTCCTCCAGAGAAATTCTGGTTCCCTTCTGGTAGGGAGAATGAACGTTCTTCTTCTCCCAAGTGCACGTTCCTGCGGGGCATTTGAAAGGCACAGGCTACCATGGCGAGTACCCAGGGCAGGGTGGTGGGCGTGCCGGAGCTGGGGTGAGGCAGGAAGAGCTAGTGAAGCACGTCCACCCCGCCGGCAGACGCTCGATCATGCTGCGGACTCAGAGGCTGCAGGGCCCAGCAGGGAGCAGGCCAGTGGAGCAGGCCAGGAGGCCCCCAGCACGCTGGAGAGTGCAGAACCTCCTCGGGGACGGGAGTGGTGGGGGTGGGGGGGGCGCAGATCTTCTGATCCATAAAAAAGGTAGCCTCTCCCTCCCTCCCCCATTTTTTTTTTCTGTCTTTGGCTATTTGGTTGCTTGCTTTTGCTTTTAGAAATGAGAAAAGTCTCCTAATTTTTAAATACCAGCAACTAATCCATCCATTTTCAGAAACTTGGTAAGGCCCAAATAGATCCCACCTGTCAGCAGGGTTCGGTCATAGGCCACTAACCACTGCCTCTAATCTAGACCAGCTCTCGGGCCTTCCCGGAGCCTCCCTGAAATGGAGACCCAAAGCGGGCAGTGGAGTCAGAGCGCGCGTGCATTCACAGATTGTATGCAGCGTGGCCAGGAGAGAGCAAGCACTCGGCCGTTGGCCCTCTTCCCTCTCACCTGAAGGTGGGAGCTGGCTTCAGGCCAGCCCTCGGAACATGCGGCGGTCAGGATGGTGGGTGTCGTGGCGGGTGCGCCTGCATGGGAACCCATCCCCTTGGAAAGGCACCCCCCACCCCCCACGCAGCTCCTGCCTCAGTTCACATGAGCCTGGGTGACGTCATTGCTGGCTGGGCTTTGGGGAACACGTGCACTGCCATCCAGCTGGGCTGGAGAAGGTTCCTTTGACCAGGCAGACCCAGTGCTCGCGTGATGCTGGCCCACGTCGCAGGAGACGCGTCTCCAGCCTGCCGGCTCGTTAATTACCGTGGAGGAGCGCGACTCCCTAGAGCACCGCGTGTTTGTGCCGACCGGGCGGCTCTGTCCTGCGAAACGGGACTTAGGATCCCTGGGCCTCCCGAGAATTACCAGGAGCAGGCAGAGTTGGATGGGCTGCCCCGTGCCTCTCCACCTAGGGCTTTCGCCTGTCAGGCAGGCAGGTCCGCGTGAGGTGTGAACCAGGCTGCGCTTAGAATTCTTTTTACTTACATGATCTCAGGGAATTGGAAAAGCCATCACTTTAAAAAAAAAAAAAAAAAAAAAAGGTTTTCTTAATGAGGGACCGCCCTGGCTTCTTCCCAGAAGTGAAGTACTTTTTCAGCTCCGAGTTTATGTTTGCTGATGCACTCGAGAAGCTGTGACAAAGCCATAGGCAGTAGCTCTTGGTGGAGCCACTCTCGACTCCGGCGGGTTAGGCCAGAGAAGGAGCGACGTGTGACCCGGGGTGTGGTTTGGACCATCCTGGACAGCCTGGGCCGCCAGAGCGGCCACAGTAAGGCCTCTTACAGACCGCAAGGAATGCAGTGAGCTCCTACGCGTGACAACTCCCCCTTCCTTCCTCCCGTCCCTCCCCCCACCTCCTTTTCTCTCTGGTCCCCTTCCCTTTTCTTCTCCCAGCAGTAGATCCTGAGACTCTTTTGACAATAGATTGGAGAAGAAGGGAAGGAAACACCGAGGCACTTGTCTAGATGGGGCGCCATGAGCCCTGACGGTTCTCTGTGTTTGTCTCGCCATCTGTCACTTAGGATGTTAGTGTCTGTCATACGGAAGGTGGGTCCGGGTGGTGACGTAGAAGGAGCACCCAGCTAGGAGTCGGCTGGTAAGTTCTGGCCGCCGGTCGCCAGCCATGAGACGACCAAGCTGGCGGTGTGCGGTGACGGCCCCTGGGAATCCGACTTCGCAAGCAGCAGGTGGCGGAGCTATCGCCGGGCTCTCTGGGAGACAGCCAGGGGTCATACTCTCCGTTTGCAATTATTTATGTGTCACGGGAGGGTTCCCTGCAGCCTGTCCCTCCTGTTCCCTTTCGATTGCCACATTCTGACAGCAATACCTGCACAGAGTGGCCACTGTGGGCCTTCGGCTCCCTTGCTCTTGGTAGAATCACAGAAGGGCGAACTGCGCCCTCAGGAGGATTCTGGCACACGGGTAACCTGCCTGCCACTTACCGGTCAGGGTCATTCTGCTTCCTCACCTCCTGTCGTGTTCTCCCGCAGTTTTGTTCACTGAAAGAAGCAGGCCAGGCAGAAGGGATTCCCAGTGAGGCGGGTGAGGGGAGGTGCAGGGGACCTCCTCTGCAATCAGATCCAGCCTTGGGGGTCGGGTACAGCAGGTGGAGAAGGGGCTGGGGAAGTTGCTGGCAGAGGGTGCACCGGGGCTGGTTGGAGCAGACGGGTATGTAGGGGCGGGAGGAGCCTTGGAGGAGTGACACAGCCGGCCACAAAGCTGCTGGCCTGGAGACTCTGAGGAGTCAGAGCAGCAGCCCCCGAAGCAGTGGGAGCAGATGAGCAGCTCCTGTGGTGGGGAGGGAGGCAGCAGGCCTGGGCCTCCCCCATCCCCATCTGTCCTGTTTCCTCTCCTCACTGTGCGGTAGGCTCGGGTCCGGGTGGGAATGCGTCACCATACAGCTGAGATCAAGGCCTTCCTCCCCGGTCTCTGGCCGAATGCAGATTTGAACCAGAGCCTGGCCTTCCAGAAACCTCTCTTTTGCCCCTTCTTCTCAGTTGGACTTGTCTTCCAGGTCAAGCCTGGCCTTCCCTCATCTGGCCCTTGTCCCCATCCCCAGAGCTCGGTGACTCTGGATTGGTGGGTGAGGAGACTTTTTTCCGCCAAAGGCAGAAACCTCAGCAAAACTATGCACAACTATAGAAAATTAAAAATATATATACACACATACATATATATATATATAACAAGAAGGGAGAACAGTTGTCTTTCGCTGTTAATAAGCCAAACAGTAAATATTTGACCTGCGTACTTAAATTAAAACTGCACTCCTGTATTTTCATCCTTGCTTTGCTCCCAGGGCACATGATACACACATTATAGGCACTGAAACAATACGGGCTGCCTGGCTGGCTGGCTAAGGGACCTGATACTTAATATAATTAAAAGCAGTCCATTTTGGCATGCTGTTCTGGCCGGAAGAAGAAGACAAGAGATTATGTGAAAAAAGAAGCAGGGGGTGGGAGGCGGGGTGAGGCCTTAGGGGAGCTTAAAAATAGAAAAGTCAGAAGGAAGAGGCCAGAGGCCAGGAAAGGCCGCCCTAGGCTCTGCTCTACGTTGGTTCTTTTAAATCGGTTTGGTTCCAACCCGTCGACATGATTTACGGCTGCAAAATAAGTCATCATTGCCTTCAAAACTCTGCTGAAGTCTTGCACATCTTAGTTCTCTCGTCAAATTGTCAGGTCTCCCGCCCCGAGGAGACAGGAGATGTCAGGCGCAAACTGCCCCACTTCCTGGAGCAGCTGCGGGGACAGGCTGGGGTACAGTCCCCGCCCTGGCCTGGACCCCCCAGTCCTGCCGTAGAGTCTGCTGTTGTCGTCAGACGCCGGCCGCAGCCGCGCTAGCACCTTCCACTCCCGGACCACCCACTCGGCCAGGCCTGTGACCGTTCTCAGACAGGTTCACAGCTAAGCCTTCAAACTAGACCGCACAGCGCAGATTCCTACACGCATTTTACAGATGAGGGACTTCGGGCTCCAGCGACTGTCAGGCCGAAAGGCCCACACCCGAGGAGTGGCAGGACGTGTGCCCCAACCAGGCCTGGTGGGCCGTGGAGCAGTGTTCTCTGCCCTTCAGCAACAGCAGGAGGGGGGAAGTAAGCCAGGAGGAGACGCTGTATCTCTGTCTCATCTGACGCGGCCTTAGGTGGCTGCGAGACCCTCCGACAGAACTTCCTGCCCCTGTAAGGACGGGTACCGAGCGGGCCCATGCGGCCTTCTTCTCATTTTAGGTTCTTTAAAATCCTGATGGAATCCCTCAGAAAGAAGAATAATAAAGCCTCAGCTTTCAGAAGCGTTAACACTCGGAGAGCTACCCAGCGGGATCTAGACAACTCTGGGGAGTCAGAGAGGAATCGGGTAAGTGAGTCCCCCAGCACAGGGGAGGGTTCCAGGGCTGGGAAGCCACAGGGTGGCGACTGCCTTAGTCTTCTCTCCTGGGGAGACTCTGGACTTGTTTTCAACACTTCTCAAACTCCTTCCTGGTTTCGGCCCCTCTTTCCACACAATGGGGATGGTCTGAATGGCCTTAGGTAGGGCCCAGCGTCATCCATCTATGTAATCTCAAGGATGAGCACATAAGTGATTTTTATCCCGAGGATAGGTTCAAAGTATTGGTACCCACTGGGCTTTCAAATTCTTTTTCGGGTTTCGTGTGCTCTGCCTTTGACTTCCCTGGGCAGGGTGAAGTGAGGCCCACAGAGTACGGGCAGGGAAGTTGGGATACAGGAATAAGAAAGGAAGGAGCCAGAGAAAAGCCACTGGAGGCAAAACAGTCCAGGACTGATGAGACGTCATCTGCCAGGAGAGCGTGGGGCCGTGTGGGGCAGGTCCCCCGGCGTCACCTGAGCCCGCAGTCGCTTTAGCTCCATGGCGGTAGCTGTGCCAATGCAGCCGGCCTGGTTGGGGGGTGGGGAGCTCCGTGAAGACTCAGCCCTGCCCACCCCCCCTCGCTCTGTGATCTCAGCTTTGTCAGCTCCCGTGTCTGGCCTTTCTCCTCACCCCTACAGTGAGGGGCTGGCCGAGACCAGAGAGAATGCTTGGTCTCTGACCCAGCAGGTCTCCCAGTTGGCTAACTAGACCAGAGGGGCATGGACAGTCTTTGAAAGGCTGCTGAGTCTCTCCTCGAGGCACCCAGAAGACTAAGAAATCAGGAGCCACGGTCAGGAGGTGTAAATGTCTGGTTTTTAAAATACTCAATGGTCCGCCAAATCAGTCCTCTCTCCATCTCCACCTGCAGCAGAAATACGTGGAACACTATTTTATACCATATTCTTGTAATGCCTTAAAAAGTCTAGTCATCTTTTGCCATTTTTTTAGAGTACAGGATTTTGCAAATGGTACAGGGCAGGGACTGGATAGATGAGTTGGCCAGGAGGAAGGGTGGGTAGAGGGGTAGTGGGGAGGGTGACAGGTGAGGGAATGAATGGATGGCTGGATGTGCAGGCAGGGGGGTGGCTGGGTGGATGAGTGAGCAGAGAAGAGGGCGGATGCGTAGATAGACGGATCCACCAGCGCTGGGTGTTGGAGCCCGTCTTTTTCCTCCTTGTCCCCAAACCACAGGGAGAACAGGAAGGCGATGAGGAAGAGGAGGGCCCCATTGTGGACGCGGAAGCTGAGGAGGGAGACGCCGATGCCTCCGACGCCAAACGCAAGGAGAAACAAGAAGAGGAGGTGAGGGGACCGGCCAGGGGTGGAGGGGCTGCGGTCGCACCCCTCCTCTGTCACACCTGCGGGCCAACCTCTTGCCACCCATGGCCCCACTTGCATTATCGTGCTGGAACCCGTTACAAACCTCGAAGCGAATCTGGCCTGCCCAGCGCCCGTCTCCACAGAGAAGATAGAGTTCGCGGGGCAGGAATTGGGCGAGAGCCATCCCAGGGCTGCCCTTGGGCTCTGGATCGAATCAGAGTCAGGGACCCAGTGGCTTTTGCAAGGAGGTGAATTCAGGCTGCCTGTTGTTTTTACAATGAAAACACTAAAACCGGTCTCATGGAGGCTCCTGGGGGGCTCAGTTGGTTAAGTTTGTGACTCTTGGTTTTGGCTCAGCAGGGAGTCAGCTTGACATCCTCTCTCCCCCTCTGCCCCTCCCCCTGCTTGAGTGTGTGCTCTCTCTCCTCTCTCTCTCTCTCTCTCAAACAGATAAATCTTAAACCAATCTCATGACTGTTACTAGCACCGAAGGCAGTTTAGAGGGGCCGAGGAAATTGACAGCAGGAGAGGGCTCGAGGGCGGTGGAAAGTGCTGGGAGTTGGGACTGGGGGGCCGGCACTGGCAGGGGGAGGGGGGAGCAGGACAGAGGAGGAGGCAGCCCAGGCCGAGTGGAGTAGAGAGACGGGTGCAGCCAAATAAGGCCTCTGCAGGGGCGCTTGTTCTGCAGGCAAGGTCCAGACAGATGGGGGGCCTGTGACACTGTACCCCGTCCCCTGCCAGGTCGATTATGACAGCGAGGAGGAGGAGGGCGAGGAGGATAACGACGAGGAGGACATGCGGGAGGAAGGGCACATCTCGGCAAACGGCGCTCACAAGGCCCGAGAGCAGGATGAAGAAGCAGGCTCAGGTCCCGAGGAGGACTCGCCTGCTGCCGCCCCTCTCAGCCAGCCCCGGAAGTCCGCCCACCGCAGGGAGCCCCAGGGAGCCGAGGCCGTGGAGCGCAGGGTGCAGGCCGTGCGCGAGGCGCACCCGTTCATAGAGGACTACCAGTACGACTGCGAGGAGAGCCTGTGGTGCCAGGTCAGTGCCGGGCGTGACCCCGGCAGAGCCCAGCGACGGGCCTGCTGCCCGGCTCCTCCCTGAGCCTGCCGGGGGGCCTGCAGGGCCCCATGTCACTGCCCCTCTGCCCTCGACTCAAACCCCCGGTGGGCCAGTGCTCTCGGACTCTTCTAGAACCGTGTATGTACGTGAGTCTGATGGGCCGGGTCCTGTGGGTACTTTCACACACCTGCTCTCCTTCCACCTTCTGTGGCGCTAACCTCAGAGTTGTGGAGGCCGGCAGCAGTGCGCTAGTCCCCCACACCCGCGGCCTCTGGTCGCCGACTCGGGGGCTCCCTGAAAGGCTGGGTGGCTGGGACGCCTACACAGCTCCACACGCGCCGATGTTTCTGTCCTCTGCTTCGATCCGGCCCGGTGGTTCTCAAATGGCAAGGTAGATAAGAGTCGATGAGCAGGTTCCCCCGCACGAAACGACAGTCGTGACACTTCGTGGTGGCGATCGAAGGGCTCTCGAGGGCACTGTTGAGCAGATAACGATTTTCAGCAGCGGCTGTGAAGGTGTGACCTTCGTCTGGGCGACGGCAGCCGGCCGCTCCGTGTGGTCCGTTATGCCCTCCCGTGTTGGCGTGTGCGGACCCAGCCTGCCCCAGCAGGGCTGCCCACCCCCCGCCAGGGTGTTCGCTGAGCAAGCTTTGAAGGCGTCACCCAGGGAACCCGCTGGGGGTCCTTTGCCTCCTTCTTGGGGCTAAGGGTGGCCCCTCCCCTGACACATAACACCCTCCTCTTGCAGGTGACAGTGAAGCTCCCTCTGATGAAGGTTAACTTCGACATGAGCTCCTTGGTAATGTCCCTGGCCCAGAGTGCCGTCGTCTACGCGACCAAGGGCATCACAAGGTGTCTCCTGAATGAAACCACCAACAAGAAGAACGAGAAGGAGCTTGTGTTAAACACAGAAGGAATCAATCTGCCGGAGCTGTTCAAGTATGCAGAGGTACGTGTCCCCTCTGCACATGGTCTGCTGGCTGGGAACGAGGTCCGCACACCCTCTTGGGGCCTGGCCACCCACAGCTCTGCCTGCACTGTCCCCCTTCACTAATCCTGGGCCACCTCTCGACCACCTCATCGTCACCTATGCTTGACTGCTAGACAAGGCGCGAGCGCGGCCGGGGCGGGTCGTGCCCAGGGGAGGGAGCAGAAGGCCGGGCCCTCCCACTCAGCCGCTCCTTCTTGCCTAGGTTCTGGACCTGCGCCGCCTCTATTCCAATGACATCCACGCCATGGCCAGCACCTACGGCATCGAGGCCGCGCTGCGGGTGATCGAGAAGGAAATCAGGGACGTGTTTGCCGTTTACGGTAAGAAGGGCCACGGAGAGCGCTCAGAAGGTCCCGGCGTGGCGGGCCAGCTCTGGAGAGAGCCAGAAGATGGGGGCAGTGAGCACGTGGCCTGTGGGAGACCCTGACAGTGACGTTTCAGTCCCGTCACCGAGGGCTTCCCCCCACTCCCGACCTCTCATCTGGCCTCAGGAAGCACTTGCCCGATGACGTGGTCCCAGCCCACCTTCAGGCTCCAAGTGAAACGACACTGTTAGGGTCTCTGACACTGTTAGGGCCTCCGTGTCCTGGGCTGGTGGATTGAAGCGCGGTGGGCTGCACTGATAGCGGCCAGGGGTCAGCAGGGCCTGCCCTGCCGGGGGTGGGGGCCGAGTAGCCAACCGACCAGGTGACTGAGCTGGAAGTGGAGCCCAGGGGTCTGACATCTGAGCCTGTGCGCTGGCTTGTGTCAGGTGACGCTGTCCCAACCGTCCCCTTGTCATTGCATAATCCTTCCCGCTGTTGCTGCCAACGTGACAGGCATTGCCGTCGATCCCCGCCATCTCTCCCTGGTCGCCGACTATATGTGTTTCGAGGGCATTTACAAGCCGTTGAATCGCTTTGGGATCCGTTCAAACTCCTCCCCTCTGCAGCAGATGACGTTTGAAACCAGTTTCCAGTTCCTGAAGCAGGCCACCATGATGGGTCAGTGCGTGGGCAGGGGCCCTGGGCTTTCCCTCTCTCAGTCCGCTCCGGGCACCTCTCTGCATGCCTTCCTCACGAGTGTGGGCTCACGGAGGAAGCAGCTGGGGAGGGCGGGCAGTGGATGGGAAAGCTACCTCTGCCCTTTTCAAGAAAGGGAGAAGGGCCTTCCTCTCTTTCTGCAGAGCAGTGCTACCTCCCATAACCTCGTTGGCCTCCAGGACGCAGGGTCTCCTGCTGGCCCCTGAGATGCCCCCTCTGTCCCCTCACATCACCCCAACTTTTTCCTCAACCACCTAACAAGAGCTTTTGTGTCTCCCAGGGTCACACGATGAGCTGAGGTCGCCTTCGGCCTGCCTTGTGGTCGGGAAAGTCGTCAGGGGCGGGACAGGCCTGTTCGAACTCAAGCAGCCCCTGCGATAGTGGCTGCCAGGTACCATCTGCCCGGCCCAGAGGACAGCCCGGGGGACCTGGGGAGGGCCTGGCCTGCCCGGCCCCTGCGAGGCCTGGGAAAGCGGAGGCCCGGATGGTTCAGAGTGGCCGTGTGGGCCGCGGCAGTGATGCTGGGCGTCTGTGAGAGCAGCTGGCCTCTGGGTTGGACCAGCTTCAGCCAGACAGTGGCAGCGTTCCTTGGCCTTCTCCGTCTTGGGTTATGAGCGAGGTTCACTGAGTCCCCTGAGTCGCTCTCAGGTGGCCAGCCCTTCCCTATGGGGCACTGAAGCAGGGAGGTGAGGTCCTGTTCCTGCGAGCAGCCGCCGGGGGCTGCAGGCAGGCTTCCTGGGGGCTCCCGGGTGGGAACCTGGAGCCGTGGCCCCACGGCCTGCTCCTCCCAGCTACACCAGTTCCTCAGGTCAGAGTGCCCACGGAGTCTCCACCCAGGGCTCTTTGCCCGGGCCAGCCCACGCCTCGAGCCACCCAACCTCTGTGCCTGGGGCAAGGCCCAGCCGCTCAGCCCCACGCGTAGGGCCCCGAGTGGCCGGCCGGGCTGTGGAACAAGCGGCCTGGCTTATCTTTCCCAGCTCTGCTCCCGGCATGGAGGCCACAACCCTGTCTCCCGGCCCTGCTTCATCTGGGCCGTCCAGCCTCCCTTGACCTCTGGCGCCACAGCAGGGGACCCTGGCATGAATAGAAAATCAGAGGGCTTGTACAAAGGCTTTGTAAAACCAGAGGCTGTTTCTATTTTTGTCTAATGTTATTCCAACTCAGGCTGAGTAATAAACATCACTGGAACTAGCTATTGGGAGGGGAAAAAAAGAAATTAAAAAGACTTCAGTTTTTGTTTTATTTCCCTTGGTTTGTGGTTTCTGCGTTTCTGATCTGAGAGTCCAGGACTGATTTCTCAGCACAGCCACGTCTTGGGGCCCTTCTGTTCCTGTTAGAGGATGTGGGGGAGAGCTCAGCCCCTGCAGCCTTCCCCTGTGACCCCAGCCAGCCCCTGCTGTGTCCCCTTTCTTGTGTCAGCTTCTGGCCCCGTGACCAGGAGAGTAGAAGCCAGCGGCGAGGACCCATGTGTGTCGGGTGGGAAGGGAGGCCTTGCTTGGGGAGAATGACCACACTGCTCCCTCCACAGACACGTGACTGGTCCACCCGAGGCCTCCCGGGCCCACGCCAGGGAAAGTGGCAGCGACGGCTGACTAGGGCTTGGGTACAGAGAAGGGTCACAGTGGAATCCTGTGCCGCGGGTTAAGACATGTGTTCTTGGGGTAGTGGGCCAATTTATGACTCAATAACTTCCACTCGCACGAGAACTGCGGGAGAGGGTTCCTCAGGAGATCACGAGGTAACCCGCCGGACAAAGGAGCGCGTGGTTGCTTGGCCACCCCGGCTCAGCATAAGGGGGTAGGTTCCGTGGCTTGGCCCCACTCAGGCATGGCAGGTGCGGAGGGCAAGGAGCGAGGCCGGAGTAGAGACGGGGTATGGGCACTGCACACTGAAGTTAGATTCTTGGCCAGTGTTGGGAGGTGAGGTGATGACCCCCCCCGCCCCGCGCCCTTCTACCCAATCCATCCGTGCGTTTCCGGCACCTCTGTTTTCCATGTGTTTCTCTTCCAGGATACACCTGCGTTGTAAGCAGACATTGCAGAGTTTGCTGGTCGCGGTGGGCCAGGATTCTCCGGGCTCCCTTCTGCCATCACGTGTTCTCCTCCCTGGTCCTCTGTCCGAGCATCCTCGGGAGCCCCCTGGGCTGTTTCAGATGGCATGTTCTTTAGAACACGCGGTGCACTGTAAATGCTTTGGAAAGCCCCACAAGTAGGCCCAAGCCAAATCTGATGAAGAGGATAGATGAAGGTGCATAATCGCTTTTTAATGGAAGTAGAACAGAGATTGATTGTCAGGTGGGGTTCACAAACCTCACAGGGGGCCTCGAGTTCGTTCACACCCAGCCATTGTTCTTGGATGTCCTCCCTGCCCCGCCCCTTCGTGTGTCAACATCCTACCTACTTGCTTGCTTTATAATTTCGCTTCTTTTTAATCTTTCTTTTTCGTGTTCTCACAAGAAACTACCGGCATTCCCACAAGAACCCTTCTTGTGAGTCTTTGACATTTTCTACCTGAATGAGTAAGAAAACTGAGGGGTGGGTGAAGCACTTTGTCCAGTTTCCGGCTTGGATCTTAACTGTCCTTTCTCTCCACTGTCCTCGGCCCCAAATGTACAAAACCTAAGCAGGTCCCTCCCTGGCCCTGTCAAGGCCTTTCAGTCCACAACTCTGATAAACCCACTTCTGTGAAAGATTGGCTCCTTCGTGTGTGCCCCTCCCAGTTCTCTAGACCGTAGGTGGTTTTGTTTTATTTTGGTGAGATAACATAACATGTACTCTCTCAACCATTTTTAAGTGTGTAATTCAGTGGCCTTGAGTAGTTAGGTTATTATGTAACCAGCACCATCATCCATCCACAGAGCCCTTCGTCCTACAAAACTGAGTCTCCGTCGCCATCAAACACCCACTCCCCCATTCCTGTGGTGACCACTTGCCCCTGGCAGCCACCTCCCTCTTTCTGCTGTCTCTGCATTTGACCTCCTGCCTCTGTTAAGTGGAATGATAAGAGTATTTGCTCTTTTGTGATAGGCTTGTTTTACTTGACAAAATGTCGACGTTCCTCAGTGTTGTGTGTGTCAGGATTTCCTTCCTGTTTAAGGCTGAATAATATCCCACTGTGTGTGTGTTTTGTTCATCCGTCCACCCGTTGATGGACACTTGGGTTGCTTCTACCTTTTGGCTCTTGTGAATAATGCTGCCGTGAACATGGATGGACAGATCTCTTCGAGACCCTGCTTCTGGTTCTTTGGGTTTGGAGCCGGAAGTGGAATCGTTGGATCATTGGCAGTTGGCAGTTTTATTTTTCATGTTTTGAGAAGCTGCCATGCTGTCTCCCACAGTGTCTATACCATTTTACATTCCCACCGACAGCGCACAAAGGTTCCGATTTCTCCCCCCACCCCTTGCTGCTACTTGTCCTTTCCTCCTTTGTTCTCTACGGCAGCCATCGTGATTCACTTAGGTAGTGTCTTAATCAGATGTTGGGGCGCTTGCGGGGAGGTCTGCACCTACGCAGATTTAGGAACCTCGTGAGAAGTATCTCTCTGTTGCTTGCCAATCTTAAACCTTTTGAGTTGACAGTTGAGTTAGGGGCTGTAGAAAATGCTCCCGAAATAGGAAAGACTGGTTCTTAAAGACCAGTGGCGTGACAGTCCCACAGACTCCTGAGTGGGCAGCCCAGGACTGCAGGGTGGGGAGGGCAGTGGCTGCCTGTGCTCTAGGCCGTGCAGTTCAGGTGATGAGCTCGCTGGGCCCCCAGGGGACTCCCAGCCCTTCTGCCATTTTCTCTCTCTCCTGCCTCTTTTACACGGGACTCTTCAGTCGCAACCACCAAAGTAGCGACAGTCAAAAATGGTTTAATTCTTACACCATCAAGCCCCCCTTTTTGCCAACATCCACTTAAAACAGAGGTTCTCCATTCTGCACATTGGGTCCGCCTGGAAAACTTCTTAAAAAACAGATTCCAGTGCACTGCCCCAGAGATTCTGAGGTCACGAGTCTGGGGTGTGGCCCGCACGATGGAAGAGTCTAACGTGCAGCAGATCATGCAGATCACGGCGTGAGCAGCTAACTTAGAATAAGCCGTCCATGGCGCAAGTCACTCTACCTTCTGTCTCCAGGATGACTTCACAAGGAGTGAGTCATTGGGACCCCGTTTCCCCAGTAAGATCTTAAGATCTGATCTCTGCTCTCGAAAAGGAGGAGTGTGTGTGCGTGTGGGTGGGTGTGCGTGGGTGGGTGTGCGTGTGGCCACGCTGTCCCAGGGCCGTGACAGATGTCTGCTACAATAGAGTGAAGTTCAAAGGGCTCTGCCTGGGGTTTAGCAAAGAAAGGTGTGATGCTTCTGGGCACAAAAAGGAGGCCTGCGGCTGCACCCCCAGCACTGGGGGAGGCTGCTTGTTCAACACAGAAGCTCCTGCCTGCAGCGCGCCTCCAGTGGCGGGTGGAGGGGACACTTAGCCAGCAAGTATTTCCTACAAGAGACTCCCAGAGAAGTTGCCTGTCCAAAGTGAAGCCCTTCCGTGAGGACCGCCCTCCCCATTCTGTGAGCAGTAATCGGCCCTGAACCCCGCTACAGGGAACAGGGCTGAGCTCCTCAGCTCCCCGTAGCTGTTAGGGTGACGCCCCTTGAGCGACTCTAGGAACCGAGGGCTGTGGGCACAGGGGCCCAGAAGGCACTTGCCCACCTAAGTATCCTGACCGTGCCCCTCCCCCAGCCTGCACCCGCCGAACTTGACCCCCGGCACGCAAAGGTGGAGGAAACATGCCGGCCCTGCCCTCACAGCCCACAGCCTAGTGCCCCACCAGACAAGCCAACTGGACACAACCTCACTGTGACCTGGCCAAAGGTTGAGGAACCCACCAAGGACATGCACCCCCCACACTACTGCCCCACCAGGCCGGATAGGACCGTGGCCCGCCCAGCTGGCTACAGCAGGGCTTTGGGGCGACCACAGAGTGGGGAAGAAATGGAACAGAACCAGGAGTCCAGTCACCCTTACCTCTCCTCCTGTGCCCACTCCCACCTGGCTGCTCTGCCTCCCACCCCGCCCCCCGGAGTATAGGAGAGGCCACTGTGTGGGTCGACCCCAGTGCCGCTCGCCCCAGCTCTTTCCTTCCAAGTTGCAGTCCGCCTTGCTCAGGAGGTCGGCAGGCCCTGCTGGAAGCTGCTCTCTGGACTGGCCGCCCGGTACTGTTGTCACTCATGGGTGACAGTATCGGACACCACAGGCCTCATCAGGACCATGGTAGAAACTCTCCCTCACCCATGATTCTTGGCCAGAAACATGAAGTTCTACATACAGTCAACCAGGCAAACCTCAAGAATGTGGCTGAGCGGTGTGGCTAGGCTTCTGGTGGGAAGCTGAGCTTGGCAGTCAGACTCCTCCCATCGCGGGTCCTAAACTGACAGCGTGACCCTAAGGGCTTACTTGGCGTCCCTGCGCCTCAGTTTCCTTATCTGCAAAACAGTGATTAAAATTAAGTAAGTGTTCATAAAATCATATATGGCTATAAATGTTTACCTACGTACTAAACGGGTCTCAACTGAGTTTTGCGCCTGCCAGACATTTGACAATGTCTAGAGACATGTCTGGTTATCAAGACTGGATGGGGGAGGTGGGGGGGTGGGGGGAGTGTAACTGTCGTTGAGTGGGTAGAGGCTGGGTTCCTACTACACAGCCTACCACACACGGGACAGCCCCCTGCAATCAAGAATTATCTGGACCCAAATATCAGTGGTAGCCAAGCTGAGAAGCCCTGCCACAAACACGGGTATGGAGGGGTTAATGTATCTTTTACAAAAGGAAATCGTTTAAATCTTAGTCATCCTGATAGGTAAACAATGGCATCTCATTGCTACTTTAATTTGCAATTCTCTATTAACAGTTCTGAGCTGCCTTTCACGTTTGTTGGTTATTCTAATTTGTACCCTTCTTTTTTTTTTTAAGATTTTATTTATTTATTTGACAGAGACAGAAAGGGAACACAAGCAGGGGGAGTGGGAGAGGGAGAAGCAAGCTTCCTGCCAAGCAGGGAGCCCAATGTGGGGCTCGATCCCAAGACCCTGGGATCATGACCTGAGCCCAAGGCAGGCGCCCCCTGAATTGCACTTCTAAGAATTGTCTATTTGTATCCTTTGCCCATTTTTCTATTGGTTTGTTTCTATTGACCTTCACTGCCTATTCTAAAGAACTCTTATTTATTATAGATATAGATAACTTTTTATCCTCTGCATTAAATACTCCCCCCCCCAAATTAAATGAATGAGGTAATAGAGGCCAAGAGTTTAGTGCAGAACCCACACCGTGGTTAAGGGGGTTAGCTGCAGGCCACGCGGGACCAAGCTCACCCTAGATTTTAGGTGTGTCAGCCGGAGCATCTTCTGAGGTCCGTAGATGGAAAGGGGGACTCCCAAGAACACTACGCCTGTGGCCGAGTCTCCACAGTGCCGGAGGGACCGCGGTAACAGCAGAAAGTCCCCGAAAGTAGGGAGCAGAGCCCACAGAGCCCCAAGCCCGTGCTCGGACCACCCTCAGCTGGAGCTCACCAAGGGGGGGAACAGGCAACTCCTTTAGGTGCCTTGACGACCCGACCCCCCCGCCAACCCCACGAGAGTGCTGTTGGCTC
Organism: Nasua narica; assembly: GCA_028533885.1. NCBI lineage: Eukaryota > Metazoa > Chordata > Mammalia > Carnivora > Procyonidae > Nasua > Nasua narica. The sequence continues at coordinate 34,589,405 of CM052811.1, forward strand.
CTTTCATGGTAACTTGTCCGCGGACACAGCCACCAAGCAGAGGAATGAGGACTTGAAGTCGGGCGACTGGCCCCAGAGTCTGGGCTCCCAGTCTCCTCGCTGTGCGCCCCCCACCCCCGCTCAGGAAGAGGAAGGGGTCTTCACAGCAGACGCTGCCTCCGTGGAGTATGGCAGGTAGATGTGAGGACACTGCCACCCCGGCGCGCTTCTCGAGGATGCCTCCCCAAGGTCCAGATGGAACTGCTCGGAGAGGCCAGCCTAGCTGGGCAGCTGCCCCCTCACAAGAGCCGAAACGGGAACAAATCAATGACAAGCGGCCACCTTAAAGAACTAAGAACCCCACTGGATGGCCCAAATAAACATAGAGGTAAATCTTGAAGAGTCTGAGAGGTGGGGAGGGTGTGACCGATTACTCCTTACCGTATGCACTCTCAGCACCTCCGGGCTGACCCTTCACTGCAGAGGAGACCGGTCCCAGTTACAAAGGACCTCTGTGATGTTATCTCACACGACTCTCTCCTTCCTGCCACGCGCGTTCCTTTGGACCCATTTCATGGTGCTCGCTTCGGCAGCACATAAACTAAAATTGGACCCATTTCATGGTTGAAGAAATAGATCTAGAGAATGTGAAAGCAGGGCCCGGGAGTCTGATCAAATCCCGACCCAGACGACCGGGGCTGGTGTCCCCTCTTGGAGCTGTGGCTTTGCATGGGGTACTTCCTGGCATTTTCATCTGCTTCTGATGGCAGAGGGTGACACGTCTCCAATTCCATTCATCAGGAAGCTTAGCGATCTTCTGGAAAATAGCAACAGAGGCCCTGAGGAATGAGACCCAGGTCAGGGAGGGGAGAGAAGGCCCACAGAAGTCTGGTGGATGAGCCCAGGGGAGGGTGGACTGCAGGGTTTGCCATGGGTCACAGGTGGGAACAAAGGATATCGGAGCATTCGAAGGGGAAATTTGATAGCTTGGACATCTTAAGGGCTGAAGGCCAGCTGCTCCCAGTGCCCACAGGACTTTTGCCTCTACTCACTGTGCTTCTAGCTTTCCAGCCCTGCCTCTGAACGCCTGGCCTGGGTGAGTGCCTCGGGGACGGGCTCGTGGGCCTGGCACAGCCCGTCCCACCGGCCAGCTCCTCACCCAGCGTCCTGCTGCCTGGGGACCGCCCGACCCCGGGGGAAGGCAGTCCCGGCTTTGCGCAGTGCCCTGCGCTCTTGCAGGACCTGGAAGGCCGCCCTGGCCCCTCGCCTGGAACATGGTATTTTCCCTCCGCCGGCCATCTGACTCACCATGACTCCTCCACATCCGGTCACACCACAGTCCTGGGGCCCTCGGCAGCCAGTGGCCATCTGGTCAGCCCAGCCCGGAGGCTGCGCTCTAATAGTAAATGTGGGACCAGGAAGGAAGGAAACCAGAAAGGGAGGCAGAGAGGGAGGGAAGGGGGTAGGAGGGCTGGAGGGACTCGTGTGTCTGTGGTCCTCAAAATGAGCCGCATTTTCTAGAGCGGTGGCTCTCAAAGTGAGATCCCAGACCAGCGGTAGCAGCATGCCCAAGACCTGGGAGAGATGCAGATTCTCGAGCCCCAACCTAGACTTCCTAAATCCGAAACGTGTGGGTGGGCCCGCTTCTGTGTCTCAAACGAGCACCCTGGGGCTTCCCCGTCCTGCTCCAGTTTGAGAACCACTGCCCTAGAACCGTCTCCGGGGAGTGGTTTTACCTCTGCTGTCCTCCTTTTAGCTAGCTCGGCCCTGGGGCTCTTCTGGCCTTATTGAAATGGCCCCAGAGGCCCCTCCGCCTTCCCAGACATCGCCCCTGCAGTGCCCCTGTTTGACCCAGCAAGAGGGGAGCCTGGAGGGCAGCCTGGACGGGGTGGCGGGCAGACCATAGGGAGAGACAACTCCACGTCCCTCAACGCGTGTGTTCACGGGAACTTCCCGTCAATCCGCGAGGTAGGCGGGCGAATACCACCGCCTCGGTTTGATAGATGAGGGAAAGGGAGACTCAGAGGGGCTAATGGCTGTTCTCCCTCCAGAGTTTCCAGACTCCTTGGGGTCAAGATCGCTGTGCCTGCAAGACAGTTACGTAACAAGGCGGAGAGCCTTTCTGGGCCTGGGCAGGGTGGGGTGGGGCCTCCGCCCTCCCACAGCAGCCCCCAACTAGGACATCTTGTGGGGGTGCAGTGAGGGGCCTGGGGTTGCATGGTGGGGGTTGGCATCTCCCTACGTGCTGGTGCGCAGCATTTTCTCCAGACCCCAACAAGACCCACCAGTGCCTCTGACCCACAGACAGTCCTTTATGTCAGAAACTCCTCTGGATCCAGCTGTTCACTCCTGGAGACGTACACAGAAGAATTCAAAGCAAGGACTGGAAGAGGTCTTTGCACACCCGTGGGCATAGCAGCATTCGTCACAATGCCCAAACATCCATCAGTGGGTGAATGGATAAAAGTGGGGCACATACATGCGATGGAATATTATGCAGCCATATAAAGGAATAACATGTCAATACTACTAGCACATGGATGAACACTGAGGCCTTGCCCTGAGATCAACTGGACACAGGACAAGTTCCTAGAGTCGTCAGATTCATAGAAACAGGAAGTAGGATGGTGGCTTCCAAGGGCTGAGTTAGTGTTCAAGGGGGGACAGTTTCAGTTTTGCAAGATGATCAAGTTCTGGAGATGGATGGTGGCAATGGTTGCATAACAATGTGAATGTGCTTGATGCCACGGAGCTATAGACTTATGAAAGGTTAAAATGGTTAAGTTTCACGTTCTGTGTATTTTACCATAATAAAAATTGCAATCTGTTCATGATCCTTCCCCCTAGAAAAACAAAACCCTTCCTCTAGATGTTAGGACCATTTCCAGGGGAACCATCCTGCAAACATCCTACACAGACTCATGTCTCCACTTGTCCACTGTGGCCTGGGAGAGAGAGCCCCGGACATTGGGTTTGCTTTCCTGTTCTCCTACTTTCCGGCTCTGTGACCTTCAGCAAGCAGCTCAGCTGATGTCAGACCCTCGGTCTCCTTGCTTACAAAAAGGACTAAAAATATCTCAGGTTCTTGTGGGGGCCAAGTAGGAAACAATCTGGAAGCTTCCGGCACATTACAGGTGTTCTATCAATGCAGTGACTTACGATGTTTCCTCTGCCTGGAAAGTTCTCCCCACCTTCTCTATAGAAGGTTCCTCCCTCAGGGCCTTAATTGGATCAAATTCCACCTCCTTGGTGAAGCCTGTGGTAATCTGCAGTATCGTTCTCAGAAATAGCTTCTCTTCCCCGCCTGACGTTGACATTGGTCATGGCCATTCAGCTTGAATGCCTGTAAGAGCCAGTTGGTGACGTGTCACAACTTCTTTCCTTCTGGCCTGGTGGCAAGCACAGCACAGCCCCAGCAGCACGCAGTGAACATGTAGCTTGAGTAAGAAGCAAGCCTTTGTCATTTAACCCTCCAAGATTTTGAGGTTGCTTGTTTCCTTAGGTGTACCCTGGTTCTGGGCCACTCGAAATGTGGTTTTCTTTCCGCAGCGCAGCATCCCTGGGGCACTTGTTAGAGATGCACATTCAGGCCCCACTCCTGACCTACAGAACCAGATCTTCCATTTCCTTCTGAGGGGATCTGTGTAAAGTGCTGTGTGTGGTTTCTCTGCCACAAAGATGCTTAGTGGCCATTATTGCCTCCTCACCCCTCCAAGGCTTCAACAGAACACTGCCAGTCATCTTTCATGACTCCTCAAGAGTCTCCCCTTCTTCCTTACCGAAAATCCAAATTTTGTAGGAGATTGCAATGTGCTCAGGTTTAAATATTCCGGTTCCCAGAATTCCTTGCAACTGAGGGTAGTCACATGACGCAGCCCTGTCTCTGCTCAGAGGAAGTCCCCGGGCTGCAGAGAAACTTGTCAAAGGTGAGAGGCCCAAGTGGCAAGTGAATCTGGCTGGGCCTTGCTCTTCTTCTTGCTTCCTGCCTGTTACTTGGACGTGGTGGTGGATTATGACAAAGCCCCAATGATTCACCCTGCCCTATATTCGCACCCTCCAGGAGTCCCCAGCCACAGTGCCTCTGGGCCGGCCGGTGCCTGGCTCTGACCAATAGAATGTGGGCCGAAGTGAGGTTCAGGGACTTCTGCTCTGCTTGCAACCTGAGATCTGCCACCTTCCCACGTGCTTATGTGATGTGTGTGCCCAGAGAGAGAGAGAGAACCAGCTCTCTGGGATTAAGGACCCTAATCCTATTTGATCAGGGTCCCAACCTTATGACTGCATTTAACCATAATTACTTCCTCAGAGGCCCCATCTTCAAATACAGTCACATTTGTAGCTTAGGGCTTTAACGTATGAATTTGAGGGGCTGGGAGGGGATTGGGCCCAAACCTTCGGTCCATTACATTCAACTAGGAGTGGCTGCCGGGAGAAGTGTGTTGATAAGAATTCTCGGGTCCTTCCCAGACTCCGTGATAACAAGCACTAGGCTTGGTTAGTGTGTCTGCCTTGGACTGAGAAGGGAGAGATTGGGGCGGCTCATGTAACAGATATTTTCTTCCCGTTTTATTGCTCATCTTTGCCGGCCTCTCTCTTGGCCCCAGCACGATCCCTGACACATACTAGTCCCTTGATACATTTTCAGTGAATGAATCCACAAGTGAGTAATGGCATCTCAAAGCCCATTTCAGAGGGACGATTTCCCTGGAGCTCCACAGAGGCTGTGAGGTAGGGCGGGTGGCTGGAAACCTTGAGGGCGTTCACCCTCCTCTCCCCTCACCCTCGGCTGGAGATGCTGCAATTTGTCTTTGCGACTCTACACAGATGCCTGGGCTTTGGTCTGTCAGGATCCCAGGAAGCTCTTCTGACACTCTCCTCTGGAGCCAGAGACCTTGGCCCTTCCCACTGCCCAACCCCACCCTCTGGCTGTTGTCGCTTTGAGAGGCAAATTGGTTCTGTGGCCTCCAGGCCCCATAGCCAGGGAGAGCCTGGCCTTAGCCTCTGATGGGAGGTGGGGGCGGGGAGGGGGTCTGGTTAACTGGTGCTGGGAGCAGAAAGATCCCGAGCAGGCCTGGGCATGTGTGTGCGTTGGGGGAAGTGGTGCCGCGGTTAAAGGGGAAACGTACTTGAGTCTCAACTGCTCCTGTTAAAACGCAGTTCAGGAAAATGTGAGTGTGTGTCTGAATGGATATGCCTGGGCCTGCTTCTTCCCCTGCCAGTCACCCCTGTCCCGGTGCTCGGCCCCCCTCTGCCAGCCTGGCCGTGTGGCCTGTGGCTAAGCCCCCTGTAGACTGCTGCAGATGGCCGACCGCCCTGGCTCTCGGCCTGCTGTGGCCTCTGCCCCCACTGGGCCCTAATGCGCAGCCAGCC
>CM052811.1:34594853-34696074 GCA_028533885.1 Nasua narica
AGTCAAAGGAACGCGGAACCCCTGCCCGGGAAAGAATATAAACCCCGCCTTTTGCCCGCCAAACTTGTGTACCAATTCTGGCCAGGGTGATAGGCTAGATCAAACAGTTACTAAGCAACATTCTGTGTTACAATTTCATTGGCCACTGACCCCTCTAAAACTGTTGTGCTTTTTGAAACGCGCTCTCTTTCTCTACACCGCACCGCTGTGTCGGTGAGTGTGAGAGAGCTCAAGCTAGCTTGAATAAAGGGCTCTTTTGCTTTTGCATCGGACTCGGCTCCCTGGTGGTATTTGGGGATCTCAAAATCTGGGCATAACAGCCCCACGCTTCGCGCTTCGCCCGGTGAGATGTGTTCCTGCTCCTGAGGGGCCTCTGGCCCCTGACGGTGGCAGGACCCTCGGGGCCAGCTGTGTGTTGGGACAGCCCGTGCCGGTGACCCTGTCTGGTGGGGGTGGGGGGCAGGTGAGCAGGCCTCGGGCCCTGTGGGCCAGCTTCAGCTAGTGCATCCCCCTGTTTGCCTGCAGCAGAGGGTGGGAGCAGGGGCCACAGGGAAGGAAAGCAGATGGGGAGGGGCGTTTTTGCCACACAGGGCAGCAGAGTCGGCCGCTTTGAGCTTGCGGCCGTGAGAAGAGAGCAAGCACGTCCTGCAGCTGGTTCACTTAGGGTCCTGTCTCCTCACCCACAGACACCGTCTCCCATTGCGCCTGCTGGGAGAAAGGGCCCGGCATTCAACCAGGCCTTGCCCCTACTGAGTTTCCCAAGGTTGGATAGAACCTATGGTCCTTTCCCAGGACCCTGGCAGGCCTTCCCAGGAGAACCACCGGGAGGCCACTGGCCTTTCCATTTCCTCACTGTCTTCCTGGAGGTCCCGCCCATCGAGCCAAGAAGGCCGCTGAGCCCTGGGAGTGGGGTCGCAGAGAGGTGAGGACATCCCTGACACCGCCTGCACTCTGTGGGAAGCAACCTCCCCGATGGGGGCCTGGGATGGGGCCGGTCCACACTCAAACTCATCCTGTGACCAGCCAAATCCGAGGGGGTTCACTCTCTATGGGGCTCCTCCTCCCCAGCAAGGTTGTTGAATGTTGATTGCACGGTAACATTGAATCTTTTTACCTCATTCTGCCTGTCAGGTATGGTCTACAGGGGGCTCCCTGCGTGATCTGAGCTCCGCGCCTCTCTCTCTCTGACCTGATTCATACTGAAGTCCCCGCTGTCTGCCCTCCTTCGGCCACACTAACTTTCCCGGGCTTGGAGTCCCCACCTCTTCCGGACCTCCAGGTTTGACCGGTGCAGGGTCCTTCTCCCCAGCTCTTCATCTAGTGATAACCTGATCATTCTTCAGGTCTTAGTACAAAATGCCCTCTTCAGGGAAAGCCTTCCAGAACTTCGGCTGTGAGCTGTGGAACAGCCTAGACGAGAGAGACCAGAGCCAGACGTGTCTGTCAGGGGCTAAGACCCCATGGCCAAAGCCCAAAGGGAGATGTGCAGAGGCCAAACTGGAAAAGGAAAGGAAAAGACAGATTCTGGTGACCAATCCAATGAATTTGGGAGTGAAAGATGCAGAGAAGTTGACAATTCAAAAATACCCTCTGTTCACTGCCTGTATGACGCTCAGCTTTAGGCATCTGTGACCTAGGAAGGAGAGAGGCCGTAACTGAATCGGGAGCAAACTTCTAACTCTTTCGTGTGGGTCACGTTCTCCCAGGAAAATGGAGTTTCTTACAAAAGGAGTATTTCTTCTCATCGCACATGTATTCCTTTTTACTTCTAGCAGAATTCCGGTTGTCTCCTCAGTTCTGGACATCTTATTTAAAATGTTTATCTCAGAGAGCTTCTAGCTCTTCATCTGCTTTCTGCAGGAGCCAGAGTGGGAGGTGGGGCAGGGGGACAAAGCTGTCTTCCCCCTCGACCTTGCAGTATCATGAGTCCCAGCAGGAGAGAGATGGCAACTCAGTGTTTCCCTGACAGGTCTGTGACAGGAGAGAGTATAAAGAATGGATGATTGATGAAGACGCGGGGAGGACGGAAGGAGAGACAGCAGCGCGGTGAGCTTGAAAAGACAAGGAGAGGAAGTGATTCGAGAACCCAGCGAGGACTGTAGCTGAAGGGGGGTTGCTGTGGGGTCCCATTCGGGAACCAGCCACGCACCCCCCCCAGCCCCCAAAGGCCCTAGAACAATGCACGCTCTGCGGCTCTTCCCTCCTGCCCTCCTGTTCCCTGCTGGCGTCCACTGTGGGCTCGGGTCCACCAGCGCCGGAAGGCCAGGAAGCTCCATGGACAGAGTTTATCCAGCTCAGCCTCCAGAGACAGGGCAAGGCGGGCAAGAAAGAGGAGCAGGTCTGGAGGGACAAATGGAACATCCGGAACAGTATTGATACACAGGACAAAGCAACACACGAGAATCCGGCCATCATTTACTGAGCCCTAACTGGGGACCTAGCAGGAGGAAATGCTGTCAAGCTAAGGCGGGGCTTTGAGTAGAGGGGAAAGCGAAAGGAGGTCCTCAGGGACAGGAGACTGGCACCCAGACCCAGAGGGAAGCAGGCACCCCAGGCAGGCAGAGCAGGAGGAGAGAGACGGCAAATCCCCTTTCGGGGTCCTGGTTCCCTTTCTCTGGAAAGGCCGGGTGGCCTGTATTTGTGAAAGTCCCTTGATTCCCCACAATTTCCCCTCTACATAAGACAGCTTGAGGAAGTTTCAGTCTTTTTTTAAAAAAGATTTTATTTTTTTGACAGAGAGAGTGCGTGAGCACAAGCAGGGGGAGCGGCAGGCAGAGGCAGAGGTAGGAGCAGACTTCCCACGGAGCAGGGAGCCCAATGCAGGACTCGATCCCAAGACCCTGGGATCACAATGTGAGCCCAAGGCAGACACTTAACCGACTGAGCCACCCAGGCACCCGGGAGGTTTCAGTTTCTTACAACCAAAGAACTTTGGGTATACTTTATTTGAAACGAAAGCACCTTGAACACACTTCATTTACTCCACATAACCACCCCCATTTTATTTTATTTTAATTTGTTTTTTAGCATTTTTTAGTTAACAGATAATGTATTATTTGCCCCAAGGGTACATGTCTGTGAATCATCAATCTTACACAATTCACAGCACTCACCGTAGCACATACCCTCCCCAATGTCCATCACCCAGCCACCCTATCCCTACCCCCACCCCCCAGCCACCCTCGGTTTGTTTAGTGAGATTAAGAGTCTCTTATGGTTTGTCTCCCTCCTCATCCCATCTTGTTTCATTTTTTTCCCCCTCCCTACCTCCCATGACCCCCTCGCCCTGCCTCTCAAATTCCTCTTATCAGAGAGATCATGTGATAATTGTCTTTCTCTGATTGACTTATTTCGCTTAGCATAATACCCTCTAGTTCCATCCACGTCAACAACCGCCATTTTAAATATGAGACTCCTGAAGGTCCCAGTAAGATTAGATCATCTTCACTGAGGGAGCTGGGACTCACACTTGGGTCGGCCTGACTCCACACTTCGGAATTTTCTGGGACTCTACGAGCTGGCAAAGCTGGCCGTAAGCAATTTCCAAAACCAGAAGGGAACTCCACCCTTGACCAAGGCCCCCCTGTGGGGAAGCTGGCCTCACTGTCTCAGCGGGCCAGCGGAAGCCAAGCACGTTGGGGTTCTGCTGAGGAGCTGGGAGGCGTGGCCGCCCTGCGCCTAAATGTTCGGCAGGGTCGAGAAAGGGACCAAAAGCCCTGGACTCGTCAAACTACAGCCAAGTTTTTTGTGTGTTTCAAGAACTCCATGGGCGCCTGGGTGGCTCAGCTGGTTAAGCGGCTGCCTTCGTTCGGCTCAGGTCATGATCTCAGGGTCCTGGGATCGAGCCCCGCATCGGGCTCTCTGCTCAGGGGGGAGCCTGCTTCCCCCTCTCTCTCTGCCTGCCTCTCTGCCTACTTGTGATCTCTCTCTCTCTGTCAAATAAATAAATATTTTAAAAATTAAAAAAATAAAAAAGGACTCCTAGGAAAGCAATGTATTTGCAAATGCTGGAATTCCTTACATAAATATCAAGGACAGGGTTGACTGCACATGGGAGCACCCCCCCAACACACACACCGCCACATCCCCAAGTATCTGGTACCCCAGGCCCAGAGGTAGACTGAGTTGGTAGAGGAGGAGGGCCTGCTCGCCTCACGCCCGTCCCGGAGCCCAGGGTGGGGCTCTCCAGCCCCCCTGATTTCAGCCCATCCTCAGGCTCACACCCTGTCAGCTTCCCCACCTCAGAGCACGAAGGTGAGGTGAGGTAATGTCTCCACTAACCCACAGCAGCCAGGAGTTGAAAAGAATCTCAGAAATGCTGTGTTTAATTTAAAGCAGACCCAGCCCGCCTTCGCCAGGCTGCAATTTCCCTCAGAATAACCAGTTTGTTTTTCTTGGACATTCCAGGAACTAACTGGCCACCCCCTGTTAGGTCCCAACAGGAATGTCAGGGGGGCCCCTCACTGGGGGCACATGCTGCCTGCGGTTCTGCCTTTCTGTGGCCTCTGGGTCTCTCTGGGGCCGGGGGCTGCTGCTTCAGAGGGCGCTGCTCTCCCTCTGCCCCCTAGGGCTCCTTTGCCCCCTGCACCTAATGTGGTATCCAGAGTTCTAGGGGTAAAAAGTTGTCATATAGAGAATAATAGCAACACGCTCACACAACATGATCCGTTTATCAAGCCGTCTCTGTGCTCTACTAAACACTGCCTAGGTACTATCCAGTCAGTCCTCACAACATCCCGGGAGGTGCATGGAAATTTCTATTGCTCTCTTTTCATAGGTGAGAGCCAAGGCAGTTTACATGACTTGTCCCAAGTCACCCGGCTGGGACTGGAGCTCCCCACACCAAGCTTTGGGTCGGAAGCCCAGGCTCCCCTCAGCCGCCCACCCAGACCAGCCCCTCCCTCCGGGAGCCCAAGGAGCTTCAGGTGCTCTGCTTCAAGGCACGTGCCCTTGTTGGCCATACCGGTGTCTGTGCAGGGAGAGCTCTGGGGACACCGGGGGGACTGCTGGTGGGAGGCAGTGCTGCAATCAGGAGCCCTTCCTTCCAGTTGTTGACATCCCCACTTGGCTGCGGGTTGAGCTGGGGGCTTCCAACCCCTGTGAAGTCTGCCGCTCCTCTGGGGCATCTGTCGGATCCTGACCTGTGACTATCGAGTCTGGGCTCAGAGCAGGGCCAAGCAGCCCATGTGGAGGAGGCAGGCTCCCGGGCTCTGGGCCGGGCTTGTGACCTGGGCAGCCTTCCATGCCCCAGCCTGGGCTCCTGCTCGCTGAAACGGTAAACGGAGATGGGGGGGGGGGGGGCTCAGATTCATCTGCCCCTTCTGTCCCTTTCCTGCCCCCATGGTGCTTGGCGTCAGATTTGTGCGGCTAGGCCCTGGCTCCGGGAGCCTGGGGGGCGGGGGAGGGCCCAGCAGGAGGGGTGCTGGAGAGCGGCTGGGCTTCCAGGGAAGCTTCCAGGGCTTGGAGGAGGAGAAAAGAAAGGGTGGGGCCTATAGCAGAACCGGAGACTGGGTGGCCCGGATGACTTTATTCTCCAGGCCCTAAGGCCAGTTCCAGAGCCATTTCCCAGAAGCCGGCCTTGTCCCCCTCCCCGGCCTGGAGGCACAGTCTATGGCACACTCAGGGCAGGAGCCACCCAACTGTACAGCAGATTTTCTCCTTTTGGGCTTCCAAAGAGAGGCTGCAGTGCTCTGTGAACGGACTGCCTGCAGGCCTCCTCTCTGCCTGGTGCCCTCCGCTACCCCCTTAAGGGAGTAAGAAATGAGCTCTCAGGCCTCCCTGCTGGGCTGCCTTTGAGATCACCCACTGGCGCGGACAGGATGGGTGGTGGGTCCTGAGGCAGGTGAGACTCCCCTTGGGTCTCCAGCGAGAGGAAAACTGGCCCAGCGGGCAGGTAGGGAGCCTGGAGCTGGAAACCTGGGAGGGGCTGATAAGGGGCCTCTCAGGGAGGAGCTGGCTCGGGGACAATGGGCTTAGTGTGGGTGGCCTGGGCTGCTGCTCTTCGGCTCTGCTCCCAGTGGCGAGTTCCATGGCATCCAGACACTGACTTGGCCACAAGTGTCCGTGGAGACAGTACGTGGGAGTCCTTGAGTCCCAGACTCTCCCCACCGCGGCAAATACCCTGCAAATACCCCCTAGGGCTGTGCTATGGGACCTCCCAAGCCCACTCACCCCCCTCCTCCACTCCAGGAAAGGGTGGAGACTTGGGGCTTTTCTGGGTGCACACCGTACGAGGTCCGCGCTTAGGCGGGGGGCAAACAGGTGACCCAAATCCCTTTTGTGCATTTCCCCAAAGCTAAGCCGATAAATTAACTCCCCTCCACCGACAGGTAGGTAGGAATGGTACATGCTGGGGCTAAGTTTGGAGAAATAGGAGGGGCACTTGATAACGTACCAAGTCAGGAGGACAGGTAACTCTTTAACTGAAGAAGCACTGTAGCTAGTTAGCCTAGTTAACCCTTCACCCAAGGCCCCTAATGACAGACATTATCATCAGACCTGGGGGTTTTCAGAAGGCTTTGCCGGCAAGCTGGGACAGGAGCGGGGCCTCCCTGGGCAGGGTTAGTCCGGGCAAAGGTGCCGAGGCGGGAAGGTCTTGGGAGTGCTGGGGCTTAGGTTCCCGGCACCACATGCTGGGGGACAAGGTGCTGACAGATCATAGGACCCCGGGTTAGGCTTACAGATGGAGACTCTGTTTGCTGGTGGAGACCTCTGGAGGTTTGAATTTGGGTGGGGGTGGGGGAAGTGGAGAGGGGAAGGGCACTATTTAATTAAAATGGGGCTCTGGAAAGCCCAGCCTGCTAAAGCGCTCCAAACAGCAACAACGATCTCACACCATTTGCGTGAAATGGCTAATTGTGAAAGTAGCTGTTTCTCTCATTTTCCTCGGTGAAATGTCAGCCCAGTATGAACCTGTGGCCGGCTGCACCCCACCACGGCACTGGCGAATGCTCTGGGTGCAGGGTTCAGGGTGCGCCGGAAAGACCAGCTAAGGGATGGTGGAAGTGCGGGCTGTGGAGAGAGATGGAGGGGGTGGGAGAGACACAGGGGTGGAGGGGCCCTGGCAGAGGCCCGTTTTACAGAGGAAGAGACTGAGGCTCGGCTAGGGAATACTAGATCTGCCTTCCCACTCTGCAAAACTTACCTTTTTTTCTTTGGAGACACTGAGTGTCAGGTAAGCAATTCTCTGGGAGGACAGAAGTCCGGGAATGTGAGATGTGATGATAATGGGCCTCAGACCAGGAGGGAAGGACAGGTGCCAGACACGCCTGATTCCATGTGTCACCCTCTCTTCCTGCCCCGTGGCAGGTTGGTCCCCCAGGAAACAGACTCGGAGGTGGAGACTAGTGAGCGGAAAGTTCATGGTGGTGGGCCTGGGGCTCATGTCCGTGGGGGTGGGGCGAAGCGAGAAGGGGGAGTGGGTGGGGGGAGAGAGCAGGCAGCAGAACGGCCTCCACGGAGGCTTCGGCCGGCCCCACGAGGAGCTCTGGAATTGCTTTGGCCTCGGACTTGTCCTCAGGGGGAACAAAAAGGCTGCAGCTGGGGAAAATGGGCCCTGCCCTCCCGGAGGGTCTGGGCGGCACCACACACACTCCATGTGGCACCGATGTCTCCACCACGTGCCACGTTCCTCTGAGTTTTAGAGGCCACATTCCTGAGAGGGAGAATGTGACTGACCTAATTCATTTTTCTGAGCCAGACTATACAGGTCAAAGGCCACTGACCAGCCCAACAATTGACTGTGTCTGGGTGAGCCATGCAAGATTCTCAAAGCTAGAATTTCTTTCTTATTTCCTTCCTTCCTTCCTCTTTTCCTTCTTTCTCTCTCTCTCTTCTTCATCGTCATCGTCATTGTCGTTGTTGTCGTCATCTTCTTCTATGACCATATGTGACTTTTGTAACCAGGAAAAAAAAAATCACATTTAAATTGGTAAAAAATTATGACGTTTACTAGTCCATTTATACAGCTGAGTGTTGTGAGGGAAGAGGGTGGGAGATGATGACTTCATGGCACAGAAGAGGACCGTGGGACCGACAATAACAGACATGTTTGGCCATATGCATATCCATCACTGCTAACCCGAAAGAGCTGTTCTCACTCTCAGCAACAGGGATGAATCTCACGGATGCAATATTGAGAAAGACACTAGACATGGAGAGTACATCCTGTATGATTCCCTCTGTATGAGGTTCAAAAACAGGCAAAAGCCATCTACGGTGACTGAAATCAGAATGGTGGTTACCTTGGAGGAGGAATTTACCTGGGAGGAAGCAAGGGAACCTTCTGGGGTGATGGAAATATTTCATGCACTGATCTGAGTGGTGCTAACTGGGGGATATATATATATATATATACACAAAAGATCATTAGGCCAGACTCTGAAAATGTGTGCTCTTTATTACATAGGTTACGCTTCTGTTATTATTATTTTTTTTTTTAAGGAAAAGAAAACAAACGCTTTATTCCTGAAGTTACTTGCATTTCAGTGGGGATCTAGGCCAATAAAAGCCTTGGCTCTAGTGATAGGATTTTATGTTTTTCTAGAGGGCCAAGGGAGTCTTGAAGACACCTTTTAGGCCATGGGTTTCCATTTTTGTCAGGTCTCTAAATTCTGCCTCTGATTCTCCTAGTTCCCAGACCACTAATATCCTGCCCTCATGCTAGGGATTATTTTTAGAAATTATTCAAGAAGAACTTCCTTTTGACTCAGCACAACTCCTATCGCGTGCTTGCCGAAGGGGATCCTAGCTGAGCACAGGGTTCCTTGGGGGTCCTGTGCAGCCCCGGATCTTCTTACTTCTAAAGACTCTGGCCCAGGCGTAATCAACATGTCAAGCACAACCCTCACCATTACATATTTATGTACACACACACACACTCAAATATATGTGTGTGTATATATTTTTAATATATTTTTAAGTAAACTCTACAGCCAATGTGGAGATCAAACATACAATCCCAAGATCAAGCGTTGCATGCTCTACTGACTAAGCCAGCCAGGTGCCCCTCTAATAATTTTGCTTTTAAAAATAATAAGGATGTGAGGAACTCATGTTATTTGTTGGCGGTCTTCACGCATTCCTCAAGAATTCTTGCACATGGGCCAACGTTACTTTCAATTCATTTTTCAAATGTCATGAAATGATGATAAATATTAAGTTTACCAATTAATGAAGGTGACATAATGGTTTACTTTGTAGGCCTTTAAACATGTAGTCATTTTGGTTATGTGGTTTTTCTCTGCATCATTTCCAGTAAATGTATTTCTTCCCTAGAACTCGGATTTTTCCTGTGAGGACAGTGTCCAGTTGATAAACTAGATGTGCCTGGGAATTCACCTTTTGGGCCAAGTGTTGGTGGGCTTGGCCAGCATGGTGGCGGTCCCCAGCAGCTCCGCTGTGAGGGACAGGTCGTGGGTTGTGGGCGATGAGGGTGGGATGGTCTCAGTGGAAGAGTCAGCCATTTGCCAAGCGTTGGTGAATGTCATCCCTCCTGGCCTGTGGTGTTGGGGAGAAAGTTGAGCTCGGCAGATCCCTGGAATCATGGTGCTCTATTGAGACTGACCACAAATATGTGTCTGAGGAGTCTCATGTGAGTCCTCTCACATGGTAGCTCTTGATGAACTGACGTGAAAAGATGTCCAAGGCAGAGTCAAGGGAAAGGCAATTTTATACAGCACAAAAAGTAACAGCCTCTTGCTGTGTGAGTGTACACAAGTATGGACAAATCTACAAGAATGTACCAAGGAAACACTGCTCGTTTTTGGAAAGCGTAACTACGGGCGAACTCTCACTTTTGGAGTCACCCATCCCCCCTGTAATGTTTGAATTTTCAAATGAGCATGTACACCCATCCTCGATTTATGTGATGGATAAGTCTGGAAATGTGTCGGTTCATTCAAAATGCTTACCTGAAACCTGGAAAATAGAGCTTCTCATAAATAAAGAAAGAAAACACGGGTGCCATGTTCTAGTAGATTGAGCGCGTCATGCCAGAAACGTTCTTTTTGGGTCATCCATGAAATCTCGACCCTAAACAACTCATATAAATGTATGTTAATGATTATTCAAGAAACAAAAGGTCACTTGACATATGCCAGTGAACTGGAGGTGGTGGTTTTGGCCTATAACCATCAAATCCGTCTTTCTCCAAAACAGAGGATCATAGGGGAAGAGGGGGAAAAATAAAACAAGACGAAATCAGAGAGGGAGACAAACCATAAGAAACTCTTAATCATAGGACACAAACAGGGTTGCTGGAGGGGAAGAGGGTAGAGGACTAGGGTACCAGGGCGACGAGCATTAAGGAAGACACGTGATATGATGAATCACTGAGCTCTACCTCTGAAACTAACAATACATTAGATGTTAATTAATTGAATTTAAATAAAAAAAAACTGGTGGGGGGGCGCCTGGGTGGCTCAGTGGGTTAAAGCCTCTGCCTTCGGCTCAGGTCATGATCTCAGGGTCCTGGAATCGAGCCCCACATCGGGCTCTCTGCTCAGCGGGGAGCCTGCTTCCCTCCCTCTCTCTCTGCCTGCCTCTCTGCCTTTTTTGTGTTTGTGATCTCTCTCTGTCAAATAAGTAAATAAAAAATCTTTTAAAAAAAACAAAAAACTGTGTTTCTCCTTTTCCTCCATTTTAGTGAAACTTGCTTCCAAAATGTTTGTCGTGGGGAACATTTCAGTCTTTGTCCTTTTTAAAATTTTGTGGCTCTGTTGTTTAATAAGGTGAAATTTGATGGAAAGGTGACGCTGGAGACTGTTTCTCTAAGGGCTGGCAACTTTTTGATGAAAAACTTTTGGCTGCGTGTTCATCCAGGACCTCCCAAGAATATCAACTAGTCTCTTCTCCTCATGATAATCCTACAGGGTGAGCCCTTGGGGGAAATACACGTCACCAAGTGTCCCTCCCAGACCACCGGCAGGACCCAGCCTCCAGGCTAACTGGGAGCCAAGGCCTGCTGAGTGTCTGTGGTGAGCTTCAGAACCCCGGGGTTGGGGAGAGGCCCTGAAAACGAGAGGCAGGCAGAATATTCCCGAACAAGCTCTATATATCCTAAAGGAATTGATTTCTTTAGCCATTTTTCTCTAAAATGTGTAGAAATGAATCCCAAGTATGTTGATCAATCAGAAAAAAGTTCTAAAAATAGAATTTTCAAAAGGGAAACTCAGGCTGCAGGCGCCCAAGTTGTCATTGGCTGATTTGCTGAGTCATTCGTCCGGCATTGGCTGCCCCTAAAGGGGGGGGGTTCGGGGAGACTGAGGAGCAGGTAGAGGGATATCTAGGCCTGTATGACATATATGACAAGGTATATGTGACTGAAGAAGTCACAGCCTAGTGTGGTATTTCTCAAACTCTGAGGACCGTTCTCATTTTTTGCCATATCGTTTATATAATATTTTTCTTCAGAGCAACTGATTTTTTCCCTTCAATAAATTTGTTTCTAAGAGAGCTTATGTATCTGTTATGGACTGAAGGTTTGCGTCCCTCCAAAATTCTTATGTTGCTGGTATGAGGAGGTGGGACCTTGGAGAGGTGATTAGGTCGTGAGGATGGACCCCTCATGAATGGGATCAGTGCTCTCGTAAAAGGGACCCGAGAGAGCTCTCTTTCTCTCTTTTCACCTCAAGAGGCTACGATGAGAGGTCAGCAGCCAGGAAGAGTTCTCCCACGAGAGCCTGACCGTGCCAGGACCCTGATCTCCGACTTCTAGCCCCCCTGAACTGTGAGAAATAAGTATCTGTTGTTGATAAGCCACGTGGCTGACAATGTTTCATTACAGCGGCCCAAACTGACCCTGTGAAATTATGGATTGTGGTAGTCATGATTTTTTTTCCAATACACATTACAATAAATATAAACTATTAAACCATTCAAATGTTTAAATGCCCGTCCACCCGTCACCTCAAGGCATCTTGTGTGGCAGCTCGTGGTGGGGAAACGTCAGCTTTGTAGAGGAGACCGGACGTGCATGATATGCATTAATAACTACAATCTAATGCAGGGCTGGACCTGCGGGTGAGGGACCAGTGCAGTCCCACAGGCCCCGTAGTCAGAAAGCTCCTGCGTTTGGGACTTCACGCTCTCTGTGCCTTGTCTTGAAGTTTTTAACTGAGGCATAATCGACATACAACATGATATTAGTTTTGGGTGTACAACTGAGTGATGCAATATTTGTGTATATTGAGAAATGATCACAACAGTCCAGTAAACATCTGTTACCAGGCAGAGTTACAGAATGAAGATCTGCTCTCCTCGCAGCTTTCAAATACGGAATACGGTATTAGTAGTCACCACCCTTTATAGTACATCTCCACGTCTTGTTTATCTAATAGCCTGAAGTTCGTACCCCTGACCCATCCTCCCCACCGCCGGCAAACCAGTCTCGTCTCTGGACCTGTGAACTCAGTTTTGTGGTGGCGTTGTTTTCAGATTCCGCGTATAAGTGAGGTCGTGTAATATTTGTCTTTCTCTGTCTTATTTCCCTTAGCATAGCGCCCTCAAGGTCCATCCACGTTCTCACAAATGGCAGGAATTCCTTCTTCTTTTTTTTTTATAGCTGGATAATGTTCAGTTGTATATATAGAGACCACATTTTCTATATCCGTTCATCCATTGATACTTAACGTCTTTCCCTATTTGGGCTGTTGTAAATAATGCTGCAGTGGATATGAGCGTGCGTGAGGCTTCTAATAATGTACCTCTGAGCCGGTTGTATAAGTACGGTCCGACAAGACAGTGAAACACATGCAGGTAGCTGGTGGCCTCGGCCCAAGCACCGTCCTACCTTCTCCTGTGTCCTCGCGATGACCTCCCGGCCTCCTTCCTCCCGGTGTCCTCGTCTCTCCCAGTTTCCCATCCCTGCCTGGGTCCAGCAGCCACTGCCACTCCCCGCCCTGGCCGGAGGGACCTGGGCCTGGGGGCCCTGCTGTGTCTCAGGACACAGCGTGGTGGCCGCCGTCTCTGCCCTGCGCTGGGGGCATGGCACACTCGGCAGAGGCGAGACTCTTGCCCGCCCCCAGGCAGGTACGTAGAGCTCCCAGTGTGCAGGCTGCACAGCCTCGCCCAGCCTCGGGACGGGGAGAAAGCCTGGCTGGACATGCCAATGCAGCCGCTTCCAGTGGGAGGGGAACCCGTGATGCGTGAGCACCGGGGCGTGGAAGGCACGGGTGGCCCAGGGCCGGTGAGGGTCCTGCTATCGAATCCTCCGGCCCAAGGGATCGCAACTAAATAGGGAACCAAAAAACACCATGAAAGGACGAGAGAGAGGTTTGGGAAGAAAGGAAAAAGCTTTGTGTTTTAGTACATTGAATGGCAGCTTTTCTTCTTTTTTGAACAAGGGGCCTTGTATTTTTTTCTTTTTTTTTTTTTGTATTTTCATTTTTGTCTTGAGCCCACAAATTATGTAGCTGACCCTGACCCAAAGCAGCCCCTGGGAAGTGACACCGAGGCCAGGCAGGTACAGTTTCTAGAAGGCTCCTGAAGATGTTACCGGGTGGCCTGGTGCTCCTTGGGGCTGCCACGTTGGGCCCGGGAGTCCGATGGGATTTAGACCTGCAGGCCTGGGGGCAGGCCCAGGCGGAGGAAAGGAACAGAGGCGGGAGCTCAGGCTCTGCCCTGTGAACTGCAAAGGCACGGAGCGCACGTGAAGGACCAGGAACCGTGGGAGATGGCCCAGGAAGTGGGCGAGTTCAGGGCAACCGACCCAGGAAACTGAACTTGGTCTGTGGCCCACAGGAAGACCCTGACAGTTTCCGCCTCAGAAAACAATAGGTGTGGGAGACGATGGTGGTGGTGCTGTGGGGAGAGGCCCAGGAAGGGGTGAGGTCGTACAAGAAACAAGTCACACTTTCCTGTACGAACCATGAGAGGCCAGGGACCGAACGGCCGCAGGATGTAATTCTAGGAGGAAAGAGTGAGACTACAGGTGGGGCAGACTGTCGGGAGAGGCCTGAGCAGGAAAGAGGCCAGATGTGTGTTCCCCAGGCCAGGAAAGAAGGATCCACGGCAGTCATCTCCAAACTATTTGGATCATATACCCTTGAGATATTTTTGAGCACGCTCCCTAGTGTTTGTACCTTTATTTATGCATAAATCATGCACTTGCTCAATTCTATTATGGTTGTTATAAAACAAAAGCAAAAACAAAACTTTTAAAAAGGACAACTGAAAATGAGGATAAAAGAAAGTTCTGACAACGTCTTCCAGCCACGCAGCAGAGACTGCTGTCTCACGTACGCGTGAAGGTAGGCTGAGACAGGGGCCGAGCTTCTGGGCGGTTTGTGCTTTATGTGGGTGTGAAGGCAGCTGTGTGGCAAGCTGTGCAGATGAGTTGGGGGTGAATGTCAGGGAAGAATCTGGAAGGGGAGCCTCTGGGGATCCTCACGACACCCCACGGGCAGGAGCTGGTATGTTATTTCTTGGTTACTATGAGGATGCTGGGAAGTCCTGTGAGTCACCCGAAGTCCCAGTTTGGGCCAGGATGTGGACCCTGGTTTGGCTGATGCCAGAGCCTCTTTCTGTCCCACTGGGCCACACGGCCTTCCCTAGTTAACTTTGGGTCCGACCTGTTTTTCCGGAGGAGCAAGTTGCTGGGGTCAAACTCCATTGTTAGAGCAGAGCTGGTCGTCGTGGTTGGGACACCGGAGGAGACTCTGACAGCATCCTGTTCACAAGGGCTGAGGGCATCCACCTCCACCTTGGGGTTTCTCCCTTGGTGTCCTGGAAGCATTGGAGGGATATTGGAGAACAGATTCTACCCCCTTCCCCTCAGGTGGGACAACTCTGAGGTGTGTTCCCAACCCTCTTCCAGAGGTTCCCCCACTCCCCCGAGCCTTGGGTGCTCTTAGAGGTGACCTACTTAATAAGATACTCTGCTTTGGCTCTCTTCCCTTCCCTTCTATCCTTTCTGTCTTACTCCCCACTCCTGGGATTGCTTCTTGACTAAACTACCTGCCCATGGATTCCCTCCTTTCTGGGGGAATCCAGTCCAAGCAGGCCCCATCGGGGAGAAAAGCCTTGTCTCACGCCATGTAACTCTGGGGCTCGATCCTCCCGCTCCTTCTGCCTAGGCCTTGGCACATTGCCAAACGGTCATGGCTTCTTCTCTATAAATCAAGAGTTCTCCGCAGGGCACTTCAGGTGACTTTTAACAATCAGTTAGTTAGTGTTGACAAGTGAGTTGAAATCTATTTGACTTGGGGTCCAGAAAGTTTACTCAGGTCGCTTTATGAAGAATGGATGGCAAGGATGGGGGCAGAGGCAGACAGACCAGTTAGGAGGCTACTGGAATAATCCAGATGGGCGATGACAGTGGCTTGGACCATATTAGCAGCAATGGTAAGAAGCACAGGGGTCTGGATGTATTTTGAATGTAAGCCAACAAGATCTACCAACTGATTGCACACAGGACATGAGAGGAAGAAGGGAATCAAGGGTGACCGCAAGCTTGTTGGACCCAGGCAACCGGATTTGTCCTTTTCTGAGATGAAGATCAGGAGGAACACAATGGAGGGATAGGAGGTGTTGGGTTTAGGGTGTCTATTAGACATCCAAGTAGAGAGGTCAGGTTGTAAATTGGAGATAGAAATTTGGAGTTCAGGGTCAAGATCTAGGTTGAAGAGCTAATTTTGGGAGTCACTCAGTCCTTGAGACTTGGTGAGGTTGGCAAACAGTGACAAGGAAAGGTCCAAAGCCTGAACCTTGGTGAATTCCCAGTGATCAGGGTCAGAGGGATGTGAGAAGGAGTGGTTAGTATGGTGGGAGGAGATCCAAAGAGGGTGCATATCCAAGCCAGGAGTGTGTCAGGAAGGTAGAATGATCTACTCCACAAAGATGTTATTGATGGGTTTAATAAGATGGGTAAGGATGGAAATAAGGCAACAAAGGGGCTAAATATTAGTGGTAGAGATGGTTGTATCAGAGATTGCATAGCTCAACTGGAAGAATTATTGGAGTCTGTGTAAGAGAAGGAGCAAGTAGGAGAAATAGGATGTAGTGGCCGGAGCGTGGGACACGAGAAACTGACATGATGGAAGGCTCTCTAGTCAGTGGTAGTGATGGGCTCTAGGGCATGTGTGTGGAAGTGAGTGGTTGAGGTGGAGGTTTCAAGGTCACTGGTCTCCACGTGGAGGTCATGGAATTGGAGGCTGGGTGCTATAGACAAAATGTTTGTGTCCCCCGCAGCCCCCCACTCCTATGTTGAATCTGACTCTCTGATGGGATGGTGTTCGGAAGATGGGCCTTTTGGGAGGTGGTTAGATAAGAGTGGGACCCCCATGAATGGGATTAGTGCCCTTATAAAAGAGACTCCAGTGAGACCCTTGCCCTTTCTACCATGTGAGGACCCAGGGAGAAGAAGGTAGTGTAGGAACCAGAAAATAGGTCTTTACTAGACACCCAGTCTGCCTTGATCTTGGACTTCCCAGACTCTAGAACTGTGAGAAATACATTTCTGTCTTTTAGCTGCCCAGTCTCTGGCAATCTTTAGCAGCCTGAGTGGACTAAGACGCTGGGACCAAGACCTGCATGGGTATCGAAATCACCGAGAAATAAAGCCAGAGCTAAAACAGTGCTGGAGAGCGTGAGAGTGAATCAAAGTCCTTAAGGAACGACAGGAAGGGCGCCTGGGTGGCTCAGTGGGTTAAGGCCTCTGCCTTCGCCTCAGGTCATGGTCTCAGGGTCCTGGGATCAAGCCCCGCATCGGGCTCTCTGCTCAGCGGGGAGCCTGCTTCCCCCTCTTTCTCTCTGCCTGCCTCTCTGCCCACTTGTGATCTCTCTCTCTCTCTGTCAAATAAATAAATAAAATCTTAAAAAAAAACAAAAACAAAAATGGAACAACAGGAAGGGCCCCGTTGTTCCGGGTCAGCAGGTGCCTGCGACTAGGAGGGCTTGATGGGGTCCGAAGGGGGAGTCAGTCAGCCCACTGGTTTTTTCAGAGGGAAGCAGGGAGAATGGTTTGGAAGCAGCGATGAAGAGCAAATGTGATAGGGACCCTCCCCAGGGCCCGAGTCTGAGCTAGAAAAGGGGGCTGCCCTGCTTCCGAGTCTGCCGGGGAAATAACCCCTCATTCAGTTTCCCACATCATTGACACTTCACCTAGGACGTTCGAGATCCAGTACTTTCTGAACCCACATGTGATGCTGACCTTGGAAATTTTACCCCAAACCACAATTAGCGAGCCCCAAATAATATAGGGACCATTTTTCTCCTCCGTTTCCCCAGTAGGTATATATTTGTCATCTCCAGAGCTTGTATTTGAAAATGACCTTTAAAGTCCTTGTTTACAAAAACATGCAATTCTTTTCGTTGTGAGGTCATATCCCTAGGGGGACTTACTAAATCTGTGTTCAAATTTCTTTGCCTATTTTTTCCACCAGTGTCATCAGGTGACCTTTATAAACATACAAGTTAGCACTGATTGAGGTCAATTAGGGCCAAGACATCTTCCCTAGACAGTTGTCATTACTTAAAAAGGGGAAGGAAGGAAGGAAGGAAAGAAAGAAAGAAGGAAAGCAGGCAGGAAAGGAAGGAAGATGAGAAGGAAGGAGGGGGGAGGGAGGAAGGAAGAAAGAAAAAGAAAGAGAGAAAGAAAGGGGGGAACAAAGGAAGGACACAAGTAAGCATGCAAACAAAAAGGCTAAGAACTCTAATATAAGAATACTTATAATTAATCTTCTATGAGGGATAATTTTCAGGAACCACCCCCTCATCCTTGCCTGATACCCCACCATCTCTGGTGTTCATCTTTATAGTCCCAGTGTCTGGAACAGTGCCAAGAAACATTTGTGGGATGAATGGCCATTGTTCTGAGCCCTAGCAAAGATGCCTCCATGGCTCTTAGGACGTTGGCCCTCCGGTCCTAAGAGACACATCAGCCACCACACCCAGCCCAGGCCCTTCCTCTGCTCCCCCACAGAGCTCTCACAGAGCTCCAACTTGCTTCTTGTCTCCTGCAACATGTGTGTTCAGAAGCACATTGGCTTTTATGAAGTGCAACTCTACTGCTAATAGATTATATAACTTAGTCTCGTGTCAGGCACCCTCTGGTGCTGGCTCCTGCTAGGCAGGAGGTCAGATTTGGAGCAAGTTTGGTTAAGAGGTGAGATATTCATTGCTTGATGCACCTACTCCAGAATGATGTTCCAGCTGCACGTTGGACTCCGGGTAGTTTCTGCCTCTGGTGGCCGAGGTTGGAGGTCATCTGGACTGGGAATGAGAAGAAGCGGGAGCGGTAACAGCAAAGTGTAAATAAAGCAGAGATGAGGGAGATGAGGGGAGCTGGGTCTGGCCAGGAGGATGCGAAGATTTCCTGTGTTGTCACTCTTCTACTCCCCTAAGCCCGTCTGCCTCCAGTGAGCCATGGTGTGGACTAGACTTGGCCTTGAGAGTTCTGCCGTGTGCATTTGAGAATATATGATGAGCTCTTAGACCACAAGCAGGCTGAGGTGGTTGTTGTTGAGGAAACATGTGGCTCATTGTGCAGCTTCCTGTGTGGTCAGGGAGTCTGGTTTGGTTCCTCCCAGCGTGGTCTCCGCCATGGTGGCCCACGCCGTGATTGAGGATCAGCCCTCACGAGCCCTCTCCCTGGCTGTGGAGTCTGGGATAGAATCCTCACTAGGTGACTCAACCCTTATAAGCTCCAGCGAGACGAAAAGGAAAAACTCAGAGCGAGACTGTGCAGGCACCTTTGAGGAAGTCTTAGGTGAGATATCAGTCAGTGGTAGTGTGGAGAGCAAGTGCTAGCATAAAAAATGTCAGCATAAAAAAGCTATAGCAGAGGGGCACCTGGGTGGCTCAGTGGGTTAAGCCTCTGCCTTTGGCTCAGGTCATGATCTCAGGGTCTTGGGATCGAACCTCGCATCGGGCTCTCTGCTCACTGGGGAGCCTGCTTCCCCATCTCTCTCTGCCTGCCTCTCTGCCTACTTGTGATCGCTCTCCCTGTCAAATAAATAAATAAAATCTTAAAAAAAATAAAAAGATACAGCAGAAATGCCAGCATCCAAGGCTATAAACGCTCCACCCTGAACCTGATCCCTACAAGGTCTCATCAAATCCAAAGGGACTCTCCACCAGCCCTCCTTTTCAGTCCTTTAGCACAGCACTTCTCTACTCCGTAGAGCTTGTTGGAACAGATCCTTGGCCCCGCCTCCAGAGATTCTGTTTCAGTAGTTCTGGGTGGGGGGAGGCACAATCATCACTTCGGACAAGCCCCCAGACGCTGCATAGGATGCGGTTCAGCACATGTTACCCCAAAACATGGCCCCTGGCCATAACTGAACATCTGAAGCTGAAGGAGTTTGAGAAAATAACAGACGGATGGCTGAAAGGCCATTTTGCTGAGAACCGTCAAGAGGATTATCAGAAAACAATGTTTGTGTTTGATCCAGATCTGAAGGCATGTGGTTGGACGTGCATATCGGTTTCCTCATTTGTAAAATACAGACAAGACTCCTTCCTTGGGGACGGTTGTGAGGATTACAGTCACAGCTAGCACGGGGAGCCCTGGCGCCCAGATCTGGCTTCTCAGACTCACAGAACAAAGCGCTTGCTAATAACGACCGCGACACCGGTTCCAGCGGAAGGAGCTCTTCCTGGGTCCAGGCGTCGTGCTCACTGCTCTGCACACAGTGATCACTTTAAACCGCATGACACCCCAGAAGGGAGATACTAGTAGTAGCCCCGAGGAAAGCCGAGCTAAGAGATGAAGTAACTTGCCCCAGGTTGCAGAGCGGGGGGTTGAACCCAGGTCCCCTCACAATAATGCTGCTACTCCCTCATAAAACTGCGGGACTCCTCCCATCAGTGCCTCTCAGGAAGCCATCAGATTGGCTGCAGCCCCAGTAGGGCTGGCAGCCAGGAGCCGCGGGGCGGAGTACCCGCTCTGCTATCACGGCTCTCTGTGGGCTTCGGCAAGCCACCTGCCCTGTCTGGACCTGTTTCCTGATCTCTAGAGTGGTGTCTCAGGCCCTTCCCTGGCTAACATACCCAGACTCTGCTACTTTTCCATTTTCCAAGTGGGGTTCCAGAAGCTTCTCACACTGCCAGTGTTTCGGCCATAACCCAGGTCCCAGGAGACTACTTAGACTCCTATAATTCTCTCAGACCTAGAAAGAAAGGGACTCTATGGAGTATCAACAGGGAACGCAGGGCCACAAAAACAGGAGTACCAGGTGAGCGGCTGACTCAAGGTAGACGGATCTCTCTGGCTCTCATTTCTTTATACACAAGATGATTTAAGGCTGCGACCAGATGTGTTGCGCATGTAACTACTTTGTGTCAATGCAAATGTCTTAAAGGCAAACAGGTATTTAGATTTTATCGAGAACCGTCACCACCTAGATTCTATCACTTATACTTTATTCCACCTGCTTTATTACATATCTATCCACCGAGGCATTCATTTATCTGTCTTATTATTTACATATTTCAAAGTTGATTACAGGCATCTGTATACTTCCTCCTAAACATTCAAGCATGCTTATCATGAAAAAAGTTCAATATTTGATACATTTTCTTTGATGTAAAATTTACATCCTGTGAAAGGCACAGATTTCAAGCATACAATAGCTTGAAATAGATTTTTTTCTTTTTTTAAATTTTATTTATTTATATAAGATAGAGACAGTGAGAGAGAGCATGAGAGGGGAGAATGTCAGAGGGAGAAGCAGACTCCCCGTGGAGCTGGGAGCCCGATGTGGGACTCGATCCCAGGACTTTGGGATCATGACCTGAGCCGAAGGCAGTTGCTTAACCAACTGAGCCACCCAGGTGCCCTTAAAATAGATTTTTGACAAATGCATTAAACTGTGTCATTAACAACCTCATCAAGATATAGAACATTTCCCTCACCTCAGAAAGTTCTCTATACTCCTTCTCATCATAGATTTTTTTTTTCCCCCACCAAAGGGTAGTTTTGCCCAGAAAAGACTTTTAAATTAGCTTCACGGAGGTAAAGTTTATATAGAATACAACAGCGATTTAAAGGATACAATTGGTTGAATTTTGACACATGTCTGTAGTTGTGTAACCACTGCCACAATCACAATATAACATATTTTCATCACCTCAAAACTTCCTTCATGCTTCTTTGGAGCCAATCACCATTCCCCTACCTTTGGCCCCTGGAAAGCCCAGATCTGCTTTCTATCACTATAGTTTTGTCTTCTTTAGAATGTCACATAAATATTACCATACAGTATGCAGGCTTTTGCATTTAGTTTCTTTCACTTAGCATCACACTTTCAGATGTGTGTGTTTCAACAGTTCATTCTTTTCTTATTGCCAATTAATATTCCATTGTATTGATAAACCACAATTTGCTTATCCGCTCACCTACTGATGGACATTTGGGTTGTTTCTGGTTTCGAGAACCGAAATCCCAGATGCAACATAGGGGTGGCATCGAGTAAGATTTAGAGATTCAAAGGAAACACTAATCTCTGTATTAATCCTTATCTTGTTTGGGGGGTGGGGAGAGATGCATATAAACCACAATTCAGCAAATTTATTCAGTAGAGGGCCAAGTGCAGATATTTTAGGCTTTGCCATCATAGCTCTAGATGATACATAGGCAAAAAAAAAAATGTAGTTATGTTCCAATAAAACTTCCCTTATGGATGCTGAAATTTGAGTTATGGAAGTTTCATATATCAAAAATTATTATTCTTTTGATTTTTTTCAACTACTTAAAATCATAAAAATTATTCTTACCTGCAGGATGTATACAAAGGTGGATAGTGGATTGGATCTGGCACACAGGCCATAGTTTGCTAACTTTTGATCTAGATGAATTCAAAATGCTTTAGAAAATTATGTTTAACTATGTCTTTAAAATTTAATGGTAACCACCAAAAGAATAGACATAGATTGTATAATTTCCAACCCACAATAAGAGAAGCAATGGAAGAAAGAAAAAATTGATCAGCTGAAGAAAAGACAGAAAAAAAAAAGGAAGAAAGTATGACAGAGAACATACAAACAACATGAGAAGGAAAAATCTAGTTGTATAAGCAATTAGAGTGCCCGTGAATAGGCTAAATTAGCCAATTACAAGACCTCGATGTTCAGTTTAGGTTCATAAAAGAAAAAAGAAAAAAGTAAAGTTATATCCTATTTCCAAAAGGTGTATCTAAAAGAAAATTAAGCAGAAAACTTGAAAATAAAGGTAGAAAGAAACAAAACAGATGAACATGGGGGGAAAGAGAGAGAAGCAAACCACAAAATAGACTCTTAACTCTAGAGAACAACAAACTGAGGGTTGAGAGGGTGAGGTGAGTGGGAGGGTGGGGGTTAAGGGGGGCACTTGTCATGATGAGCACCGGGTGTTACATGTAAACGACGAATCGCTCACTTCTACTCCTGAAATCAATATTATACTGCATGTTAACTAACTGGAATTTAAATACAAACTCGAAGAAAAATAAATAAATAAATAAAGGCAGAAGGAAATAGATACCACCCAGATAGGTATCGTATGTTACATAATAACTATGAAACCAGAAACAATAATTTAAACATCACACCCATTAGGATAGTTACTATAAATAAAACGCAAAAAATAGAAAACAAGAAGTGTTGGCACGGATGTGAAGAAATTGGACCCCTTGTGCCCTGTTAGTGGGAATGTAAAATGGTGCAGCCACTATGGAGAACAGGATGATGGTTTCCCAAAAGATTAAAGATAGGATTACCACATGGTCCAGCAATTCCACTTCTAGGTACATACCCCAAAGAACTGAAAACAAGGACTCAAAGAAATGTTTGCTCACCCATGTTCATAGCTGCGTTATTCACGGTAGCTGATGGGAAAGAGCTTCAAGTGTCCCTCAGCAGATGACTAGATAAACAACAAAAGGTAGTCCGTACATACAGCAGAATATGACTCAGCCTTGAAAGGGAAGGAAATTCTGTCGCGTGCAACATCACAGATGAAACTTGAGGACATTATGTAAGCGAAATAAACCACACACAAAGGAATGAATACTTTATGATTCCACTTACAGGAGGACCCTAGGATAATCAGATTCATAGAGACAGAAAGAATGGCAGCTGCCTCGGACTGGGAGGAGAGAGGAATGGGGAGTTGATACTTAATGGGTACGGAGTTACAGTTCTGCAAGACGAAAAGAATTCTGTGGGTGGATGGTGGTGACGGGTGCACAACAGATGTGATGTACTTAATCCCACCACCCTGTGCACTTAAAAATGGTGAAAGTAGCAAATTTTATGTTATGTGTCTTTTGCTACAATTAAAAAAATAAATAAAATAGGAATGCCTGGGTGGCTCAGTCGGTTAAGCACCTGCCTTCGGCTCAGGTCATAATCCCGGGATCCTGGGATCGAGTCCCACATCAGGCTCCCTGCTCAGTGGGGAGTCTGCTTCTTCCTCTGCCTGCTGCTCCCTCTGCTCGTGCTCTATCTCCCTCTCTCAAATAAACAAACAAAATAAAAAAATAAAATAAGACAAAAAAAACATCCCAGCAAACATGGATTAGTTCCTATTGATAAAAGCTACAGTCCACTAAAAAGATATGCTTCAATGCACGTCACCCTAGAGTTCTGAAATGTATCTAATATACACAAATAAAACATTGTACCCAAAGAGAGCACTCATTTTTTTCCAGACACCCCTGGCCCTTTTACAAACTAGCCATGTATTTGACCACAAAGGGAATCCCAATAAATTCCAGAAAGTACACAAATCATATTATTTGGTCACTATGCAATAAAATTAGAAATCAAAAAGCAAAACAAAACACAAGAAGTAGCAAAATAAAAATCTTTTCACTGGAAATTTTAAAGCCTCTTTTAAAATAACTCTTGGGCTGAAAAGGAAATTATAAACTAGAAATAAGCCAAAATGAGACTGTGTTTTCAGGGACTTATGGGACTTGATCCAAGAGGACTCAGGGGAAATTTATTTGAAACAAGAAGAATTCAGAATAAATGAAGGAAGAATTAAAATCAAGAAGCTGGAATGAAAGATCAGCAAAAATAACCCTGAAGAAATTAGGTGGATGGAATATAAAAATTAGCAGATTTAATAAAGTGGAATACTCACATCAAAAATAAACTTGAGGGACGCCTGGGTGGCTCAGTTGGTTGAGCAGCTGCCTTTGGCTCAGGTCATGATCCCAGCGTCTTGGGATTGAGTCCCGCATTGGGCTCCTTGCTCCACAGGGAGCCTGCTCCTCTCTCTGCCTCTGCCTGCCTCTCTGCCTGCTTGTGTTCTCTCTCTGTTAAATGAATAAATAAAATCTTAAAAAAAAAAAAAAAACTTGATTGGGGCGCCTGGGTGGCTTAGTGGGTTGGAGCCTCTGCCTTCGGCTCAGGTCGTGGTCTCAGGGTCCTGGGATCGAGCCCCGCATCAGGCTCTCTGTTCAGCGGGAAGCCTGCTTCCCCCTCTCTCTCTGCCTGCCTCTCTGCCTATTTGTGATCTCTCTCTCTCTCCCTCTCAATCTGTCAAATAAATAAATAAAATCTTTAAAAAATAAAAAAATAAACTTGGTTAATCAACAAAATCTTGATCTTTGAAAAGATCATATTGCTATAGACAAGTCTAACTAAATCTCATAAATAAGATACATGAATAAAAGTTTAAAGAATAATTAACATTTAAAATGAAAAAAGGAAACAACTATTGAGATTTTAAAGCATCCTAAAAATTTCTAAAAGGAAATTAATGTTAATAAAATTTTCTTAAATCTAGGTAGAAATGCTGAGTTTTCTAGGAAGATACAAATTACCAAAATTGGTCTAAGAGGAGACAGAAAACCTGAATAGGCAAATAAACACAGATGAAACTAGAACCGTTGTGACAGTTCTTTCCCTTTAACAAAAACCCAAACCAGGCTCAGATGGTTTCACTGGTGAATTACGTCTGATTTTCAAGGACCTGTCTCTATGGTACATAAATTCTTTAGGAGTGTAGGAAACATAAGTCTACAAGTCTAGATGCCAAACTGGAAAGCTGGCATATGTGTCTAATGGGGACTCTGGGAAATCAACTAGAGTTAGGAGCACAGTTTTTTGGGCAAAAACACTTGTGCCAGAGAAGGGGGGGGGGGCATCTGCGTAGGCAGGGGAAGCTGTCAGAGCAGGATGCAGATCTGACCGTCTTTGCCCACCCAAATGAGAAGTCCCAGAGCACAGACTTCCCATTAGAGGAGTTCCACACCGAGCAGAACTAGCTACAGGCATGTTCCTTCTTGGAGAGAAGGACTTGGAAACAACCGAGAGAAGTATGACCTCGGCTTACCACAGCACATTAAAAAAAAAGAGAAAGAAACCAACAAAGAAGGAAAACTATGGACTAATTGCACTAAAATGTTAAAGGCCCAACATTCTAAATAAACTATCAGCAAATTGAATCCAATTGTGTTTTCCAAGGATTATACGCAGAGATTGTAAAGATGGTTTTTGGGCAGAAAATCTATTAATTTGCTATATTAATAGATTAAAAGGCAGAAAAGATTATTCCCGTCACAATAAATACCTTGATAAATGGATTTGATAAAATGTGTGCTTATTTCTAAATAAGAACATAAAATTCTTGGCAAGCTAGGGGTAGAAGGGAACTTTCTTACCTTGATAAAGCCTAGCTACCAAAAACCATTAGCAAACATCTTATTCAATGGGGGAAAGTCAGACATTCTAGAAACATCAGGAATGAGACAGAGTTGCCCACCATCACTATTACTACTAACCACTCTACTGGTGATCCTAACCAATTTGTTTAGGAAGAAAAAAAGAAATTAAAAAATTACCACTTGGTGTTTTAAAATTAATTGTGATGATGGTTGAACAACTGTGAATATGCTAAAAAATATCAAATTGTCCCCTTTAAATGGGTGTGCTGTATAATATGTGAATTATATCTCTAAATGCTGTTAAAATAGCATTATTACCTTGTCCATTACAAGACTTACTACTTAAAAGATATTGTCCACTTAGAAAATCAAAGAGAATACACTTAAAAACTCATCAAAGTGAGAGGGTTCCAAAAAGTGGCCAAATATAAAATCAACCTATAAAAATCATGTTCTAATAAACAAGCAATGGTCAATTTCATAACACCAAAAAAAAAAAAGGGGGTGGGGTGGGATCCCGTTTACTCCACATAGAATGATTAAACAGCCAAGACTAGACCTAATGAGAAACTTAAATTTTGAAGACTTAAATTTTAAAGACAGGACTTGACTGATGAACAAAAGTTGAGGTATAAAGCATGGCAGCCAAGCTGGTCGTGTGCCCCCATCCTCCCTCTGGGAACGGCTGGAGTGGAAATTCCCTTTAAAAGAGCCTGTGAACATCACAGGGACTGTGAAGAATGTGACTAATGAAGTATATAAAATGCCGAGCACCAAGTCTGGCAAATAGTTAGCACTCAACAAATGTTAATTATTTTTCCAGATTCCATGTACAGTCAGAACTCAAGGGCACAGAATGGAAAATTGAACTTGATCCTGCAAGGTCGGTGGGTTGATTGGGATGGTAGAAATGCTCGGAAAGGAGTATGACCCTTCATTGAACTAAAATGTGCCACTTAGAGATGAAGGCATCCAACTAGACATATGAGCTAATGGAGAAACAAGTGATCATAGTTCAGAGATAGAATCGGCATGTGCATTTGAGGGTGGATTCCTAAAAGCTGAGGTTCTCGTGGGCATTTATCTGTTTATTCAGAGTAACATTGACCCAACTACATGGCACCACCCAGAACTGTACAGGAAACAGGTGGATCATAGAAGGGTTTTCATTCATTCTTTTTTTTTTTTTTTTTTTTAAGATTTATTTATTTATTTGACAGAGAGAGATCACAAGTAGGCAGAAAGGCAGGTAGAGAGAGAGGGGGGAGCAGGCTCTCTGCTGAGCAGAGAGCCCGATGCGGGGCTCGATCCCAGGACCCTGAGATCATGTCCTGAGCTGAAGGCAGAGGCTTGAACCTACTGAGCCACCCAGGTGCCCCTCATTCATTCATCTTTTATTCATTCACTCAAAAAATAATCATTGGGTTCCAAACTGTTCTTAGCGCCTACAAGGAGCTAGAGGGAAAAGGAAACTGTATGAGATAAAGACTCTTTTTCCAGTCTAAGAGAGTGAGTACAGGATACAAGGAGACCAATAAAGGTGAATGAAGGACCAGGCAAGAGATCTAAAAGCACGACCAGCAGTAGGTAACGAGAGGGACAAGCATGTGGGAACATGACCCAAAAGGAGGCCCAAGATGGGGAACAGTTTTCAACAGCTGTCCTCACTTCTCAGACGGGCAAACATTTAAAGATTGACAACACCAGTGGTTGCTGGGGTGTGCAGAACCAACTCTCCCATCTTGCTGGGATGGTGTAAATTTGGGCCAACTTTTCTGGAGGGCAACCTCACAAAATATGCAGACATTTAAAACACATGTACATATGACCCAGCAATTTCAAACCAGGCATTTATTCCATGAGAATAATTGGACAAATGAAAGCAGATGTCAGTATCTGTACAGAATATTCATTGCACCATTGCTTGAAGAAGAAAAAATTGTAATCCTTGGATCAGTCACATGCTCATCCTTGAACCAATCATGATGGTCGCAGGGATCGGGGCCCTTGATTGGCCAAATCTCAGTCACACATCCCTCCTCTGTTGCCAGGGGATGGAGGAGAACCAGGCTGGACAGCTGAGGGTTAGACTAAGGGAGGAAGTTCCCCAAAGAGGGCGGGGTTGGGGGGAGGGAGAACACCATTACCAGGAATCTGGGGATTAGAAACCCGTTGAATAAGCAAAATCTATAGCTACTTCCATCCACTAGAGTAAGAAAAGCTGGTGCAGAGGGAGGCAGTTTCAGGCAGAGGGAATAGACCCTTCTTCACAGAGTCTCAAAGAGCCTTTATATCTGTGAGGAAACTCCTCGTCCTGAGATGATGGGGAGGGACGTTGGGGAAGGTCAGTCCTTAAAAAGGAGACCCAGACTGGTGAATCCAGCCATATGAATAACTGAATAACTTGAAAGGTGTGGTTGAGGCTGTGGGGTGGCTGTGAGAGAAACAAACAAGACAATCGAGAGAGCTCTGAGGAGGTTAGGAGAGTTTTTGACCCTGGATGGGTTCCGTCATGTCCACACACGCCAGCGTGTGGCTACAACTGCCGGCGCCACCTGCGGCCTGGTGACACGGGACAAACAACTTAACCGCTTGAAAACTCAGTTTCCTCATCTCTGAAATTGAGAGAGGAAACCAGTCTTAATGGGCTGGCTGGGAGAATTTCATGAGATCATGTAGGTGAAAACCCCCAAACCACACCAGGCAACAGGACTTGAATGTAAGCAAGGAGAAGGGCATGCCAGAAGTAGCCCCCAAATTTAGATAGAAGCCGGGAAAATGCAAACGGAAGACGCTCATTATGATGGCCTCAGGAAGTCTGCAAGCCAGAGCTTTGTTCTAGGGCAAAAGGAGTCATGGAATTTAACCTGGGGGCAGTAACGAGAGTTATAATTGTACTTGACCTGAAACTATGTTGAAAAACCAGAACTTGCCCCTCTGCAAGTTCTTAACTGTATGAATGGAACAGCTGTTTACTTTCAGGTTTTTAGTCTTCGTGCACATTTTCACTGGCACCCTTCAGAACAGGAGCTAATTAAACACCCCAAGGCAAGGATAGGGTCCCCCCCACAGCTTCCCCCTCCCCCTGCCCCATACTCTACTTTGCCCTGTGCCAAGAGCACCCCAGGTTTTTCGCACCCTTCCCCAAGACCAAGGATGGACAACGCTTGTAATGGCTGCTTTGAGTCTCCTCTCGTCTAACTCAAGCCCAGGGAGCCTTATGCCAACAGGGCAGCAAGCCTGTGTTGCTCCGTCCAGGATGGAAAGAGAGAGGGACACCGCTGGGAAGGCGTGTGTGTCCAGAGAGCACGTGACAGCCCCAGCCCTCCTGACCCCCACGTGGTGCAGCCTGTGTGGAAAAAGCATTGAACCAGAACAAAGGCTGCTCTGTTGGTTGGTATTGGGCAAGCCCCTGGCCTCTCCAGGCCCCTTTCCTCGCTTTTAAAAGGGAGGCGATAATACCTCGGATGGCCGTGGGGGCT
The DNA here is from genome assembly GCA_028533885.1 of Nasua narica. Taxonomy (NCBI): domain Eukaryota; kingdom Metazoa; phylum Chordata; class Mammalia; order Carnivora; family Procyonidae; genus Nasua; species Nasua narica. The sequence goes on from CM052811.1 coordinate 34,623,928, forward strand.
GAGAGAAACCTCGAAACGACCAAGCCTCCCAAGCAGCCAGGCCCTGTGTAGGTGCGTGTTTCTATTACCCTTCTGCATCCCACAGCTTTGCAGAGCATCAGAGCAATGCTCTGGGACCCGGGGTAGGGAGTGAATGGCCCATCCTACTCAGGACACCAGGCACAAAAGCGAAGCCAAGAGGCAGCCATCATTTCTTAGAGCTACTCTTGGCATTTTCCAACTGGGCTCCGAAGTGAGGCTCTGGCCACGGGCACCAGGACTTCCCTGCCTGTGCCCGGATGGAGAAATGCCACATCGGCCAGGAAACCTCAGAGGTGTCCGTGGAAGAGGAGGGAAGCCCTCAGAAGCATGTGCCCATGGGAGAGAAGAAGGGTGTAGAACAAAGAAACAAGGAACCAAAAGGACGTGAGAGGAAGGACCCACCACCGCCAGCTGCTCGTGATAAGCAGCTGTGTTTTGCACAGTGAGCCCTGGAGAGGGACTTCCCCAGGTCTAAGCCACCAAGTAGCACAGGTGCCACTGTGCTCGCCTTCACTGATGCCCAGTGTCCGGAGAGACGACCTGATGGCAAGGAGGTGGGGTTCATAGGAGTGTGCACAGACGCTGGCCAAAGTGGAGTCGGCTCAGGTTACCCGACCGGAGAGAAGGCATCAGACCGGGGGAAGGCTGTGTCAGGAACACAGGCTAGCCAGCAAAAGGTGGCAAAGACTCCTTCAGGGACGTGAGGGGTCAGGCCCAGTGGACAGGGAGGCTCCAAGGCCAGGGGCCAGGTTGGGGCGTCCTTAGGATGAGGGGGCTAGTGCTGGCTGCTCACTTCCGGCCCCCGAGGATGAAGCCTCCTTCTTTGCCCCCTTCTTTCCCTTCCTTTCTTTGCTTTGGCAGCTTTTTACTAGATTATTTCCCAAAACGCAGGATTTCTTGGAAACTTCATACTTTAATGTGGATGGTGAGTCTGAAAACCGCCCCGACCGTTCTCGCTCTTCAGTATAGCTTGGATGTCACGAAGTATTTCTGCTGAGGGGAAGGAGCAGGTGCATGCCCAGGCTCTCCCTGACGCCGTGCTAGTGAATTCTGCCGGAGGGGCCGGTGGAACTTTGAGAGGACGCGCGCTGGCTGCAGTGGAGGAAACTCCCTTCTATCAGCAACACGGCAGCCATTTCTCGGGAGGACTGTCTGCACAGAAGAGTTACGTATGGCATCAGCTCTCTGGAGCTGGGCTCCAAACCTCAGGGCCAGATGATCTGATGCTTCTCTCACTCACTTGCTCAGCCCTCACGAAGCCTCGAGGCTCTTTCTTGAGCATTACATCCTGCATGGGGTAAATGGAGGCAGATGGAACAAGCCGGGGAGCTTGTGCCTAGCCGCCCAGGATGGAGCCTTCCTGCTCTTCACCACAGCCTGCACGCTCAGCCTGTGAGTTCCCAAAGAACCCGTGCCCAGGCAGGTTGGGATCTGAGCACCATCTTTCTAGACAACAGATTTCTAGTCGGTCTCCCTATCCTACTGACCACACTCCCACTCACCCTGGCCAGAACCATTTAAAACACCAGTCTGAGCCATCGTTGTGCTTGAAAAACATCTCTGATCTTGGCCATTACATCCCTAGCCCCAAACACCATTTGTTCCAATAAACTGCTCAGAATGGCTCTACTTCCCCTACCACCACCCACCCCCGGTTCCTGATGATGACGCCTCTCCTGGAAGTCATTACTCATTCTCCTAGATCCGGAGCAAACATGGTTACTCTGTGCGCCTTTGCCTCCCCCGGGCAGTCGGCTGTTCTATTCTCTGAAGCCCGCTGCCCCGGCTCTGGAATAGTCCTCACCGCCCACACCTGGGTTACAGTACCCCAGCTGTTGACTCAGCCAACCCCCTGCCACCCGCTAAGGCAGGCTGAAGGCTGGGGCTGAGCTTAGGATCAAAGTAGTTGCTCATTACATATCCACTGCTGAGGGTAAGACAGAGGTGAGAAGCTCTACCTAGAGAAGAATGAGAATAGAGCATTGAATACCTACTACAGGACAGGGGTCAAAGCCCTGTTAATATCACAGCACCCCGCTGAGGCAAATACCACTACGACCTTCACTTTACAGTTAAGGAAATGAAAGCACAGAATGGTTAGGTAACAAACGCAAAATCTACGAAATAATAAAGCCAGGATTTAAAGCCAGTCTCTGCTCTTAGCCACAATATATATGCTTTTCACACTAAGTAGGAATGAGATCAAGAACTACATTTTGGAAGTTTTGAGGCTTCAGCATCAAATAGACCAGGGCATAGACTTTGGCTCTGACCATGACCTTACTGAACCAAGCTGATTGTCAACTTCCCCAAATGTAAAATGGGCATAATGATGGTATGTTGCCTTATTACCAACAGTTTGGTTGATTTTAAAATTATATAGATCTGCTATAATCTACAGCAGGAAAGCCAGCGTGCTGTGGCCTCATGAGGTTTTTAGAACTGCTGCCGCCAACCCTAATCTTAACCTTTAAGAAATAACATTCATGGAAGATTACCTGGAGCATACGCAGGGCATCTCCTCTTTTAGGTTTGACTGAGTTGGACTAACAAAGACTATGCTCCTGGACTCCTTTTTTTGAATACTGACTTTCCCTCAATATATCTCACTTGCCTTCATGATCACTGCTGTTGGGTGCTAGGCCCTTGGCCATGTATTTGAGATGCTTGAGTTTATTGTGACCATGTGAAAGTGGATGCCCTAAACCTGACTCAGTTTCCCCTATGTGAGGATCGTACGGACCTTTGTCTAACGCAGGGACTGTCTTCGTTATAAGTGCACTGCTAAAACAAGAGGACATATTTTGATCTTAACTGCTGGTAGCAGAATTCTTAAATAGGCAATAGTCCTTGTTGGGAAAATATTGTGATAAGCTGGAGGCATGGGGGGTAGAAGCCCAAGAACTGGGTATTTTTATAGGCCAAGCAATGCAGGGTAAGGCACAGATTGAGACAAAGAGGGAAATTTGACCTGTGAGCAGGAGGAGTAAGAAGAGGGGTCTGTGAGGTGGCAAGTGAGGGGAAGGCCAAGGGCAGAGGGGTTTGCTGCTTGCTGGGGTGGCGATAACAGAGCACCACAGACTGGGGGACTTATACAACAAAAATGTATGTTCCTTCAGTTCTGGAGGCTAGAAATCCAAAGTCAAGGTGCGGGTAGGGTTGGTTTCTTCTAAAGGCTCCGTGGTTGGCTTGCAGGTGGCCGCCTTCTCCCTGTGTCTTCCCACGGTCTTCCTTCTGTGCATGTCTGTGTCCTGATCCTCTCTTCTCTTAAAGACACCAGTTATGTTGGATTAGGGCCACTTTGATTACTTTACTTGAACTTCACCTTTAAAGATCTTATTTCCAAATAAAGTCCTATTCTGAGGTACTGGAGTGTTAGGACTTCAACATGTAAGTTTTGGGGGGAGCACAGTTCAGCCCATTAGAGGAGCCAAAGGACATTTGAAGACTGCCTTCCCTCCAACCCTGTTTTCCTGTAAAAATCTTCACTACTTTGGGTGAGTGGAATCTTTTGTAGATGTCAAAGGAAAGGTAAGCCTCACATCTGGAAGCCAGATGGTATGGAGTAGATCCCCCTTGTGGGATCAAGAGCCCTGAGAAAGTAAGCTTCCAGGGAAATGGAAAGAAACTTGGGTCATGCTTGGGACATCCCCTGGGTCTGGAGATCTCAGCTGGCATCTGGTTTGCATCTGATCATGTTTCCCTCTTGGCTTTGATGGTCCGGAAAACTTGGAGGCAGACTGGAAGTCCCTTATAATACTTATGCAGTTATTTCCCATGCTGTATCCCACTACTGGGCCCTCATTTTCTCTTGCCCCTCTATTGTGGACCTTCCTTGTCTTTGCCGTCCTTTCCCTTGAAGCATTTCACCCCACCCAATGGAGTCCCTACAGACCTGCCAATCATAGCACCCAGCCCCATCTTTTACCCCCATCACAGTGATGGGGGCACCTGGCTCAAGAAGGCTGATATGCCCCACCCGCATGACCATAGTCCTGGCTATGTGACTTAAGATGGGCCAGAGAATTGTCTCAGATTGACGTGGGGGGAGCAATTCAACTTAGCAATTATTTGATTATTGCAAATTGCTTATTGCTACAATATTTGCTTATTGCTTATTGCTACTTATTGCTTATTGTTACTCTACAAATCTGCAAATAATTGCTAAGTTGAAAGGGCGTGAATCTAAGGCTTCCAGAGTCTATCTTTCCCATCATATGGACACAAACTCATTTAGCATAAGGCCATGCGGAGGCAAACAGAGCTGAAAAGGGAGAAGAGACAGAGCCTTGAGAATATATTTGAGCCTCAAGATTTAGCTATACCTATGCCTATAGCTGGACTGGCCCCCAGATCAACCACAATTGAAGTTAAATTCTCTCTTCCCACAGGCAGTGGTATGCAGACTGGAGGTAGGTATCAGATTTGCTCTGTTTCCCACTTCAAGTCTAGAAGGCAGCCCCCAATTTGAACACAAGGCCAAAGGTCAGGGAAACAAAAAGAAACTTGGGTCATGCATGGGACCTCCCCCGGTCATGGTCATGGCCTTTGACCCATGGCATGATTATCTCTGAGTCAGAAACCTAAAGGTCAAGTCCATTTCAAGGACCACGACCAGGAACAGACTTCTGGAGTTAGTTACTAGTTAACAGAGTTTGTAACTCAAATAGAACAGCTTCTCACAAGGATTGTGGGGATATTGTATATCCAGAATATCTCGAGCTTGATGAACAGTGGTGCGTGATTACTCAAACCCCAGGGGAGCCCGAGGCCCAACAATTATTCTGAAAGGAAGTGGACATTAAAGCAGCTCCTTAATGGGGGGGGTGTCTTCCCTACACTTACTCAGAAGTGGCCATTAAAATCCCGAAACAAAGGGCATCTTTGCAATTAGTAGGAAGGGGACAGTTGGGTTCTCTGATCCAGAAGACTCCCTGGGGCTGCCCTTGTTCCTACCCTGCAAAACATGGAATGTAGCAGAGATGCTTTGCATGATTTTTTCCTTCTTCTCATTGTCAAAAGGGAGACTTGTGGCAGTATTTCTGCTGTCCCTTTGTAATTGGGTCTTGGGTATGCCAGGGGTGATGGTGATGGGTGGTTAAACTTATCTTTTGGCACCAGGGTGCCAAATCCATGAAAGGCTACTTTGGAACCTCATGAAAGGGGAAAACGCATCATCAAAAACCCTGAACTTTGAACTGAGTGTGGCAACTAGGCATGATTTTCGTTTTAAGTTTTTATTTATAGAGTCATTGTATTGTGTTACTCAGAAGTCTTTATAAAATTGTATTTATGGGAAGAAGGGTGATTTTGATTGTCCTTCCCAGAGGTCCTTCCCAGGAGGATCCTTTTTTCCTGGCCCCATGTGGTCTCAGAAGGACTAGGGGTCAAAACACTCCCACCCCTATTTCTGTCTTCACAGAGGTGGAACCTAGCCCAGGATGGCCAGTCAGAAGATTCCATCTCTCTATCCATAGTGACTGGTTCAGATATGGACCTGTGACAAGCAAGGCCAATCATGATTGACACTTGAGCATTAGCTAAGAGAGATCCTCTACCCACACAACGCTGACGAAGTAAAAGCAGCTTCAAATTCAGCATTGGACCCTCTTTTCTTAAAGGTTCTTCAGTCATTCTACCATCAGAGATTTTTCATCTCCATCAAAGTTTGGAGTCTCAGACCATTAGTTTTCCTTTGACCCAGCATGAGTTGTTTAGATTATATGTTTTAATTTCCAACCATATATATTTTTGGTTGTTCATGATTACTTCATTGTTTGAGAATGTGATCTCTATGAATCTGTATGTGATTTGTATGTCCAATTCTTTGAATTGTGTTTAGACTTGCTTTTCATACCAGGATGTGGCTGATTTTTATAAAACATATCACAGATTCTTGAAAAGAATCTTTTCCTAAATTGATTAGTGCAGAGTTCTGTGTAAGTCAAGCGTTATCTGTGTTGATCAAGTCATCAGTAGTCTTACTGATTTTTATTTTTTGTCTACTTGGTCTGAATTACAGAAAGATGTATTAAAATCTCCTCCTATTATGATGGTGGATAGGTCAATTTCTCCTTGTCATTCTAATTTTTGCTATTTGTTCAAAACAACAGTTTCTTGAGAGCAGTTTTAAGTTCGCAGCTAAATTTTATTCTTTCGGATTTTCTGCCTAGACAATCATGTTATCTGTGAACAAAGACAGTTTTAGTTCTTCCTTCTCAACCAGTATACCCTTTATTTCCTTGTCTTGTCTTATCATATCAATTAGGATTTCTAATACAATGTTGGAAAAGAGTAGTGAAAAGGAACATACTTCCTTGTTCTTGATTCTAGTGGGAAGCCTTCTAGTTTCTCACCATTCAGTACTGGAGTTTCCCTGGAGTCTTTTTTTTTTTTTTAAATCAAGTTGTGGATGTTTACCTGTAGTCCTAGTTTACTGAGAGTTTTTATCATGAGAGGATGTTGGATTTGTTAAATGCTTTTTCTATATCTATTGATATGCTTATATAATTTTTCTTCTTTAGCTTGTTGATGTGATGGATTACATTAACTGATTTTCAAATGTTGAACGAGCCTTTCATACCTGAGCTAAATCCCACATGGTTGTTATGTAATTCTTTTTCTACATTGTTGGATTCAATTTGCTAATATTTTGTTGAGAATTTTTACATCTGTGTTTATGAGAGATATTGGTCTGTGGCCTTCTTTTCCTATAATGTCTTTGGTTTTGGTAGTAGGGTGATGTTGGCCTCATAGAATAAGTTAAAGAAGTATTAACTCTATTTTTATACTCTGAAAGAGATTGTATAGAATTGATATTTCTTCCTTAAATGTCCAGTAGAATTCACTAGTGAACCCATCTGGGCCTAGTACTTTCTGTTAATTATTCTATTAATTATTGATTTAGTTTATTTACTGGATATAGGCCTATTCAGATTGTCTCTTTTTGTACCACACTATACTACTACAACACCTGTGTGGGTGTTTACAGATTGTGTCTTTCAAGGAAAGACATTTTTTCTAGGTTACCAAGTTTGTGGTCATTAAATTGTTCACAGTATTCCTTTATTATCTATCCTTTTAATGTCTGAAGGATCTGTAGTGATGTCAACTTTTTCATTTCTAATGTTAGTAACTTGCATCTTCTCTCTTTTTATCCTTTTTCAGCCTTGTTAAAGGCTTATCGATTTTATTGATCTTTTCAAACAACCATCTTTTGGTTTCATCAATTTTCTCTATTGATCTCTTGTTTTCAATTTTATTGATTTTCTTCTCTTTTCTTCTGCTTATTTGGACGTAATTTGCTCTTTTTTTTCTAGTTTCCCAAGGTGGAAGCTTAGACCATTGATTTCAATTTTTGATAAATTATGTTTTCATTTTCATTTAGTTCAAAATAATATTACATTTCTCTTTAGATTTCTTTTTCGACCCATGTGTTATTTAGAAGTGTGTTGTTTAGTCTCTATGTCTTTGAGGGATTATCCAGTTATCTTTCTGTTATTGATTTCTAGCTTAATTCCATTATGGTCTGAAAGCAGACTTTATATAATTTCTATTCTTTTAAATTTCTTGTTTGTTTATTTGAGAGAGTGAGCGAGGGAGAGAGAGCATGAGCTGGGGGAACAAGCAGAGACAGAGGGAGAAGCAGACTCCCCACTGAGCAAGGAGCCCAATGTGAGGCTTGATTCTAGGACCCCGGGATCATGACTTGAGCTGTAGGCAGATGCTTAACCGACTGAGCCACCCAGGTGCCCTTATTTTCTTTTAAATTTCTTAAGTTGTGTTTTATGGCCCAGAATGTGATCTTTCTTAGTGAATGTTCCATATGGACTTTAAAGGAATGTGCATTGGAAGAAGTCATCTACAGATGTCAATTATAACCAGTTGATTGATGGTGTTGTTGAATTCAACTATGTCATTGATTTTGTGCCCACTAGTCCATTTCTAATAGATGTGTGTTGAAGTCTCTAACTATGATAGTGGATTCATCTAGCTCTCCTTGCAGTTCTATCACTCATTGCCTCACATATTTTGACACTCTGTTAGGTGTACGACCATTAAGGATTGATAATAATCCTTCTTGTGGACTTGACTACTTTGTCAGTATGCAATGCCCATATATCTCTGATAACTCTCCTTGCTCTGAAATGTATACTGAAATATAGCTACTCCTGCTTGCTTTTCGTTAGTGTTAGCGTTGGATATTTTTCTTTATCCATTCACTTATAATTTATGTGTCTTTATAGTTAAAGTGGGTTTCTTGTAGATACATTTGTTGGGTCTTTTTTTATATATATATATACTCTGATGTTCTCTGTCTTTTAATTGTTGTGTTTGGACCACTGACATCCAAAGTGATTATTGATACAGTCAGATCAATATTTATCATATTTGCTACTGTTTTCTATTTGTTGCCCTGGTTCTTTGTTCTTATTTTTGTCTTCCACTTTTTTCTTGCCTTTTGTGATTTTAATTACACATTTTATATGATTCTATTTTCTCTTCTTTCTTAAAATATCAGTTATACTTTTTTTTTAGTGGTTGCCCTGGAGATTGCAATATACATTTACAACTAATCCAAGCCCACAAATAACACTATATAATATATATGTTATCTACATAACATATATAATAACACTATATATAAAATAATATATAATAACACTATACTTCACACACAATGTAAGTACCTTGTAGTAATAAAATAATACTAATTCTTCCTTCCCATCCCTTGTATCACTGCTGTCATTCATTTCATATATGTAACATACATAATCAAATGAATGGTTGCTATTACTATTTTGAACAGTTATCTGTTAGATCAATTAAGAATGAAAAATGAGTTTTTATTTTACCTTCACTTATTCCTTTTTCAATATTATTTTTGTAGATCCAAGTTTCTGACTTTTATTATTTTTCTTCTCTCTAAAGAAATTCTTTTAGCATTTCTTGCAAGATAAATCTATTGGCAAAAGATATCTCTCAATTTTGCTTGTCTGAGAAAGTCTATTTTTCCCTTCATTTCTGACGGATAATTTTGCAGGGTAGTACAGAATTCTAGGTTGGTGGTTTTCTTGTCTCTCAACACTTTAAATGTTGTTGACTCTTGAACAACATGGGTTTGAACCAGAAAAGGCAGGGAATGGATTCCCCCTTTCCCCAGATCCTCAAGAAGGAGGGTGACCTCACCAATACCTTAATTTCAGACTTCTAGCCTCCAGAGCTGTAAGACAATAAATTTTGCTGTTTTAAGCCATGGAAGTTGTAGTAATTTGTTGTAGCATTGTCAGGGAACTAATATAAGAACATTTTCATGTATTGGCTATTTGGATATTCTCTTTCATGAAATGCCTAGTCAAGGATATTGCCTGTTTTTCTATTGTGTTGTCTGACATTTTGTTTATTAATCTGTAGTGGTTCTTTTTATATATTCCAGATATAATTTGAACAGATTTGAGTACTCTGGAAAGTAGAGACCGAGGTAGAGTCAGAGATGTGAAAGGCTTAATGTGGAGTAACACCTATGAAAGAAAAGGAAAAAGAAAGAAAACGAAAGGAAGCAGGATTACGTAGGGAAGCCATTAGAGTACAGTGCAGACCTAAAGGTATCTGACAGCCCAACAGGGAGGTCTGAAGCAAAGGCTACCCATTAGAGGAGTCTCACCAGGAGTGGGGGTGGAAATATCTTGGCTCTTTTACCACTACCTTGTTTGTTATTGGCTGGGGAATACTCCACAGGAAACATACTTGGTCATTATTGCCATTCTTAATCATTGATCAAGGACCACTGGCATAGTCCTTGGCTTGAAAGTTGGTGTGGACCTAAAGGAACTAACAGTAGGAGGCTGTGAATTAACCACACTCTTCACAGCTCAGCAGTGGGTACTTTCTTAAAGGAGGCTCTGAAGGGTGTATCCGCTATGTGAGTCCTATATTGTAAATATCTTCTTCCAGTTCGTGCTTGCCTTTCACAATTTTAATGGTGCCTTTTTATGAAAGGAAGTTTTTGATCTCAATTTAGTCCAGTTTATCATTTTCCCCTTTATGATTAGTTATTTTTTTGTCATGGTAAGAAATATTTGCTTACCCCAAGTTCTGTTCTAAAAGATTTTTAGGGCACTGGGTTGGCTCAGTTGGTTAAAAGTGTGACTTAATTTCAGCTCAGATAATGATCTCAGGGTTGTGAAATCGAGCCCTACATTGGGCTCTGTGCTGGTTGTGGAACCTGCTTAAGATTCTCTCTTTCCCTCTCCCTTTGCCCCTCCCCCCAAAATAATAAATAAATGATTTTTAAAACTTGTTTCCATTTAGACCTACAGCCCACCTAGAATTGATTTGTGAATGATGTGAGGTAAAGGTCAAGATTTATTTTGTCCCTTTGGCCATTCAATTGCCCTAGGAAAGAGTATCTTTTCCATTCCCCACTGTTTGCTGGTCTCACTTTTGTCATCAGTTAGGTGAACATACATGCATTGTTTTACATTTCCTTGATGGCTAATGATGCTGAGTACTTTTTCATGTGCTTATTGGCCTTTGTATGTCTTCTTTGGAGAAAGGTATATTCAGACTATTTGCTCATTTTTAAAAATTGGGTTACTTGTATTATTATTGAATTGTGTGAGTTCTTTATATATCGCAGATACCATCCTTTATTAAATATATTAGTTGCAAAATTTTTTCTCTCATTCTATCATTGTCTTTCTACTTTCTTGATTATGTTTTTTGAAGTACAAAAATTTGAAATTTTGATGAAGTATAATTTGTATCATTTTTGTTTTGTCACTTCTGTTTTTAATGTCATATCTAATTCAAGGTCACAAAGATTTACACTTACATTTTCTTCTAAGAGCCTTATACTTTTAGCTCTGCTATTTAGGTCTTTGATTCATTTTGAGTTACCCTTTGTATATGGTGTATATGGTTCAACTTGACTCTTTTCCATGTGGATATCCAGTTGTCCCAGTGCAATTATCTGAAAAGATTATTGTTTCTCCATTGAATTGCTTTGGCACCCTTGTTGAAAATCAACTGACACGAAATGTGAGAATTTATTCCTGGACTTTTAATTCTATTCCAGTGATCTATATGTCTGTCTTTGTGCCAATACCACACTGTCTTGACTACTGTTATCTTTGTAGTAAGTTTTAAAATTGAGAAGTGTGAAACCTCCAACATTGTTCTTCTTTTTCAAGATTATTTTGGCTATTCTGGGTACAGTTGATTTTGGTATGTTACCTTTGTATCCCTCATCCCTGATAAATGCACTTAATTCTGATGGTTTGTTTAAAGATTCCTTTGGATTTTCTTTCTTTCTCTTTCTTTCTTTCTTTCTAAGGATATTTATTTATTTATTTATTTATTTGACAGAGAGAGATCACAAGTAGGCAGACAGGCAGGCAGAAAGAGGGGGGGAAGCAGGCTCCCTGTTGAGCAGAGAGCCAGATTCGGGGCTCGATCCCAGGACCCTGAGATCATGACCTGAGCCGAAGGCAGAAGCTTTAAACCACTGAGCCACCCAGGCGCCCCTCCTTTGGATTTTCTACATACATAAATATGTTATTTATAAATAAGAGCACTTTTATTTTTTCCTTTCTTCTTGGTCGATTTGGATAGATTCTAACTTCTCTGTAACACTTCCTAGTTTTTCTCTTCACTTCTTTAAACATAGTAAACATTCGTTTTATATTATGCATCTAGTCATTCTGTATATGTTGCCTTGGGGGTTCTAATTCTGCAGTTTGTTGTTTCTTCTGATTCTAACTGGTGGTGACTTTATCTCTAAAATATGCTATGATTTTTTTATTTTTGTCTTGTATTTCTTGACACTTTATCTTTTGGGATGTGTTGAGGTATAGGTTTAGTTTTTGTTCTTCTCAGGAGGATTTGAATTTCTTCTGTCAGGTGCCTACAGGATACCACCAAACTGGTACAAAATTTATACTGAATTTTTAGCTTTGAATTTGGAGTTACATAAGAAGTATAAATTCTAGTCCCTAAAATACATATAAGCAGGCTTATGATTTAGAATTAGCAAAGGAGGTGCACCTGGGTAGTGCAGTTAGTTAAACATCCAACTCTTGGTTTCAGCTCAGGTAGTGATTTCAGTGTTGTGAGATTGAGCCCTGCGTCAGACTCCCTGCCCGGTATGGAGTCTGCTTGAGATTCTCTCTCTCTCCCTCTGTCCCTTCCATTCATGCTCTCTCTCTCTCTCACAAACAAACAGATAAATAAATAAATATTTTAAGAAAGCATTATCAAAGGAGATCTTTTTTTTTCAATTTCATTTAGATCCAAGTCTTAGACAGAACTTTAAGAATTGGAGCTTTTTTTTTAGCTCTCCTAATGAGTGTTACTTTTCAGAGTAAAAGAGGGAGTTAATTTTCAGGGCTTGAAGAAGAGCTCTAATCCTACCTCCCAGCCCACATAAGAGTTTGGTTCATGTTCCGAGGACACAAGATCTATCCAAACCCAGCTCTAGGCTCCCGGGGACTGGCAGATATCTTCAGGTTGAATCCTGACTTCAACATTTGCTTCTCTGTATTCGGGTTTTCTCATCTTGGGCCTCTGAAGATTTCTCTTACTTTCCATTCTTTTAACCCTACATTTAAAAAGATGTTTTAAAAATATTATATCCAGCATTCTGAGTATTCTGCCTTGGCAGGGCTTCCCCGGCATCTCTGCGGGGAATAATCCCTTCTGGATGGTTGCCTGCTGACAAATTCAGCTCGAAGCTGCACTGAAACATCTAAACCTATCAGGTGACCAGACTTGAACAATCAGGCCTGTTTCATAACATATTTCCTCCTTTATGAGATAGTTGTGCTTGACCATAAAATTTGTTCCCCTCTGTTACAATTCATAGAGGATTTGATAAGGATCAGTTGCTTTCGACTGTAGGTGATTTTGTAGCTTCCAGCCCCCCAGGGGACATTCTGGCAAGACATTTTCAGTTGTCATAATTGAGAAGGGGGTGCAAATGGCAGGTGGTGGGTGGAGGCCAAGGATGCCCCCAAACGTCCTAGCAGGGCAAAGGACAGCCCTCCACAACAAAGAATTATCCAGCCCCCAATGTCCAAAGTGCCAAGGTGGAGAAATTCTGGATAATAATTACTATTTCTTTCTTTTAAAAAAAGGGGGATTAATTAATTTATTTATTAGAGAGAGAGAGCGCGCAGGGGGAGGGGCAGAGGGAGAGGGAGAGAATCTCAAGCACACTCCCCACCGAGCACAGAGCCCACCAGGGGGCTCCATCTCACAACCCTGAGATCATGACCTGAGCCGAAACCAAGAGTCAACCGCTTAACTGACCTAGCCACCCAGGTGCCCCAATAACTATTATTTCTTTTAAAAATCTTTCTACAGGAGTCTCAAGTGTGTGTAGCAAGTGTGACTGCTACTTGTTTCTTCTAACACTTTTCATTTAGGTACAGCATTTGAACATGTTTACTTGCCAAAAATTAATGGAAGAGAATGAACGTTGCTCCCATCTACTGACTACCCTTTCCACATCAAGCCCAGTGCTAAATGGCTTAATGAAGACAGTGACATCCCTTTCCTCATTTTCTCCAGAACTCTAGTGCTTCAGATCAAAGGTGGGCAGGAAGCTTTCCGACAAGTGATAGGTATGCTGCAGATAAAGTAAGCGATACAAAGCAGAAACAGTTTAGACAGAGAGTCTAGGCATGACAATACATAACATTTCAAAGTTGGATTTTAGTCAGATTGGCATATCACAGTGTGATGGATATGGCCACAGTAGCCTTTCCTCTGACTTCCAGAAAAGCTGGCCATGCAAACACGAGCCTGTCATTCACCTTCCAGCATTGCAACTCGGGCTTCAGATGAGAAGCACTCCTAGGATCACTCTTGGGGCCTCCATGACCTGTCTCAACCCTGTGATGCCTTCCCTGCAGGGCTCCCCTTTCAGGGAAGAGGAAATAGAGTAAAACAACTTGCAAATTTGTTTGGCAGCACCAAGCCCCCTTGACTAGATCAAAAGAAAAAAAAAAGATTATAAAAATCCTCACAAATAAAGGGCGATTCGACTTGAGGAATTGCATGGTACTCTTCAGGGATCAGGGTGGTAGATAGGAATGGGACAAGCAGCTGTAAAGCAGGAACGGAATAGAGGTTTTTTTCTGGATTAGTGAGCACAGAGTGGAATGCCGACAATGATTCTGATGCAGTGTCCTAAGCCAATGGGAAAGAGTACAGTTATCAGCTAGTGATAATCGCTGCAGGCCATGTTTGCTATGTCCGCTCCCTTGCCCTGCATTCAGTTGAGAAAGGCACAATTAATCAGGAAAAGTTATCAATGGTCTCAATAATGTCATTTAGATGGGGCGAGGAGAGAGGTCATCCTACCACTGAGCAGCGCGTACTGTAGGAAGGGTACAAATCCAGCTGAGAGCTGGCCCGTGTCGTCCATACTTCCCCATTGTCCCAGAACCGTTTGCTACTTTCTCATCTTTCCTGGTTCTCCCATCTGGTCAGTGTGGTAGATCAGCTCCCGATTCTCTCTCCAACTGCCCTCTTTAGCTTTTCCAAACTCTCTGATGTGCATGCCTCACCACCTTGGATGCTGCCTTGCCCTTTGGAAGTCACTCTGGCAGTGAGCTCCCAGTCCTGGGCTTGGGACCGAGAGTACAGGACACAGTCAGGGTCCCTAATCCTACCCTGGGGCATATCAAATACTGGCACTTCCGATTGTCTTCTATCAACTGGAGAAGCTTATTTTGCATATCCTCAAGATTTCAGGCAAAAAAAACCAACAACAACAAAACAACTAGATAAAAGATGACATAATGGGTGATTTAGGAAAGGACACTCTGGGGAGCACAGTCTCCCCTGACCTTGCTGTGGCTTGAGACAGTCCTCAGGCCAGGTTCCTCCTTCAGGCTGTCAGATAAAATACAAGATGCCTAGTTAAGGTTTAATTTCAGATAAACGAGGAATAATTTTTTAAAAGTACAATCACATCCCCTCTAAGTATATCCTATTTCTGAGTGCAGCCAACACGGGGTCCCCAAGCCAGCTCTGTGAGCAACCCGCAGACAGGCAGGGCTCAGCAGGTGTCAGGTTGCCCCTCTCCTCTGCACCCCTCCCCCCTGGCCAGTTCCCCACCCGGCTGGGAGACACCTGGTTCTGTACCATGGCTCCCCTGCAGGGGATGCTTCGAGAAGGAGTGCTGCCTCCCAGGCCTTTTGCTGGAAGCTTCTTCAAGGCTCCTGGGGCAAATTTCCCCAAGTCTGGACTGGTCTGGAAGTGCCACCTGACAGCCAGAGGGTGCCCAGTAGCCACCACGTACACGGGCCCAGACATCACCCCAAAGGTGTTGCGGAACAAGATCTGACCTAGGACATCAGAACGGGCAAGACCTGGGGACTGTCAGGCCCTGAACAGGATCACCCACAGTGGCCCTGGAGTCTAGAGGGAAGGAGAGGGACCCTCCCTCCTTCCCTAGGCCACTGGCCACTCAGAGGAACCAGGAAATGGGGTCAGGGTAGGACCAGGCTGACTGTTGTAATTCTGCAAGTCTCCTGTTTTGGCTGAGCCCCAGTGGGCCCTTCTCCCAGGGACAGTCCCTAACCCTAACCCTGCCCGCCTGTCTCACGGGGACCCTCCTGCCACTGGGCTTCCTTGTTTGCCACCATGGCTGCCAAACTTGATTTCACTTTACTCTGTGCACACTTCGCCTATGCACCTAATGCATGGAGCTTGGTCTCTAACATCATCTTCCAAGAAAAGGAAGCAGGGCTCCTTGGAGGAGAGATTGAGTCTAGGATTGGATAGGGGAAGATGCAAGATGAAGTTAGAGCACCCACAGTGCCAGAAAGTAAAGCAGTGCTTTAACAAGAAAGCCACACGAGTATAATACAGACCCGCCTTGATGGGAATATGTCAAAGGGGCTCTGGAACCAACTCAAAGAGGCCCAGTGGCCCAAACCGGAACCAATTATTTTGAGCAACAAAAGAATTAAAGTAATATGGGATTGTAACTCAAAGGACGCAGCGAATATCTATGAGTCCGTACTGATAAAACCAAAAGATTGAATAAAGAAAGAAATGGAGGACAAGAGACAAATCCCCCATGCAGAAGAGCCCACAGTTACGGAGACAGTTTATCCTCAAGGAGGTGGAGCATCCGGTAAAAACTAAAGGAATCTGAATAGAGCATGTATTTTGGTTAATAAAATCTATCAGTGTTGACTCACGAATTGTGACAAATGTACTGTGCTAACGTCAAATGTCAATACTGGGGGGAAACTGGGGGTGGGAAGTATGGGAATACCGTTCTGTCTTTTCAAGTTTCTGTGAAACTATCCTCAAATTAAGTTTATTTTTAAGAAAGACAAAAACCCGGGGCGCCTGGGTGGCTCAGTGGGTTAAAGCCTCTGCCTTCGGCTCAGGTCATGATCTCAGGGTCCTGGGATCGAGCCCCGCATCGGGCTCTCTGCTCAGCGGGGAGCCTGCTTCCCCCTCTCTCTCTGCCTGCCTCTCTGCCTACTTGTGATCTCTCTCTCTCTGTCAAATAAATAAATAAAATCTTAAAAAAAGAAGACAAAAACCCTAGCTTTGTCAAATTTCTGGTTATGAAAATAGGTGATAATGTAGATTCAAACAATGCAGAAAATACAGACAAAAGTAACAATCACTTGAACTCTGAGCTTTCCCTTAACATATTGGTAATTCCTTCCGGACTGTGCCTTGTGTCCACAGGTTGAATGTGAACCATTTTATATAAATCAGTTCCTAGGTGAATGGCTATTTTTACCATGTGCTTTCCCCTGTCCACCCCTCACCCACCCACAACAATACTTCTAGGCTATCTTTCCATGCTAAAATACAGCTACATCATTCTCTTGTTTTATGATATTCTATTATGCTATAATTCACCTAAGCAAGCTTGTGTACCATTTAAGCTTGTTTTTTTTCCTCCTTTTTCACTTGTGGGCAACACCGCATTCACATGCAAACATTCCTAAACTCTTGTTAAATTAGTTATGTAAGATAAATTCCTGAACCTAGAATTGGAGGTTATAAGGGATATCCACTTACTATCTCGGCAGAGGTTGTCAGATACCCTACAGCAGGACTGGTCCATTTCTTTGCAACCATCAGCCGTAGGTGACAGTGCCCGATTCCTCATATCCTGCCCCTACATTAGGTGTGGTCATTCTTTTTAATATTTGTCAATCATTGTTGATGATAATGGCTGATTTTGATCCTCTCTTGTTGGCCCATCTTTCAAGCTTATGTTCCCACATTTCTGCCCCTAAAATTGTTGTACCTACTCCATATTCTAACTTCTACCTAGCCCTCGGACCCAGTGGTTAAGCCCCTATCACTGGAAACAGATCATGGAGGAACTTATATTTCAAGTTTTCCTTCCCCTCTCCAGGGTTGAAAGTATTTTGCAAAGGTACAGGACAGTCCGAAAAATGGGTGTTGAAAAAAATGGCCTTTGGTCAACGTCTGCGTGAAAGAAAAGAGAGGATGGATGGTGTGTGTGTAGTTGGGAATGGAGTGTGTTCAGCAGCGTTGGAATGTACAGCTGAGACCCCTCACTTGAGAAGTGCTCGGCACCCCTCCAGAAGAAGGGGTAACCTGAGTGGCCATGTTTCTGGGGGAACCCACCCCTTGGACACAATTGATTAGAGCAGAGGGAAGAATGGATCCAAGCTGAGCCAATTCGAATCTCTCGGGCATTTACAACAAGAAGCACAAAAACCACTGTAGTACTGTGGAGTGCTGTGGAGTACTGTGGAGTACTGTGGAGTACTGTGGGCCACTGGACTTCTAAGACCCTGGAGGGTTGAAGCTGGGTTTGGTAGCCCCGGCTTTCACAGGTGTGCTCCCAGAGGTTGCCTTATATCCTTAGGATAAATCCTCCGTTTACTAACCCTTCCTTGACCAAGACTATGAAGTAACAGCTCAAGCCCAACTCTTTTTGCTATTTTTCACTGTTCCTAAGCAACCTTCTGATGACTAACCAAATTCCCTTGACACCACAATATAGGGACACATACTCACGTGTATTTACTCATTACAAGTGTGTGATTAGCAAGTAGTTATTGAGTAAATCTATGTGCCTGGCCCTAGGCAGGGAGCCTTGTGTACACCTGAAAAATGGAAGACAGAAGTCACCACCCCAAGGGGCTTAAGTTGGGAGATAAAACTAACATATGAGAGAATCCCACAGCCACGTATCAGTCCAGCATAGTAAGAGCTGGGCCAACACTATTGCTCCTTGGGAAGGCTGCTGAGATCAGAAAGTGGCACGTCCCAGCCATGGGTGGGGTGAATGCCGGAAGGCTGCTGTGTCCGGGACACCCTGAAAGAGAAGACGTTGGTTGTGGTTGTCACACATCCAGCCCCACACAGCCGTGTCTGGGCAACCTGGGGACTTCCCAGGTGGCTGATGAGCCCTAAGGGCCAGTGCTGGTGTGCACGGTGACGAATGCAGGCTGGGAAGAGGGGAGCGCTGTCCTACTGGGCTTGGCACAGGGCAACGGGTGCAGGGCAGAGGACTCGGGCTGACCAGGCCATGGAGGATGGAGGAGTCAGAAGGGCTGGTCCACTCCAGGCCCCAGACTTTCCAGGCAAAAAGCCTCTGTTTCATTTTCTGTAAAAAGGAGGACATTCTGCTTCCTTCAGTCTAAGTTTTAAGACTTCAACAAAGCAAACGTGTGGACGTGACATTGTGATTTTTATTTATTTTCTCGTTTTGAAAGATTTAAAAAAATTTTTTTAAGTAATCTCTACATCCACCGTGGGGCTCCAACTCACAATCCCAAGATCGCGAGTCCGCACGTTCCAGCGACAGAGTCAGCCAGGTGCCCCTACCTGGCAATTTTTTAAATGCCATTTGAGAGAGACCTGTGGTTATCCCGGTGATTCTGAGGCCAGATGTCATTTTTATTTGACATTGGGCATTTCTTTTAAGGGTAACAGCTGGTTGACCACTGTACTTACAGCCCGCTCCCTATTCTAGAGCCGCTCCTGACTTGCTAGAGGGGTTTAGGAGCTCGGTAATGGCTGATGTGAATGCACCCAGCACACACAGCTGGTAGTTCTCAGCTATGTGCTATCTGTCTCCATCCTCCTGCAGAGATAAGTGCTGTAATGATTCTACTGAGGCAGAGAAGGCCAGATGACTTTCCCAAGGTCACACAGCCAAGATCGGGAGAGCCAAGATTCATCCCAAGCAACCTTATGCCAGAGCCCGTGCTCTCGGCTTCCTCACTCTGCTGCCTTCGGAAACGAGCCAGCTGAGGGCTTCCCACTCCCTTCCCCTTCTGCTCTAAGCAACCAGATATGACACATTTCCTTTTGACTCTTTGAATGAGCCAATTTCTCTCTTGCCTCTGGGTCTTGGCACATGTTGTTTTCTTTTTCCAAGATACCTTCCTCCCCATACTTCTGTATTTGGACACTTTATTGTTAGAATCTCAGCTTCGAACACAGGCCCCCTGGGAAAGCACTTCCTGAAATCTCTAGGTCTGAATCAGTGTCCCCCCTGCACTCTTGCAGCACTTCCTCTGTGGTGGGATGGATCGCTCTACTGCAATTGCCGTCTGACTTCTCCATCTGCCTGTGAGCACCGTGTGAGCGGTGAGCCCTGTGTGCTAGGTGGTAATCTTGCTCACGGTCCTACCCTGGTGGTCAGTGCGGTGTCTGGAACACAGGGGTTCCATCCCTCCTTGCTGGAGAACGAATTAACGAATGGCCGCTCAGTGCCACGTGGTCGTGTGGGTGTGCCTTTCTGAGCGCCTGGGGTAGGAAGGTGTTGCACCAAGCATGTTGCATAAGACCCAGAAGACAGTGACCAGGAGACAAGAATGAAGGTGACCCTCTCTCAGCCAGTGCCCTGAAGTGCATTGTCCGTGACCGTGACCGTCCCACGGGGACTGAGTCAACAGGAGACTGGTTGGGACCACCCGGCAATGGACAGCCCCGAGTCATGCCCTGGCTGGAGGGGGCTCCCTGCCTCTCGAGAGTCGGAAGGGAAGCGCATTCTAAAGACAATTGGACAAAGAGCGAGAAGGAGCTCTCAGCTTCCCTTGTGTGTGTGTGTGTGTGAGAGAGAGAGTGTTTCCCAGTATAGCTCTGTGTTAAAAGCTTGTCCAATTGAACAAGTGGGGAAAACGCATGGCCTGGTTCAGTCCCAGGCCACATAAAACAAAACCAGGCCTTCAGCACAAGGGAGGTGCTTGCCTTTCCTGGCAGGGACAGCAGCATGGGGATTATAAAGGATTTTGGTCAAGGCTGAGTCATAATGAACGTCCTGTTCTAGGAGTCCTGAGGCCCTGGAGAGATTAGAGGAGAAGCAACAAATGCCTAGTCCAAGGTGCAGCACTGTTTCTCTCTGGTTGAAGCTCAGCGGGTTCCTCCATGGTTCCTCCAAGGGCAGGTTGTTGGAAGGGCAAAGTCTCTCTCCAGGCACGCTGGCCCCCAGTCCAGAGCTCCTTCTGCCTCCCCCGCTAACGGGATTCTCCAACTCTGAGGCGTCTTCAGAAAATCATGTTTCTCCCTGGGCCGGAGAGGTGCTCGGTCTGACCCATAGGTCATAGGTCGGAGGGCTTGGACAAGCCCTGCTCCTCAGCAAGGGAGCATCACGGGACCTTGATGTAAAAGCTGCCTGTCAGGATGTTTGGTGTTTACTGGGTGGAACCTGAGATCCACTTGCAAAATTATTTTAAGAACCTAATTGGACAGGTCTCCTACTCCTTTTCCAGAAATTGTTTTCATCAATGATTAAGTGATGATCCAAAGTGAAAGTGAGGCCAGTTGGCTGTTGAGCCCAGGCCGCCAACCACCTTTTCAGCTCTAATGTCACCACTGTCTCCATTAATGTTTAGGATATGGATCTCCGAAGTTTTCTCCTGGAACACTTGAGGAAATGGCCTGGTTTTTTTACAAAAATATTTTTTATCGAGGTATAATTTATATACCATGAAATGCTTAGGTCTAACGATGGAGTTTGATGAGTTTTAACAAATAGACATATACACAGTGGAACTATCACACCAAAGAATATAGAAAACATTTCTATCACCCAGAAAGTTCCTTCTTGCCCTGTTCCAATCAATTCCACCTGTTCTGACTTCTATGATTGATTGTTTTTCTCTTTTCCAGAGTGTCTGTGAGGACTCAATGTTTGTGTCCCTCCAAAATGCATATGTTAAAACTTTAACCCCTGATGTCAGAGTATTAGGAGGTGGGGACTTCAGGAAGTGAAGCCCCTATGAGTGGGATTAATGCTTTTATAAAATGAATCCCAAGAGTTCCAACCCCCGTGTCCTGTGAGGACACAGTGAAAAGATGGCCGTCTCTGAATCAGGATAAAGGCTCCCACCAGACACCACAGAATCTGCTGGCACTTTGATCTTGGGCTTCCCAGCCGCCAGAACTGTAAGAAATAAATTTCTGTCCGGACTGACTAAAACAGTGTTATAATCCTGGAATCACGCGGTAGAGTCTTTCATGTCTGGTTTCCTTCATGCGGCATAATATCTGTGAGATTCATCTGTATTGTCACGAATTTTGGCTGTCCTTCCTTTTTATTGCAGATGAGTTTTCCATTGTATTTATATTCCACAATCTGTTTATCCATTCAGCTGTTGATAGACATTTGAGTTCTCCCAGTTTTTGTCCATTAAGAATAAAGCCGCTGGGGCGCCTGGGTGGCTCAGCCAGTTAAGCATCTAACACTGGGTTTCAGCTCAGGTCATGATCTCAGGGTCATGGGATCGAGCCTGGTGTCGGGCAGTCTGCCTGAGATTCTCCCTCTCCCTCTGCCCCTCCCCTCCACGAATAAATAAATAAATCTTTTTTTTTTTTTTAAGGATAAAGCTGCTATGAACATTGGTATACAAATCTTTGTGTGTGGGAGGGGGGGGGACGGGTAGAAGTTTCATTTGCTGGAGTAAAAATATCCAAGAGTAGAATTCCTGGATTATAAGATAGGTGAATGTTTAACTTTACAAGACACTTGTGGCTTGTTTCCTGTCACCTTCTTGAAAAGATGGATGTTTAGAAATCAGTCTGCAAAGACCACAGTGATACAGCCTCCACAGGAAGAAAGTGGTGACAGAGAGGCGACAGCTCTTAGTCACGAGCTCCTCAACTAACCAGCTTCCACATAGTTTTCACAATTGGTGCTAACTCTGGGCTGTGCCCAAGGAAATGCTTGTTCACATTACTAATGGAAGCAGACTAAGCAGACTGGCAATACTAGAGTGCTCAGAAGGTTCTTTACGCCAAAATATTGACCAAACCTTTCAGGATTTTGGTTTAAGCTCAATCAATTGCAATTAGGAAGGGACATTTATTGAGAATGTCAACTAAGGATAGGTCACCCTTGGAAAAGCTGATCTGAGTTCTGACTTTTCACTTCTGGAGTCTCTGTCCTACCCCAGGAAAGATAAAAAGACTTTTCTGTGAATTGAGGGCGTGGCCATGTGGGGCTTTTCTCTCTGCCAGATGTACCATCAGGCCCTATCGTACAGGAAAGCAGCATGAGAAAGCTGTCTTTGGGAGACTGAACGGGAGGAAGGGGACTGAAGTCGGCTGGGCCCCAGGAACAGGGGCAAGGGGTCTGACCGCAAGCTAGTGCACGTGAAGGAGATGGGAGCCCCTTGGAAGGCCTGTTTCTCTTGGCAGAACCTCAGAGGAAGTGGCCGCAGGATAGCTGGTGAGCCAGGAACTAGGAGCTATGGTCCCGTGAGCTTACGTGAGAGGCTGGGCTAGCACCGTCCCCCACCCGGAAGGTGGGGCCCTCAGAAGCAGGAAACCAGAGCAGAAGCTGGTCTTTGTAAGAAAAGCAACATCAGTGAGCTTCTGGGAGGTCCTGGGGGACCCGAACCCACTCATCCTGCATTTCCAGGCATTTCCTGTCCTCTGTCATAGGACGGGTCATTGCCCACCAGTCTTCAGATCCCTCCAGCTGTAGAATTTTACACCCATGCCCTTTTCCATGTGACTCTGCAGCCCTGCCTGTCAGCCAGAGGGTCCTCCCTCTCACCCCTGATGTCGGCAGAGCCGTGTGACTGGCTCTGTGGTCAGTGGAGTGTGGGCAGGAGGGACTCAAGAGGCCCCAAGAGGCATCACGTGCCTCTGCTCAGCTTCCTCAGCTCCTGCCACTTGACATGAAAAAAGCATGCCCTCATAGTGCTGGGCCTAGGAAAAAAGAGGGCCAGGCAGATGTGAATTGTATGGTACGTGAACTATAACGTAATAAACTGTTAAAAAAAAAATCTACCACCTGTTCACTGTTTATACCATAGTGAGGCAAGTGCTAGTATTGTCCCGTTCGTCACCGTACAGGAAAGGGAGGCTCCGAGAGCTGAGGTGGCCCTCCCAGTTCATTCATCTCATCGACGTTCAACACAAGACTGGGACTCAGGTCCTGACACCAGCACCCATGGGGTCCACCTCATTCTTCTGGTGTGTTTGCCAGCCCACCTGAAGGCCACGGGGAAACTAGACTCCAGGACTATTTAGACCACACTCAGTTACGGGTAATGGCTGTTTTCAGCTCTTCTTTCTAGCACCTTCTCTTCTGGCACCCTCCTCCTTCCACTCACCCTCCCTCATCTGCCGACGAGGCTGGCTATTCAGGGTCCCTCCCTGCTCTATTTCATGAGCATTCCTGCCAAGAACATGAAAAGATATTCGACTTAAGTAAACCAACTCTTAACACAATGGCAAGTGGTTTTTCCCATGTTGCCAGGTGCCCTGACTCTCAACGCGCCTGTCCCCACTTAGGGTGACTGGAGACAGGGGGCATCTTCCTTTAGGGCTCCACTGTCGATGTTTCCACTGACAGAAACACACATCTATGGCATGTCTCCCAAGAACTAGCGATTTGGATGAGTGCTTAAATGCATTCTTACTTAAACTTCCCAGGAACCCTTAGAATATGCGTGTGGAGGGGCACATTTTATAGAGAAGGTGACTGAAGATCAGAGAGGTCAGGGAACCGATCCAAGTTCTGGCAGATAGTGAGTGGCCACACAAGGGTTCCCGTTCCAGGTCTCCTAATTCCAAGTCCAATATTCTTTTTCTTATTTACATACATGTGTTTTTTCCTCGGGACCCCAGTGGTGTCTACCACTCGCCTGGCGCAGAGGAGGAGTTTAAGAAGGGAATGAAAGAAAGAAAGAAAAAAAAAAGAAGGGAATGAAAGAGAAATCAGAGAAAGCCCACCAATGCTGGCTTGCCCAAAGGCCTTTAATCCTTAACAAAAATGGATTGAGTCAGCCCTCAACCCCAGCACATCTGTCTGTGACAGAAAGATTCATCCTGGGGTTTTCATTTGCAAGAGAAGAACACCAACTTCCCTGAATTGGCATAGTTTGAGCATAAAAAGTGCAGGAGGAGGGGAGGGTGGAGGCGGGGAGGGGCGGAAAAGCTGGAGAGGTGTTGCTTTGTCTTCTTAGAGGCAACCAGAGCCACCTGGACAACTGCTGAGGAGATGGAGGGCAAGCACCCTGAGAGAGGAGTCCCTTGGGCGTGATGGAAGTGGATTGAACGACAAGGAAACTCACAATCCACAGCAGGAAAAGGAATGCTGGAAAGGCTGGCAAGGTGTAGAAACTTCCTTGCAAAACTAACATAGTATAATGTCATTTACAATACTTCTCCCCGCTTTCAATATGAATTGTAGATAGCCGGGCCCTCGGCCCATGCCACCAGTGCCACAGGCCACCAGGTGCCTTAGCGGTCAGCCCCACCAGAAGGGATGCCAATTACATTGTTCGGTCTGGATTTAAAAGTCTCAGGTGAGGATCTGATTGGCTGTCTTTAGTCCATACGTCCATGCCCCTGCTGCCAGAGGTCAAGGGAAGCTTTCCACCTTCTCAGCGTCCAGAGTGGGACCTTCTCGCCAGAGCAGGTGCCCCACAATCGGGAAGCAGCCTCCCATGCTGCACAATGATGACAAAAGTATGTCTCCTCTAACTGAGACAATGATACCTACTTCTCAGGGTTGCTGGGAGCACTGAATAAGGTCCTTTGATTATTCTACCATTATATATCGAGTTACCAATATATGTATTCCCAGCACTGTGCTAGGTGTTGGTAGTTTCTCTGAGTTCTCACACACACTAAGAATTCGATTAGTGATAATTATGTTAAGAAGCTATGACATGGGAGCCGAGGGGCAAAGAATGATGCCTAGGAGGGTTCTCAGCTACGCACTTGATTGAACTCTGACCCCTGAGCCTCCTGGAAGCCAAGGGAAATAGTTCTAATGACAATGACCATAAATAGTTGATTTCTTGGATATTCTCTATGTACCAGGCACTGCACTAAACATCACACACGTGTTATCTCACATTTAATCTTCATGACGACTCTATAAGGGAGATATAATTATTACTCTGATTTTACAGATTACGAGGGAAGGTTCAGTGTGGTGAGGTAACTCCGTCAAGATCAATCCAGGAGTTAACGGTGGCACCGGAATTTGACCCATATCCTTTTAACCCCAGAGCCCAGACTATTAATCACTGTTGTGTAATTCTCTCGGGCACCCGATATCTGGGAAAGCCTACCGAGGGGCTGTCAGCATCTACTGCCAGGGTCCAAGGCTTCCCAAAGCTCCCGAGGTCAATTTGTTAAAACTCCTATCTTTTTTCACATTTTTGTTCGCCGGCCGGTTCGCATTTTATGCAACTGATTTAAAATTTTCCCTTCTTTGCCTCGCCTGGGAATAGTGGCAGAAGTAAATGAGAAGTGAGAAGGTGCTGAGGCTGGATGGGGAGGGAGTGAAACCATTCACCCAGGCGTGGTAGACTTGCCCGTGGCAGAGAGCCTGGCAGGAGATGGGCCTTTGATCATTCGTTTCCCATTAAATCTTGGAACCAGACTCTCCCGAGCACAATGCTGAGGAAGACAAGGGTGATTTCATGTTCGAAAATGTTGCGACTGGAAGGGACCTTAGAATCTTCTAGTTCAGCTGTTTTCAAACAGTTTTAAAGCAGTGGAATCAAACTATAAAGGAAATCTTCACAAAAAGCCCAGATTCTAAAAATAGATCAAACAAGAGCTATTCCGGCAAAGGGAAGCTGGTGACCCAGAGCAGTTTGAGAATCACTGAGTGCAATGCCCTGTGATACAGGAGAGGAAACTGACCTGAAAGTGAGAGTGACTTGTCCAAGGTCACACAGCCCTTTAGCGGCCCGGCCAGCTCCCAGCCCCAGCCCCCAACCTGAATGCAGTGCCTGTCCGTGAGAGCTCGACTCCCTGGCTCCTTCCAGCCCCGCACGTCCCATTCTGACTCTCCTTCAGCCTCATGCAGTCAAACAGAAAGAGCTGTTCCCCTCACAATTCTAGAAACCACTGGGGGCACAAGTAGTACATCTCTGAGCCCCGTTTCAGAGGGACGCAAAGCAGAGAGCGGCATTCCCTCCTGCACTGAACTGCGGAGGGCACAAGGGCGTGGTGGGCTCTGCTTCAATAGGACACAGTAGGATCATTGGTGATGTGGGGGGGGACGTGTGGGGGAGGGCTGAGGATGTGTGTTCAGCAGAAACACCAGTGAGGTCTGTGTGGTCAGGATCTCAACAGGAAGCAAGCGGCCTCTCAGCATGGCCATCTGAGGAGAGCCTGAAGAAGGACCATTTACAGCGCTGTGGGCAGTGTTAAGGGAAACCCACATGGGGTGGTGAAGCTTTTACCTCCTCCCTGCCAGGGGACTAGTGAGGGATCAGTTAGCAGATGGGCTGCCCAATTAGAGCTGTAGCCTGCCTTTCTTTCTTTTCTCTTTTCTTTCTTTCTTTCTTTCTTTCTTTCTTTCTTTCTTTCTCTTTCCTTTCTTTCCTTTCTTTCCTTCTTTCCTTCCTTCTTTCACATTTTATTTATTTATTTATTTGATTGTGAGATAGAGAGCACACACAAGTAGGGGGATACAGAGGGACAAGCAGACTCCCCACTCAGTAGCGAATCCCACATTTAGCTTGATCGCAGGACCCTGAGATCCTGGGCTGAGCCAAAGACAGAAGACAGTGGCTTAATCCACTAAGCCACCCAGGTGCCCCAACCACACCGGCTGTAGCCAACTCCCCACACAGAGGGAGCAGGGAATAAACACCCTGACCTCACCCTCCTCCAACCCCTGCCCCAGTGCCTTCCCTGGGGTGAACCTGACCTGAAGCCAGGACAAAATAGCCTGGATGGTACAATTCACGTGGACAGGCAAAATGGTGCTGCCCTGGGGAAGCAGCGGGGTCCGGCCGACCTCAGATAGAGCGGACCGTGCTTGTTCATGAGCGAACCTGAGGCACCTGGCACCCCCAGAAATTCCCACGGGCACAGGCACTTTGCAGGGCTGGATGTGGGGAAGACGTTGAGAAGTAAGGTCACAAACACGACCTCATTTGGACCTATATGAGGCCTGGAGAAACTCTCATACTCCATTACTCTGAGGTTGGCCTTGGAGGGAGAAGGCGCTGGTCGCAAAGGCAGCTGAAGTCCAGAAAGCTTCACTCGGCCCTCTGTGACCTCTTCATCCCCAGCACTCAGGCTACCAGGCAGCCTCGGGTGTGTGTGTGTGTGTGTGTGTGTGTGGCAGCCTCGGGTGTGTGTGTGTGTGTGTGTGTGTGTGTGTGTGTGTGTGTGTGGCTTCCTGCTGGCCTCTGTGTCTGCAGGATCGCAATGCAGTTCTTACACTAACTGCCCTGACTCGGCGCACACCCCACGGGTGAAGGACAGTCTCCAGCGAGGCTGCCCTGGCTTCGCAGGCCAGATGCGAGTTCAGGGGTCCCCGGGCCACCCACGCTTTGACCAACTGGCTACAGATTTGGGGATTCCCACTCCCCGCTGAGCATGTTGACTAGCATAATGCACAGAACTCAGAAAAGTGCTGGACTTACCAGTTTGGTTTTCTTATATGGGTTATGGAGCAGCCAGGTGAAGAGGCCCATGGGGAAAGGTCTGGGAGGCTCCCGAAGTCAGGGTGCCGAGCAGGCGGTGGCAGGTCAGGTGGCTGGACAGCTCTCTCCAGATGCGTCAACATCCGTCAGCCCATGAACGTACATGCGGTGATGTTTCCTAGGAAAGGAGTGTATGAGGAGATGGCAGCACTAACATTCTGGAAGCAGGAAAGCAAGCAGATGAGGAATAACGGACCAGGCCGACTTTGGAGCCCCATCCCAAGCCTGACTTGCAGAAAGCTAGGGTGAATGTCTCATACCACGGGCTCCTCAAAAGGAGGAGGCAGAAGCCCGAGGAGCTTAGGACCAGCGGTCAGGGTGGTCAGGTGAGTGGGGTTAAGTGCCCAGAGCTGGGAGAAGTGTACTGGGGGGGGGGGTGTTAAATATGTGAATATGTAAATATATGCTTGTATATGTAAATTACTCCCAACACCTAGCAAGCTGCCTTTGCACTTGGGGAGGAGTCCGGGAGCGTCTGCAGTCACCGCACGTCCCAGGTCCCTTGAGGCCAGCTCTGACTCCATCCTGCGGGGTGCCTGCTCCATCTTGCCCCAGCAGAAGTCTGCAGTTTTACTCCCATGAGAGGGTGACAGAGTGGGTCTCGGGATGGGGGGCTCAATAACAGGGTGCAGCATAGAAAACAGGAAGCTCAAGGACTGATGCCACTGATTTTTAAACTTAAGGACTCCCGGCCCTTCTTGCCGCCTGGGGCTTAAACACACACTTAGCCTGACCCCACCCTTCGGCCAAGAGCCTGGAAGATTCCTCTCTGGGGAGTCTGAGGAGCCCAAGGGGAAACATCTAAAGACACGGCCAGCAGCTCGGGTCCCTTGATAAACAGCTGACCCAGCTCCCCTACCATCCATGTGCCCTTGGCTGATGACGAAACGCCACTCAGATGGGCTGGGGGGCCGGGAGGGGAGACTGTGAGGGGTAAATTAAAGAACTTTGGGTGGAAGGAATGGTATAACAAATGTACAGAGACAGGCTTGGAGAGGTTTTCAAGAGAGGTGTGAGTAGGGCACTGGGCCAGGGAGCAGGGCGGGCAGGGCTAAGGGAAAAGGAGATGAGGTCCAAAAGGCCAGTTGGCCCAGCAGGTGCCTGAGAAAGGCAGTGAGGCCAGCGGGACAGGTGGGCAAAATATCTGGGGTCAAATGCCTCTCTCTGAGCTCTGTATCCTCACCATGCTGTGCCAACCTGGGGAGACGGTGTGGCCGGCCCCGGTCTGGGCCAGCAGCTGCCCTGGGGACTAGGTGGAGGACAGCCTCCAAGGCCAATCTTAGAGGATGGCAGTTAATTCAGTAGATGATGAGGAGCCTGAGGAGAGTTGGGAAACAGGAGGGTGACGTCTAGAATTGAGTTAGGAGAATGAATGAATGAATGAAAGGAGAATGAATTTATGAGCCAGACACTGGGAGAGGCGATGGGGGGCTGCGCCAAAGTTAACAGGGAAAGTCTCAGATGAACCCGGGTCTGTATTTGTGGGAGGAGGAGGGGATGGAGGCCTAGAGAACGGAAACCGCTGGACAAGGAGTGGAGGACTTTGGACGGGAAACAAGAACGTGGACGGAATGCGGGAGTAAGTGTTGAGCAACAGAGAAAGCAGCCACAGACCTATCAGAATGCAGGAAAACACCTGAACCAGGACAGGGGCCTTCAAACATTACGAAACTTTTTGGCCGCCTTCTCTCCCTTAACCCGTGTAACACAGGAATTCAGAAAAAGAATTCTTTCCCCTTCCCAATGTCATGGTGTGTTCAGTGGAGAACAGTCTCATGGACACATCAGTTGGGTACCAAGTGAGTGACAAATGAAGGACATTTGTGAAGTTGGGTTCCCCAGCAAGTGTTTGTCCTCGGACACTCTTCTCCCCTCAGCCTTCTGCACAAGGACTTCCCTGACGTAGATACCAATGAGAGAGTGAGGCCTGCCGAGCGTCTAGTGAAGGAAGCACGACCTCCTGCTCAGGGGATATTCTCCCCCAGCACGCCTGCGAACCTCAAATTTATTCCCTACTCTACTCTGAATGCAGGCATGGGACATCTCAGTTACAAATGCAAATAACTGTCTGGAAGGAGGAACTAAAAGTTCATTACTAACCAGTCACACTTGGGTTCACTTAGCAGGGCCCAAGGAAGGAAGAGGTTCCAGGATAAATAATAAGAAATGCTAATCACACTTCAGAGTAATTGAAAGACTTTCACACTCATTATCTTGATTCTTAAAGTTTTAACACTGAGGGCCTTATAGGGATTATTATCTCTCTCCTACAGCTGAGGGATTCAAGACCCCAAGAGGTTAAGGGACTTGCCCAAGAATACACAGTGGTTGTTGTTGGCAGAAATGAGACTCGCACCCAGGGCTCCCAATGTCCAGTTTGGGGCCCTCTCCTCTATGCGCATGGTGGGGAGGGGGCTTCAACGGCCCCGGTGTGGGTGGGGCAGTATCCCAGGGTGAGGTGCAGTGGGGCGGTATCTGAGAGAGTACGAGAGCCAAGAGCTCCTTTGGGTACATTACCATTGGCTAGAGTTGAAGCTATGGTCAGGCTCCCCTAAATTCTATGGATTGTGACAGCCTCTTCCTTCAGCTCTGGGTGAGACAGAATAAAGAGGAGGAGAGAATCTGCAATAAGCCCCAGGCTACCCATCAATCCCAAACCCAGCTCTCTATCCTAATTCTTTGCTCCCCTGGGAGAGCCTGACCTGGAGAGCCAACCTCTAGATTTCCCAAGGGGTTAGGTTGCTGTGTAAGAGCTTGGCCCCTTCGGAGAACCCTGTCCTGACAGCATATGACCACACTAGCTCACAGTCCAAGGTCTCCGAGGTGCTCAGAGCTGGGAATTGACTTACCCATGGGTGAGGCCATGGTCAGTGGTAAACATGGAGGCCCTTCTTGGTACATCCAGTGGCTGGATGTTCTCCACGATAGACTTGCCTCCCAAGTTCAAGCCCTGGACAGGTGCTCGCAGGAACTATGTCTGAAAAAAAAGAGGACATGGTCATAACTTTGCATTCAAATGCCTAGATCCCAGATCAGCTCCTTTTTGAGGCCAAAGCTACCCTTCCCCAAGGCCCCCATGGGAGATCCATGCACAGAGGAAAAACCCAGGAGAAGGGACAATTTATAATTCACAGGGGGTTTAACTTGACCTCAGATGCTAGAAATCAGGAAGATCTCCTTTATGCTCAAGGTCAAAGTGCTCTGTGGAGCTGGACGTTCAGGAATTCAAAGAGCACTCTGAGGCCCGCCCCCTTCTATTCCCTCTCATGCACACAGTGCTTGCACACTCACTCAGCGGTCTATGCGCCCAGTGCTGCCCATCTAAGGACCTCAGCTGGAGAACCCATGACCCAGAATGAAACCAAATGACTGTTTCCTCATCCCTTGCCAGCAGGGGAAGAATAAGAGATAGGGAAGCCATACCCTCAACTTGGGCCATACCTCCAACATACTATTTTAAAATAAATAATCCTTAAAAATTAGCAGCATAGGAATTCATCTGTGAACCATTAGAACATCTTTCATGCTTTAATATTCTTAATGACCGAATGAATGCAATTTAATTCAACATAACACTGTGAAAGGTTTGAATCAGGCTCAGGGGTGGGTGCTGATCATTCATTCAAAGGGGTTAGGCATGATCATTCAGAGAAGGGATCGCAGTGTAGTCAAGGAAACACATACACACAACTCATTGCCACTTGGGCCAGTGCTAAGGTAGAGCTATGGGAGACAGAGGAGGTAATGATTATTTCTGGGCAAAGGGAAAAGTTCACACAGCAGGGTCACAGAGGAAGAGATGTTTGGGTCAGGCCTTTGGGCCCTTCCTGGGAAGGAGTCATGATCAAAGGAGAGAACTGAAATGCAGGTGTGTCTGAACAAAAGTAGGAGCTCTGGGAGAGCTGATTCATGCCATGTGTCAGTATTAGGTTAGGGGAGGGAAGAAATAAGTGAGCCAAGATCCCATTCGATCTGAGGCATAGTTTCAAAAAGAAAGATTAGGACAGGGAAGACATGGTAAGAGAAAGATTAGAAAGAGGACTTGCAATATTGAACCCTTGGACATTGTTGTCAGAACTGGCAAGTTTCTCCCCCAAGGAGCGGCATCCACCTAGAGAAAGGCATTGAACCAGGGAGCCCACTCCCAGCCCTGGCACTCGCAGCAGCGGGGGCAGGGGCGGGGGGACCTTGGATATGTGGGCTCCCTCCTGGGTCTCAGCCAGCAACTGTACAGAACAAGGAATGCAAGCCAACGTTGGTGGTGTTTGATATCACGCCCTTCCTCGCAGGAAACAGATGGCCCTACGAAAGGGGAAGTTGAAGAAGGCTCAGTAAGGGATTGTTTATAAAAGGTTGGGCACAAAATAGAGCCAAGAAATGGTCAAATGGCAGGGACTTGGAACGTCTGGAGAGGCAAGGGTATAAAACTATTCACGGTGGGAGAAGGCTGCCTGCCCAGACCCGTAGCCTTGGACAGAGGATGGAGCCAACCATCAGCTGGGGTAGCGAGACAGGCCCTGATCTCTAGCCCCGCTTTAGTACCTCTCAGTTGAACACATGCAAAGGCAGAGGGCAAGGGAACGGCGTGGGGGAGAGAGGGGGCAGGCTGTGGAGGTCAGCTTCCAGGCAGAGCAGGGGAAGGAATGGCCCAGAAGGAGGCAACAGAGAATATCTCACACAGTTAGCAGACTGACAAATGTATTTGAATAGTTATATGCTTGTTCTGATGTGAAATAAAAGCAATGTAGCCACCTATCAAGGCCATGAGTTCATAGCTGTTATTTCTTAGGCTAAGGCAAAGAGTGGATCTTTATTTTTTTGTTTTTTATTTTATGTATTTATTTGCTTGAGAAAGACACCGAGACAGAGTGTGTGCACAAGCAGGGGGAGGGGCAGAGGCAGAGGGAGAGGGACAAGCAGACTCCCCGCCGAGCGGGAGACACCGAGATCATGACCTGAGCCGAAGTCAGGTACTTAACCAATTGGGTCATCCAGGCGCCCCAAGAATGGGTCTCTAAATGTTAAAAGTTAAATAGTTGGGAGAAAAATATGAAATGGTAGTCTTAGTGGTACAAGAATGTGGCAAAAGTCACAAAGATGGCCTTTGTAGAACTGAAATTTGGGAAAATTCTGGGCTGGGTGATAGAGGATTGCTTCCATTTCTCTTTTTGAGTTTTTAAGTGTCTACATGTAGCTATACCGAGTACAAGGGAAATGCTAGGAACTGTCACATGGTATTTTCAGATCATTTCAGCTCAGTAAAATGCTATAATCATGAGTAATTATGGTGAGATGACCACAGGACTTCCCGTCATTCCGCTACTCTCTTAAGATTGCTCTTCTCCTTTTTGAAGTTTAAAAAAAAAACAAAACAAAATCCAACGCCACCAACAGACATGAGCAAGAACATTCACAAGAGCACTATTTGTTATATTTATATATTTGTTATATATTTGTTATAGCCTCCAGCTTGAAACCGCCCAAATGTCTACCCAGGGGACTTTATAAATCGGGCTATTTCCATACTATGCTACAATGGAAATGAACAAAGTGAAGCTGTATGCGGCAACAGAGATGAAATTCCCAAACGCAATGTGAGCGACAGGAACCAGATACAGAGAGTCCACACTGCAGGATTTCTTTTATGTACAGTTCAAAAACAGGCTGAACAAATCTAAGGGTTGGCAGTCATAAGAGTGGCTACCATCACCATGGGAGGAAGGTGACGGCTCCTCCAAAAGGAGCCACAAGGCAGGCTTTGGGAACATAGGTAATGTTCTGTTTTTGGACCTGTTTTTGACGTGGTCTGTTCATTTAGAGCTAATTCATTGATCTTTGCATTGATGATTTTGGAAATTTTTGGTAGGTCTCTTACACTTCATTAAAAAAAACATTATTTTAAGTGTATATGAAGTGGAAAAGCTATGATTTTTCCTTGCTGACTCTAGGAAAATGATCACAAAAGATGAGTGGGATAAACAGAGGTGGTGATATGTTTCTGGTGATCCAAGGCTTGGTCACTTTTCCCATTTCTACCAACTCCTCTCACCCACTTCCCTCAACTTCTATTGCTGGTAGAGCTTCTGCCATCTACAAACATTTCACAGGTGCCCACGGGATTAGCACAATAGTGCCAATTATTTTCCAAATCCTATTGTGTCTGGTTGACTAGATGACTCAAATTAACCACTGCTGGAGTTTCCCTCCTCTTCCTAGGTGATGGTCAAAGAGCTCTAGACCTTATGTGGTACCAGGAAAATAGGTCAGGGGCCTCCTCCCTCATTGTTACCATTTACCTCTATGTCTGGCTCTGCACATCTGTGGCTCCAGGGCCCAGAGATGCCCTCATCACACACAGGCCAGCCATGGTCTCCATCACAGGACTTCCAGCTTCCTGCCAGTTGTGGCATTTAGTGGTCAGTACTTGGCCATCTTTGGGAAATCCTATAGAAGGTTCTTTACCTCCTAGGACAGTTCAGGGGAACTGGGCATAGGTCTCAGCTTCTTCAGGAGGCCATCCACTAGAGGTTGGGCAAGGGAAACCCAAATCCCTAGGGTACAGCAACCCTGAGGGGCTGAAGGGAGGAAACAATACCTTTAAATCTTTGAGAACGAAACTTGGGGAAGGAGAAGAAGGGAGCTAATTTCTCACCCGGTTGACTGCCCTCCCCTCTGAAAGCCAGGCAGTGTGCTCTAACCTGTGGTGTGTTCAGAGAAGATAAGACTCCCACCCATTAAGGACTTAACAGCCTTGTTGGTGATACGACAGCATCCCTGAGTGAAGAAACAAAACCACACCCGACCAGGCAAGATAATTTTTGAAGAGGCAGCAGAGCTGGGATCAGACTTGCCGGCCAACATTGCACACTCCACCAAATTAGTGTTTCCACACCATCACTTTTATCAGTCCAGATGTCACACACCCCAGGCCCTCCATGTGAAAGTTGTGTTTCGCCATACATGTTCATTTGTGATGCAGCTTTCTCAAAAAATTGAATCTGTGGGTCTATTTTAAAAACTGAGAACACCAAAACTGACCCAAACCTCTGATTATAGCCTCTCTGGAAAACTAAAGATCTGGCAATATGGGAGCTCAACTCCCACATGGCAGCTGTAGACAAGTGTTGAGCAGTGACTGTCCCCTTTCAATAGGGCTTTCGGGCTACGGTGTCCCCTCCTATTTCCCCACTTTTGATTGTCTCACACCCGGCCTCCCTCACTCATGGGTGCCACCTGCTTGGTCCTGCTCCCAGGCATTCCATCTTATCTTTTTTTAGTAATAATAATAATAATAATAATAACAATAACAATAATAATAATAATAAAACTCAATATGTTCCTCCTGCCAGGAGAATAAAATCCAAACACCTTTGGCTGGTAAACCTTTCAAATTCTGGCCCTAGTAAAATCTCCCATTGCGCCTCCTACACATGTTTTTCTACCAATCTTTGGGTGCTCATGAATGATTTTCATCGTGTTGTGCATTCAGCTGGCTGTTTTCTCAGAATCAAGTTTCACTTTTTAACTCTTGGATTCACACTCTACTTCTGGCATCTCAGACCTTCCAAGAACATTTTCCTTCTCTCTAATGTACATCCCTTAGAAGTTTCATTACTTAGGGTATGTCCACCAGTTTTTGTTGTCAGAAAATGCCTTTATTTTGCCCTTGATCTTGCAAGATGACTTGCTTATTTATTTATTTTTCGACATTGATTTATTTTAGAGAGAGAGAAACAGAGGGTGTGAGTGAGCATGAGCAGGGGGAGGAGGAAGTAGAGAATCCCAAGCAGATTCTCTGCTGAGTGCAGAGCCTGAGTGGGAGATATGGAGTCGGATCCCAGGACCCTGAGAACCTACGACCATTTTAAAAGGTTCTTGGTCACAATGAGGGTATGAATTCCAGCCCCAAACTTGCATAAGGACAGGCCTTTGATTACAAATTCTCAGGGGAAACTTTTGTTTTTCTTTTGCTTTCATTCTGAACTAAAATCGGGTATTTTGGGGTTTCTGAGTGGCTCAGTCGGTTAAGTATCTGCGTTTGGCTCAGGTCGAGATCCCAGGGTCCTGGGATGGAGCCCTGCATCCATCCAGCTCCCTGCTTAGCAGAGAGCCTACTTCTCCTTCTCGCTCTGCCCCTCCCCCTGCTTGTGTGCTCTCTCTCTTTCAAATAGATAAATTCAAATCAAATCAAATCAAATCGGATATCTTAAGGCAAGTAATGATCTATGGGATGTAGCCACTGTTTCCCTTGGGGAACAAGATCTGACAACATTCGCTAAAATCTTTATCTTTTGAAGGTTCTGGGTATTCATAAGGATTTCTAATCTACTCTCATATCCCACTTCAGTCTAACTTTGTCTTCTATCTCTGTAGTCCATTTGGCCAGAATTAACGGGCTCCACGGCACAGTCTGGCTCCTGCTCGCTTCTCCGGCTTCATACTCCTTCATTGTTTCTGCCTCTGAGGGATCTCCTCGCGTTTCTGCCAGCTCAGCCTTTCTCTATGTAAAAACAGGCTTTTCATAGTTTCCCCAGCATCTTAGGGATTTTTGACAGGGCAGATTTCTCCAGAATCTTCTGTGTTTTTGGCACTCACTTTTCTATCATTTTCCAGCAGTCTCCCAGAAGCCTTGCTCACCCTGTATCCTCTTTATAGACTGATCTTCCTCATCTTCTCCATTTGCTAAATCTTACCACGCTGAGCAGAATTCTAAGACAGTGCCCCCAATCTCTAGCCTCTGATGGATGCACACTCTCTCCCAGTTATTCAGTCGAACACTTACTTATTGATGAGATTTTGCGGGTGTAATTAATGTCCTAAATCAGTTGATCTTAAAATTAAGGATATTATCTTTGTGAGTGGGTCTGATTTAACCACATGAGGTTTTTAAAAGCAGAAAGCTGTGTCCGATTGGTAGTAGAAGTCACATAGCTGTGCTCTGGCTAGCCTGGAAGAAAGCAATCATCTACGTTGCAAACTTTCTAGGGAGCCACAGGGCAAGAACCCCTGGGCAGCCCCTAGGAGCCGAACGCTGTCCTTGGCCAACAGCTTGCAAAAGCACCCTGAGGACTTCAACCCTGTAACAGCAAGGAAGTAAGTTGTGCCAAAACCCCGTCAGCTTGAGTGAGCACCCTGAGCCCACCTGAGAACCGGCGGCCCTGGCCAACACCTTGATTTCCGCCATGTGAGGCCCTAGGGAGAGAATTCGGATACACCCGACCCGGACTTAAACTGTGAGACAGCGTATTTGTGCTGTTTTAATCTGCTAAATCGTTGAGATTTTTTGCACAGCAACAGAAAATGAATTCAGGCTTGAACCAAAACTACCAATATGCCCCTCTCATCCTTCAAAGCGGAGTCAGTTGTCCTTGAGCAGCTCGGAGGCCCTTTCCGCCCGTCTCCCCTGCCCTCCCCACCCCCATGCCATGCTCTCATGACTCTTTGTGAATAGCCCTTCTGTTATATCTCATTGTGTTACTGTTCATTTGTTTTAAAGCGGCTTTCTCTCCAATTAGATTATTTGACCTTTCGAGAAAGGTGAACTCTGGTGTTTGATGGCCTGGGTTCCAATCCTGGCTTTGCTGCTTCTTAGCCATGCCTGTCCCTAAGTTTCTCAAGTCTCAACTTCCTTAGATAAGATATGGGGATAAGAAGACCCTACCGCAAAGGGAGGCTGTGACGGTAAAATGAAATTGTTTTTGTATAGCACTTAGCATCATACCTGGCCCATAACAGCCCCTCGGGAAATGTTTGTGCAATGAATACATGAGTGAAGGAAGGGTGGAATGAGAGCCTGCAGGTGTGCCCAAATATGGGGCCCGCAACTTCTAGAAGGATTCGGTCTGTGTGGACCGGTTTCCTCAATCCAAGCTGCCCTCTGTCAACATACAGCTTTCCCCTGATGTTTCCCTCCTTTGTTTTACTCCTGCTTACCTGCCCCCTCTCCATGATTGCTCACAGGAAACATTCCTAGAAAAACCTCAAGGGATTGACTTCCTTTGTGCTTTAGGGCAGCGGACGGCCCCTATTCCGTTGGCTGCAGCTGTGCTCCAGCCCCTGGGGACTGAGGGAGGGACAGCGTCTCAGGAGGAGGAGAATGGGAACCGAACAGGAGGTGAAGCTCACCAGGAGAACAATACAAAGACAATACCTGGGTGGGAAACCCAACAACAAAGGATGAGGGTGGCTAAGCCCCACCCCCGCCTCCCACACAGCCTCAGTCTCTGGCTACAGCTGCCTTCCCACCTTTCCTTCTGGCCACCTACAGAATAGTCACAACGGCATCACCCCTGACAGCTTCGGAGATGCCAGGCCCTAGGGAAGGCCAGCTCTGTCTTGGTGTCAGATGAGAGCCATTTGGCAGGCGAAAAGAAACAGGCCATCTGGAAAAGCCTCTGAGACCTCAGTAATTGGAACCAATGACTCCCTTCAGTTTTATTTATTGCAAAAAACAACATTATAGCAACATGAAAGGACATCTCTTACCAAGGAAAGAAAGATTACTCATGAGGCCACCACCCTAACACCACAACTGTTTTCTTTTTCTTCTCATTTTTGGCCACATGATGGAAGTTTGCGTATAATCTGTGTCCCGTTTTTTGTTTTCACTTAATGTGGTATCTCAAGCCTTTTCGAGTGTTGACCTATTCTTCACATTGGTCTCTCTCTCTCTCTCTCTCTCTCTCTCAACTGCAAATATTCCAGCCACTTTGATGGAGGCACAATTAATGATTCCTTAAACCTTGGGGATTCTTGCTCACCCCCTCAAATCTTTGAGGTTGGCTCTTGGCAAAGATGTAAGTGAAAGGAAGTTTGTCTTCTGGGTCTATTGGCAACCCTTACAGATCTTTCTTCCTGCTAGCAATTTTTGCTCAAGACTTCTCTTGCCATATCCTGATGCCAGTCTGCTCTCTAAGCCTGTATCCTTTTCAAGGGCTATTAAAAAATAATAATATAGTTCATTTTTTTCCTTAGAAGAGCAGTGCATGCTCATGTTGTCCAATTTGAGAACTATATAACAGCAAAAGAAAGTAAAAATCTGCATTTTTTTAATTAAAAAAATTTCTTTTTTTACCATGAGTGGGGCGGTGAAGGATATTAGTGTGATATTAGTGCTGTGATGTGTGAAGGCACCAGTATTTTGCACACCTTTACCTTTGCACCATCAATAAGAAAGGTAAATTATGTCTTAGATCATGATGAACTAATTTTGACTTCAGAGATTCCCTGAAAGGTCCTCAGGGACCTGCTAGGGCGCCACAGACCAAACCTTGAGAACCTCTGACCTAGACCCATCAGAGCTCACTCACAGAGTTAAGAGTGGGGCAAATTAACCTAAACCATATGTTGCATCAAAGCGGGGGAGAGGGAGTAGATATTGGGGGGTAACCACAATGCCTGCTGACGGAATGACCTAAGTAATGAACACAGGGAGCTAAAGAATTACAAAATCATGGTAGCTGTCCCAGATTTACAAATAGTCTGGCCACTTTGCTAGCCAGGGTCCTGAGCTTTCTGGAGACTGGCCACTGACTTGAAGAGATTCCAGGTAAGGCTTTGAGAGCTCGCGGCTGATCTTAATCTACATTTGGGAGGATCTCTATCTCAATGCAGAACACTAGTTTAGGATGGTTCTGCAGGAAAAGGAAAAGATGTTTTTCCTAGGAAAAAAGATGTTTTTCTTGTTGCACAAGTCAGCTTCTCTTCCCACCCAATGTGAAGGGGGTGAATGAGGTAGTGGGTGCAGGGTAAGCTTAACAGCCATCCCGTTAGGCTGGGACAGGAGGCAATTTCAAGCTCCCTTTCTTTCTCACACCCACCTTACACTCGTTCTTCCAAGCCAGGGCACCCTGATCTTTATGTCAGCCATAACGCTGTCACGGCATTTTACTGACAAGGAGTATCTGGGAGAAAGGGAAAGAGAGGCTGAGGCAAAGAGAGGTAAAGAGTGTCTGATCAAGCCGGCTGGCCTTGGGCTGGTCTCCAAGAGAGAAGTGGTGAGGTGTTCAGCATTCTCCCTGCAGCTGTCCCTGACAGCCCCCCACAAACCTCCCTCCCCCACTCCTCCATCCGCCCTGCAGCTGCTCTGCCTGGCCAGCCTAGGCCAATCCAAGGATTTAGATCTCTCAGTGACAGCTTTTCCTCCAGTATTTTCAAAATGCTCCCATATCCTCACCTTAGAATAACCTGGAAACATTTTTATGGCAAAATCCCTTTGGAAAGTATGACAGCAGAGTGCCCCCCCTTTCCTTTCCAAGATTTCCCTTCTGACCTTTGTTACCCAGACACCACAATTTTTTCCAGCACCCCTGCCCTCACAGGGGAAAGAACACAAACATTTCCAAACTCTGTTGGGAGCTGTGCAAACCCTGTGCAACCTGTTACAAAAAAGAGTGACAAAACTCTCAGCTAACATAAATACATTTGGCTTAGTGTCTAGGATCTTCCTTTTTAAACTGGAACCGGTATCATCTGTACATGACCGCGATTCTCTGTATCTGTTAACCTGAAAGGAAATTTTGAAGGCAGACCAATTTCAATGAGCTTACTGAGGAGTCAACAAGTCCTAAGGCACAGCAATGTCGCAGGCGCATTATACGCATTCAGCTATGTTAAAAAAAAAAATCAGTGTTTTAAACTCCTTTCAATTCTTGAATTTGGGGATTCACTAATATTTATGCCTTAAAAAACTGACATTTCCTCTCCAGAATCAAGGGAGACTCCTCAGGTATGGAAAGCGGCACTCCAAGAGCAGGTTCTGATCCTTGCTCTGCCACCAAATCCCCCAATGATTTAGGGTAACTCACTTCTGCTCTCCGGGTAACAATTACCCATCTATGACACTCGTGGGTAATTGGCACTATTTTCTTCTTCTCGGACACGTGGAACAACAGAAAGATGTTTTGCAAGTCCCCAGACACACGCCCAGGCTGCCCTGGTGCAGCTCTCGAGGGTCTCAGGGCCCCAGGAACTCTGAACCTTGGTGGGCCAGGGGGGTTGTGCTGGCAAGCTAAGCACGTGACTACGTAAAGCCCCTCCATCTACCAGCTCCGCAAGTACCGGTTCTACGCGCAGTAAAAGCTACAATCAGTCCAGCTGTACCTTTTGTTCCTTCACCAGCTAACCGCGTGCAGAGTTCAAGTGAGCGGTGGGTGCCGGACACTCTGACTCCTCCCAGCCGACCCGCCGGGCTCCGTCCTGCTGGGGGCGCCCGAATCCCCCAGCTGCGCAGCGTGGAAGGGTCGCGCGTCCCG
Organism: Nasua narica; assembly: GCA_028533885.1. NCBI lineage: Eukaryota > Metazoa > Chordata > Mammalia > Carnivora > Procyonidae > Nasua > Nasua narica. Next base: position 34,665,140 of record CM052811.1, read on the forward strand.
GGGGCGGGGCAGCCGCGGGACCCCCTCGATAGCTCCGATTGGTCTCTCCTGTCCTCGTGACTACAGGCCCCGCCCCCACGTCCCTCCTCCGCATCCGCGCGGGGGAGCGGATGGTCCGGTGCTGAATGGGCGCGAGCGCGGCGCCGGGGACGGGCGGGGGCGCGGGGCCCGGGACTGGCGGGCGGCCGGCGCCCCCTCCCTAGCATGCGGACGAAGGCGACGGGCGGCGCGGAGCGGCGTCCCCTGCTGCTGCGAACCGAGTCGGTGGCGGCGGCACCTGCCGGCCGAGGTAAGTGGCGCAGCCCCCTCTTTGGCGTAGCGGGGCCCGCGGGCTGGGGGCAGTGGCGGCCGCAGCTCTCAGTCCCTGCCCCTGCCTCGCTGGGCCCGGCGGCTCCGCCCCAGCCCCCGCGGGCAGCGCCCAGGGCTCGGCGCCCCTAGACGCGCCTCGCGGGGGCTTGGGCTGAGAGTCGTGGCCTCGGGCCGCGTGGAAGGGGCGAGGGGCGCCGCGCCAGCCTAGACGTGGTTAGGGCGCAGGGGTGAACCGCCAGGATGTCGGGTCCAGCCGCAGTGGCCCTTTCTCCCCCGACTTCCCGCAGCTGCTCGGGGTTTAATTCATTGCTGGAAGCCTTCTAGCCAGCGGAGCCGAGTTAACTCATTACCCTGGAACGGAATTGAAGGACCCTTTGCAGGGTAACTAACAGGTTCCCAAACTGTCCATTGCATCTTTCGGAAAGGCACAATGTGTGGCGTCTGTAGGTAGAAATTCACCAGTGACCTTCCTTGCCCCCTCTCTGCAGCCAGCCCTACAGAAGAGACACGTTTTGGTGACCCTTTGCTTTCCTCCAAATTGTAAGCAGTGACTTGACGTAGGCGTGCATTCATTATACGCCGTTAGTGTGTAAGTAACGTAAGGTTTTCCGAGGGCATCTCTCAGAGGAGCTGGGCGAATAGGGAGAGACAGGATCTTGTCCCTACCCCACACCAGCTGGGTGACCTTGGCCGACACTGGTCCCCAGGTGGGGCTCTGTCTCCTGGTCTGTACTGGGAGTTTTGAGCTGCTGATGGCTGTGGCTCCTTCCAGGCCTCTGGATCAGTGGTTCTGACTCAAGAATGTGTTTACCAGTGAAGAGAGGGTCCTACAGATCAGGAGATGACTTGAAAAACGAATTTGATGTCCTCATGTCTCAATTTGTGTTCGTGGCCTTTGCTTAATTAGGTATCGTTCTTCTAAAAGAGAAAATAGTTTTATGTGCTGCGTTTCATCTGGCACCCTTGGCTTGCCTGCTCGAGGTGCCAAGCTGGGTGCTGGGATTACAAAGAGGAAGGAGACTCATCTTCTGCCCTCTGGTGTTTAGCCTCGCTCTCCTCTTGGTTTATAACTGCTAATCCTCCTCCATAGTGGGCTTTGTGTCCTGAAACTGGAAGAGGAATCCATATCTGTTGAGTGAAGGAGCACAGACTCCCAAACACGATGGGTTGTGGTTTCACTTGTGTAATCCAGAGAGCTTGACAGCTTAGAAGAATGAGTTACATTTCTAGTCTTAGAGCTGGGATCACCTAAATTCCAAGCAGTGCTTGGACAGGAGGCAGCTGTGAGCTGCCAGAGCCCCACAACCCGGATGTCATGAGTATTTCTTTGTGTCTGTGCATTATGTGCGTGCTGGTGTTTTTGAAATGTACCTTAGTTATGATCTGTAGCCATTTCTTCCTCAGGCCAGAAAAGAAGTAGGTGAGATGGGAAAGCATAAGGGGGTTATGGAAGAGTGAGAGGGCCAACAGGCGTAAATTCCAAAAATTCAGCGTTTATGACTACCTATTTTGAAAATGCTTATGATTTTGGCACAAACTGCCAAGTTAGCCCCCTGCTATTTGGCAGCTTTGGGGGGAATGTATCTAGCATGTTGGCTCTTGGGAGGGAAGCAGACAATAAAAAAGGGTTCATAAAAAGAGGTTCAGACTTCTCTGTGGGAGTCCATCCTGGTGCTGGGGCGAGGGGGGACGACAGAGGAGTATGTTTTGGAGCCAGCAGTTCCTGGGAGAAGGATTGAGGCTCGCCTTCCACACCCTTCTAGCTCCTGAGGAACAATTTAATCTGAGCTGCCTATGGAGGGTTGAGATCATTCCCAGAGGGCATGCTCTGTCTCTTTAGTCTAGCTGGGCAGTGTTGGCAGAATAAAACAGCTGGGAAGATACACAGTGATGGTATAAACTTCTCAACTGCTGAGAAAGGAGAAGCTACGGCTGGATCAGCATGAATGGCCTAAGTTAGCAAAGGCATTCAAAGTGGGGAGGGGGGCACAAATCACCAGCCTGGTGTGGGAAGAAGCCATAAATATGGGTGGTGACAGGTGGGCTCCCCAAGGAGAGAGACCCAGCTTAAGGGGGGTGGGGGGGGTGGAGGGAGTAGGGAGGTTGTGTATGGGAGTGAGAGACAAATGAGGTTAGAGGGGTCCAAGGACACTACCAGGCTTGTCTTACCTGGAGAGTGAGCTAGCTAGCTTGCTTGCTTGCTTGCTTGCTTTGGCATACGCAATAGAAAAGTAGACATACTGTAAGTGTTCTGTTCACAAATTCTCCAAACTGAACACAGCCTGCACTCAGATCAAGAAGCAGGAGCTCCCTCTGTGCTCCCTGCCGGTCCCTACCTCCCTGCTGTCTTTTCATCAGGAGTTAGGTTTCTGATATTCACTCGTAACGCCGCCTCTCCTTGTAGTGTGCTCACTCTTGTTGCTGATTCTGGCCATTGGGTGAATAATAGATCACGTATTTATCCATGCACTGTTGATGGACATTTGGGCAGTTTCCAGCATTTGGCTATGGCACACATAATGCTGTTATGACTGGTGACTGTTCTCGTACCTATCTTCGGTGTATATACGTTTGCATTTCTGATGGGAGTGTGGTCGCTGTGTGATAAAGTGGTCACGGGCGTGTGTATACTCAGCTTTGGGAGCTGCAGGCAAAGCTATTTTATTCCAATTTTTGAATAATTACATTGTTATTAGTATAGTGATCAATATGGTTATTAAATGGTAATTAGTGGTTACTTTTTATTAGTATAGGGTTAGTACCTCCTTCTACTAGCTGATGGGTGCAACATTGACTTTTCACTAAGGAGAGAGGCAGGAGTCCTATCAGGAGTCATGATCAGTTTCTACCTGGCTATGCCCCATGTCCCATATGCTCATGGCAAGTGCATTTACCTCTGCCCCAGTCACCTGAGCCAGGCAGCAGGAACCCAAGAGCAATGTTATCAGAGAAGAGTTTCTCTGGCCAAACGGCTTTACCTTATCTCAGCTCTCAGCCTTCTTGCTGCAAACACTTCTGAGAACCTCTTCTCCCTCTACTTTCCTACTATTGTACTTTCTGTACTTGTTTCTACTTCTCTGACCTGCCTTCTCTGTACTTCTGGATTTCTTCTAAGAATTCCCCCCACATCCTAGAGGAAAAGCCTATTTCTTGGTTAATCTTTTGAGGCCATACAAGGTAGTTTTGTTTTCTTCTTCTGGCATGGAAAAAATATCCAGGATTAAGTTAATTGGATGGTTCACCAACTCCTATAACCTATGAATCCTTCTCCTTTTCCCTTCAAGTTTTTAGTATCTGGAATCATAATAGTTAAGTATCATATGATATGATTAATTCAAAGAGAGAAAATTGATAAAAATAACAAATAAAAAAGCTTTACTTTAGTGGAAATAATAGTTCTGCCTTTTGAACATCAAGGCTGTTTTTAATACTGTTGTTTTCATAATTAAAGGCTTAAATGTATTGAATTCAGAGCAGAAGTAGTTGTTCTATTATATGTGTAGCCCTGGCCACTTTTTCTCAGCTTCTGCTTTTTTATCTGTCTTGTCTTCACCTCCTTTCTGCTTTTCACAAACATCTTGGTTTCATTTCCTATCTAGACTCCGGCAGCAAGAGAGGAAGACAGAATATGGTACTTTAACAGGGCTGTTACACTCTCCTCTCTTTGCTTGTTACTTTCTGCAATCAAGTCCTTAGTCTTCCAGGACTTGGTGGTTGGTGCAGACTCCTTGCTTATCCTTTCTCTAGACCAGTGCTGTCCAGTGGAAAGATAACCCAAGCCACACATAATTTAAAATTTTCTAGTAGCTACATTAAAAAAATTAAAAAGAAACAGGTACATCAGAGTTTCAATTTCTGAATAATATAAGAACTTCTAAATACTTATGCACCTGATAACACAGCTTCAAACTATATAAAGTAAAAAGTAATAGAAGGATAAAAAAAAAGTTGACAAATCTGCCAGCATAGTGGGAAATTTTAGCATACATCTTTGAGTAACTGATAGAACAAGCTGACTGAAAAAGGAATAAGGGATTATTCCAACAAACAATAAGCTTGATCACACTGATTATATAGAAAACGTGGTCTCAGCAAGTGAAGATTATACTTTGAGTATATACCTGGTCATGAGATAAGTCCTAACATATTTAAAAGAATCAGTATCACGCAGACCAAGTTCTCTGAACATAATACAACTAAATTATATTCATTTTAAAAGATACTTTGAAAAATTTGAAAACTTGAATTTGAAAATATTTAGATTTGAAAGGTAAGTAATAATAAACATGTATGTCAAAACCTGTAGGATGAGTTGTACACTTAAAAAAACTTGTGAGATGCAACTAACTTGCTATTTAGGGGAAATGTATAGTCTTAATTGCTCATATTAATAAGAAAAACAGCAAAAAGTAATGATTTAATTAGCTGAATTAAGAAGTTAGGAACATAGCCATTAAAATAGATCCAATGAGGGGTGCCTGGGTGGCTCAGTTGGTTAAGCGTCTGCCTTCCACTTGGTTCATGATCCTGGGGTCCTGGGATCGAGCCCACATTGGGCTCCCTGCTCATTGGGGAGCCTGCTTCTCCCTCTCCCACTCCTGCTCATGCTCTGTCTCTCTCTGTCAAATAAAATTAAAAAATAAAAAAAAATAGATCCAATGAAATGGAAAAAAGGAAAATTTAAAAAAAAAGGTGAAATTAATATATTTTTTTAAAGTAGGCTCCATGCCTAGCATAGAGCCCAACTCGGGGCTTGAAGTCATGACCCTGAGATCAAGACCTGAGCTGATACCAAGAGTTGGACGCTTAACCGACTAAGCCACCCAGGCACCCCATGAAATTAATTTTAATAATATTATTTTAGTTAACCCAATATGTCCAATATATTGTGAAATCAATATCAAAATTGTTAATGAGCTATTTTACATTCTTCTGTTGAAACTAAGTCTTCAGGGGCGCCTGGGGGGCTCAGTGGGTTAAAGCCTCTGCCTTCAGCTCGGGTCATGATCTCAGGGTCGTGGGATCGAGCCCCGCATCGGGCTCTCTGCTCAGCAGGGAGCCTGCTTCCCCCTCCCTCTCTCTGCCTGCCTCTCTGCCTACTTGTGATCTCTCTCCTCTCTGTCAGATAAATAAATAAAATATTTAAAAAAAAAAAAAAAAGAAACTAAGTCTTCAGAGCCTGGTGTGAATCTCTCTTATATAGAGCACATCTCGATTTGGTTTGGCCACATTTGAAGTGCGGCCGTATTGGATGGCACAGCTCTGCATCCTCGCCCGCAAACATTGAGCTGATTCGTCTTGATAAAGGGGCCAGTCAGAGCTCACTGTGGTGGTAGGTTCGGTTATCTGCCAAGCAAATCTAGGGTCAGAGGAATCTAGCAGTGTTTTTTGGTTGGCAAAGAGGGAATGGGCTCTTCGTGAAAATCTTCTTGTTAAACTCACCCCCCTCAACAGACCCACATGCTACAACACACAGATGGGACAGGAGAAAAGATAAACGCTGTACCAACTCCCTTTATCCTCACCTGTTCCAGACATGTTTTATACGTGTGTGTCATGTTTTGCATATTTGCGTCATTTTATATATTTTCATATGTCAGCTCACTTAATTTTCACAAAAGCCGTGTGAGTTTGGTGTCATTATTATCCCCATTGTACAAATGAGGATTTTGAGGCTCAGGGAAATTAAGCCGCTGTAGGGGACAGAACCGAGAGGAAGGGTCTAGGGGGCATTCTGACTCTGGCAGTCTGCCCTGGAGGTGCTGAGGAGGCACAAGCCTCCCTCCCAGGCTTGTTCTGAGAACAGTCCTGTCGCCCTTCTTGAGAAGGTCACCTGTGGTGGCTGGGATGGCTCTGTACCCGGTGCAGGCTGGTGCGTTCCCGGGGACAATGTCGTCTCTCCCCTGAGCCTCCACAGCAGCCTCCTAACTGGTCTCAGGGCGCAGGAGGACTTCCCCATCTCCAGTCCGACCTCAGGAGAGCTCTCTCCAAAGCCCCAATTCCAGGTAACTCCCCGCCCCCACCCCTTTTTCTCCTTTTATCTCAGGATAAAATTCCAACCTGCCGCGGCATGGCCTGCGTCTTTTTTTCCAGCTTCTCTCAGCACATTATTCCCTCGTGGGCTAGACCTTCAGATACCCCGTGCCAAGTGTTCCCCTTGGTGCCCACTGTCCCCACCCTGGTGACCCCTGCCTGCCCCCATCCACCAAGCCCTCCTCCTTCCTTCCTGGGAGGACCTTTCCTAACCCCTTCCCGGACACACACCCCTCCCCAAAACTAAACCATCTTTAACACAGCCCTCCCATCCCATGTAGAATAAATTTGAAAGAAATACTATGGAAATAATGACCCTGATGGTAGATCTGCTTGTCTGATTTTTAAAATAAGATGATGAGAGCCTCTGGAGAAGACAGGGCGTCCGTGTTGTTGGTGCTGTGGCCCCAGGCCCAGACTCCCAGCCTGACGGACACAGGTTATGTGAGTGGCAGCGCGCCTCCTCAGGGGCCTGCCCAGATGATGCCTTCCCACGTATTTGGAGCAGAGAGTAAAAGGGATGTGTCCAGGGCGTAAAAGGAAATTCTCTGTTTTAGCCCTGCCCCTTACAGACTTGAATACGCGTTGTTGGTGTTAAGAGTTCAAACGTATTTCACTTCTTTTGAGCTTAAAGGGCCCCAAACAAAGCTTTCCTTTTTCCTTCTGTAGGATTGTTTCTGCTCCTTCAGTCTCAAAACCGCCCGGGCCTGCCAAATTCCAGGTTCCAGCTGTGGTCCTTCCAGTCCCTTTTCTAGGGTCATTACCACCTTCTGCTTTGGGTTTTACGGGACTAGTCAGCTTCTTCTAGGACTGCGAGGCTTAGCGAATCCTGGATCACTTCGTAAACTGCCTTCACCTCCCCTTCCCTACTCACCTAGACAGCAGCTCCCTGAGGAGGATAGGATTGCTCACATCTGGTTTGCAGTGCTGCTTCATAGTGCCAGGACGAAGGAACCCAACCCGTGTGTGTGTGTGTGTGTGTGTGTGTGTGTGTGTGTGTGTGTGTGTGTGGTGGGGGAGGATCTTGGTTCTTTCAGAGCTTGCACACACGCTTTCCCATTATCTCATACCCTGTGTTTCCCATTTTACTCAGGTCTGGGGGAAGGCCCCCGTGTTGGAGACTGTTTATCCTGTTCTCCTCTGAGGGGTACCCCTGCCTCCATCATTAAATCATCCCAGAGAATGGTGGAATGGTGGCGCTTTGGGGTGCCCTCTTGCGTGGGCTTTGCTTTCTTTCCTTCCCCTTCGGCCCGCGTCTGTTAATGCAGGCCAGATCACTGGCCGGCGCTAGAGGAGCCCTGCCGGCCCGGTCACCGGGTTCCTTCCTCCATGTCTCGTCTCGTGATTAGCTTCCATCTCACAGCACCTGCTCTGGCTCGGCTCTCCCCCCCCCGCCCCCCACCGGCTGCAGTGACCTCCGTGAGCTCTCCCTTGATCACCCTCTCCCCTTGGCCTCCTTCCTCTCAGTGTGAGCTGGGCGCCTCTCTCCGGAACCACTTAAGGCCGCTAGGAGCCGCCTCCTCTGGGGCCTGTTTGGAAGGTCTGGTTCCTTCTCAGCTGCATCTTCCGCCACTCTCACCAGGTCCCCTGTGATCTGGCCGGAGCCTGTCCCTCTGGGCATTTTGGCATGGCCTTCCTTCCATCTGGAATGCCTCTTCCTCTCTTCTGTCTGGCTCTGATGTCTTGCCCATCCTTTAGGGACTCATTTGCCCATGATCTCCTCAGGAAAGCCTCCCTGCTGTCTGTGAGGGAGGTGACGGTTCCTGGGTGGCCCTTTGTCATGGCGCTATTTGGTGTTTGGGGTATGAAGGGATTTTCGCTTTTCCTGGCTGGATTATTCATTTAAAGAAGAAAGGGGCCATCCCGTATTTGTCTTTATATAGTGCCTGGTGCCTGTACTTTATTAACTGTTTATTTAAAGGATTACTAGGGAAATTGAGCAAATTATCCAATCGTATGCACCAGCCCCCTGCAACTGGGCTCTGCAGGAGAATTAAGCCTTCCTACTCTAAGGCAACCATCGTGGGTAATGAGTTAACTTCTCTTCTATGCTTCTAGAATGATTCTAGTTATAGGCCATCCTTGGGAGAATTGAGAAAATAGCTATTCGGATCCTTTTCTGTTGGGCCTAATTTTCCAGTGGAACCCGGCTTGAAGAAGGGTGGTGTAGACAGCTTGATCCCAGTCCTGATAAAAATATACATATGCCAAGAGCAAAGACTGACAGAAGATAGACCTGAATGTTAACACTGGATGTCACCAGGTTGTAGTGCGATAACCAGGATGTGATTTCAAAATGTTCTTTCTGCTGTCAAAGAATTTTTGAAGTTTCTCACTTTGCGATAATAGAGCTGTAGAAAAAAGTACTTCTTGAATAAGCCAAGTCCGAGTTCCTAAACCTGACTATGGCTAATCTAAGGCAGTAGAGAGTTGGGTGTTTGTTTTCAAACATACCTCCCTGAGCCATGTGGAAGCACACCATGAATCACCGAGCTGAGCCCCTCACATTGCCGCCCTGGAGAATTGGGCCTCAGCGTGAGGATGACTCCAGCCATCAGCTCTCTGGACATGAGTGTCTCTCTGTTTCTGCCACCAATCACTTTGTGAATTAAAGGACCGAGTTTCCAGCAGGCATGACTCACCATGAAAGAAACTACCGTGCTCATGGATACTCAGGGATACCCTCAAAAGTAAATCTAGCGGTGTTTTTGTTTTTTCTCTTTAATTGCTAAGAGTGAACCTAACCCAGGGTTATTTGAGAATTAAGTCTCACATGCTAATTCTTGCTCATGAATCACTGCTTCATCTGGCTCTGGTTTTTTTCCCTGAAGCTTGACCTTGTTTGTCCTCACATAGGATTTTACCCTTACTGGGGCAAGAATCCACCCGTGGGTGCTAAAGTAGGTATTTGACGAGGAAGGGGATAGTTACTTCCTCTCAAGTATCACCCATCAAGTTACTTATTAATTACCAAGGAAAAATAGTAGCTTGACAGTGGAGAAACCTGCCTTCCACCACTTCAACCAGCTGATCGAATTTAACGTCACCAGCAGTGGGACAGATCAACGTCGTTGCCTCTTGAGAAAAGGCATCGAGAAGAGCCCAGCATTAGTCTGTGTTATTTCGGCCCAGGATGTATAACTTGACTCTCTCTAATCATGAGGAAGTGGACAGATCTCAACTGAGGGACATCCTACAAAAGAACGGGGCTGTACTTCTCAAAAAATGCCAAGGTCATGAAAGATAAAGCAACTGTTTCAGGTTAAAGGAGGTTGAAAAGGTAGGACACCTGAATGCCACATGCAGTCCTTTTTTCTCTAAGACCATTACTGGAACTACTCAAGAAATTTGTATCAGGTCTTTAGATGGTATTGAAACAACAACTGTTTCCTGATTTTTATCATTATATTGTGGTCGTGCAAGGGAATATCCCCATCTTTAGGAAATACTGAAATATTGGGGGGGGTGAATATGTCATGTTTTTAACTACTTTCAAACAGTTAAAAAGGTAATGTGCATATTCTCTCGTATTATATAGAACGACAGAGGAAATGCGGTACATGGTTAACAGTTGGGGAGTCTGGGTGAGAGGTGTATGGGAATTTTTTGTACTGCTCTTGCCATCTTTCTTTCAGTTTGAGGTTATGTCCACAAGTAGAGCTTACAAACTCAGAAGCCTGCAGGTCATTGTGCTGTGGCCAGTCTAGGAACAGAAGGCACGTGGGGGCTTTTCAGGGGGTCTCCCCTCTCCCTGGTCAAAAATGAAGTCATCTTGGGTAACGCTGAACTCTGTTTGCCATTGGCTTGGCTTCCCCTGGCATCGGCGGAAAACGGGCTGGAAGAGCGTGAACGGTGCAGCTTTGCCTGACGGGAGGGTGTCTTTCTTCCACTGTCTGCTGCTGCTCCTGTTCCAGAGACTTCGCTCCTGCCGGCTGTCCTCAGGCGGCTGGTCCACCAGTTCTGATCCGTACGTTTACTTGGTTTAGACTCACTCATGCTTCCACCCCGACCCTCACCCCACCTACAACTGTCCCGGCAAAGAGGCTTCCCAGGAGGGCGCGCTTTGCTCAAAGCCTTGGCATCAGCGTGTTAAAGGTGGTCCTCCCTCCTGCCTCGACAGAGCCTCAGGTTGTATGTTCTGGCAGAAAGCCTGCATTTACTATGTTCTATGTGAGGAGGGGGTCCTTTTCCACCCTCACTGCCTTTTATGCCATTTAGGGCAACCTTCTCTGCTGTGGCTGGAGTCTGTCCTGGGGCGTGGGGACAGGTCTTGGATTCCAAAGGGGAGCTCTGAGTTAGGGCCTGAGGAGGGTGTGCGGGTGGGTCTGGGTATCAGAATTTGCAGAGACGAGTTCCTGGGAAGCCGTCCAGGCCCAGGGAACAGGATATAACAACACTGAAGCTTCCATTCCTCCTTGCTGTCTGTCTTTCCTTTCCAGCTCTCCTTTCCCAGAACTTCCTGTCCCCCCAGCCCCCACTCCATTTTTCTCCACGCTGTGTCCCCCCCCCACTGTCTCTTTCCCTTTTTATTATTTTTTTTAAATCCATCTCCCTCCACTTATTCCAGCTTCCTATTTCTCTCTCATAAATGGTCATAATGTACGAGCGTCCATTGAATCAGCTAAGTTTTATGTTTCCTGTTCTTACTTTGAAAAGTAGGTGAGACTCATAAATCCTAGTGGAAGAAGAGGCAGTAGAAATGTTCTCCTCCGACCTTGCTTTTTGCGTATTAGCAAACATCCTACAAGGGGTGACTTGGCCGTTATCAAAGTGCCACACTGTTGACTCTTTTATCTCTTTCCGCTCCTCCTAAAAAACAAAACAAAAGAGATCCAGCTGCCCCTTTTATTTCCCATGGTGGTGGGTGGGACAGTCATCTGTTTATTTCCCTTCCCCGACACGCGCGCGCGCGCGCACACACACACACACCCATTCCCATCCCTGTTCTCACTGCGTCAGGCGTGCTTTGGATATTTCACAAATGCCCAGGGATTGTGATATCTGGATGCAGGGTAGGATCTGGTTTTCACGTCCGCCTCTTGTTAGGACCATGCTGACTTTGGGTTGGCTGTGCTGCAGGGACCTGGGTGCCGCCCTCTGATGAGTGCCTTCATTCATTCGTGGCTTCCTTCCTGCAAGAAGGGTTTCGAGCTTTTTCTGTGCTAGGCCCTGTTGTAGGTCTTGAGGTTATAGCAGTGAACAAAATTGCCAGAGCCCCCTTTGCTCAGAAATTTATATTTAGTGGGGAGAGCAGACAACAGGCAAATCGGTATGAGTAGTAATGAGTGCTGTGAGGTAAAGCAGCAGTGAGTAGCAGGGCTCGGGGTGGGAATGCTATTTTACAAGAAAGGCGCCTTTTGAACAAAGACTGGAGTAAAGAGGGTGAAGAAGGGAGCCAGCTGGAGGGGGGCTGAGGCAAGTGAAGACCCTAAGGTATGGGGGGGGGCGGGAGCAGGAGCAGGAGGCCTCTAGGCTGAAGGGGAGTGAGGAGGGGAATGGGAGAGAGAGATGGGAAGGGAAAGAGGGATCTAGATTTGACCCTTCGAGAAGTGCCGCCCTGTCGACATCTTTGTCGCCTGAGCAAAATCTTGGAGAAATACCAAGTGTAATTCCTGGGGATGTCCTAGTTTGGGAGAATGTTTATGTATTCCAAGGACTCAGAATTAATTGCCTTAGCACTTTTTTAAAAAAAGATTTTATTTATTTGAGAGAGAGAGAGAGAGAGCGAGAGCACGAGCAGAGGGAATAAGAGGGAGAAGCAGACTCCCCCCTGAGAGGGGAGCCAGAGGTGGGGTGGGGACTCCATCCCAGGACCCTGGGATCATGATTTGAGCCAAAGGCAGCTGCTTAACTGACTGATCCACCCAGGCGCTCCTGTTGAGCACTTTTAAACATGTAGAAAGCCAACAGTTGAATGACAGTAACGACGTATTCCCGACCTTAGAGGAATACTGGTTGATTAGTAGGAGATTCAAAAGCGTGCCTCAGAATCACTGACGTGCTTGCATTTTAGCTGGTGGTCGAAATTAGTAGAGTGTAGACTGCATTCAGGGAGCAATACTTTCATTTTTCATTTCAGAAAACAGGTCCTCATATAACTGCATAGTTTGTAGGAGGATCCGAAAGTCTTTAGGCTAACGGTATAGCCTTAATCTGTTGTAAATTACAGCTCTGAGGAACTCGCTGCAGTTTCTCAAAGTGCCACACCCGCATACCTCAGGGGAACCTGGTTAAAATGCACACAGGGCGTCCTTCCTCCGTTCTGCCCTGAGACAGTGTGGGGGTGAGGTCCGGGACCCTGTGTCCTTCACAGCCACCTACAGTGGTCCTTGGGCCTGGTCAGCTTGCAGAACCACTGGCCAGAGCAGTGGTGGAGGCACTGATTATTTGTTTATTACCATTTACTTAAACAATAGACATTCATTTCTCAGTTCCGGAGGTCAGGGAGTCCACGATCCAGACACCGCTACATCCTGTGTCTGGTGAGAACCCCTTCCTTTTCATGGAGAACCATCCCTCTGTGTTCTCACCTGGTGGAAGGCACCGATCAGTTCGCTTGAACAAATCCTAGAAGATGGGAGGTGATTGGGTGTGGTCTCAGCCCCAGAGGTTAAACCCACACTTCCTTTGTGGTTTTGAAGTCACGGGTGAAACGGTATTCTTAAAAGACAAGTAAGACACTGCCTGCCCAGTGGAAACAGGAAAGGACTGTGCAGAGTTCCCCCCTTCGGTGGTGGGAGTGGAGCTGGGTGATTAAAGGTGCTCTGCGTGGGTCGCTCAGATCCAGGGCGGCGTGTGCGCCTTCCATCCCCGGGCACAGCCTGCTGCTGTGTGCATGCAGGCCTGTGCCTATCTGTTGGCTGGCACATTGTACAGGTGAGAACACGACTGCTTACCTTGATGAATCAGGTTTCTTCAAACCGAGCCACCCAAACCGAACATTAAAAAGACTACCGAAACTCAAGGATCTTCGATTTTTTCGTCGTCCAGTCTTGAGTTTTCAGTTTTTGCGGTGAGTTGAATAACCCTCAATATTTTAAAAATGTGGCGATGTTTGGAATTTTAATATAGACAATAATTTTATTTCAGTGGGTAAAGTCAGGGGCAGGTTTGCCCCCCCCAGGCAACATTTGGCAACGTCTAGAGATGGCTTTGGTTGTCATAGCTGGGGGAGGGGGGGACCAGAGATGCTACTAGACATTGTACACAAGACGCCCTACACGAGATAGTCTTCTACAATAGAGAATTAGCCAGCCTCAAATGTCAGTCATGCCGAGGTGGAGAAACCTTGCAAAAGATCAATTGGATGCCTCTTTTTCTTTTTCTTTTTTTTTAAGATTTATTTATTTGAGAGAGCATGCGAGAGGGAGGGGCCGAGGGAGAGGGAGAGAGAATCTCAAACAGACTCCCCACTGAGCTTGGAACCCAACATGGGGCTTGATCCCATGATTCTAAGATCATCACCTGAGCCAAAACCAAGAGTCAGGTGCTCCACCAGGGGGCCACCCAGGTGCCCCCAGTTGCGTGCCTTATGTGGGGAGTCAGCTCTGGGACTAAACCGTGTCTGTGTCTGTGCTGGGTGGCAGAAGCCACGCCTCCGAACAGTCTCCTTGCTCCCACCCCCCACTGCTGTGGATACCTTCCTGTTCTCACTTCCCTTGACTTTGGGTTTAGAGAAGGTTGGGACTCATTCCAGACTCAGTCTGTCAGGCTGTCTCTGTGTTCTCACAGAATTGATGAAATGAACTTTAGAAATCACCCTTTTTGCTGTGGGCACCCATATTATTTGTTTAGGGTAAAGCAATTTAAAATGCATTTTGCTTAGGAACTAGCATGCTGCTTTCTAAAACAATTGGAATTTCAGACTGTGTTGAACCCAGGTGTAGAATTGTCACATCAGAGTTACTGATTTTGCTTAATAGTTCCTTTTCTGATTTCCAACAGTCCCTCCTGTGCTGTTTCCTTTCCTCCCCAGCCCCTGGAAGGTGGGCTTCCCGGGATTAAGACACCTCTGCACGTTGTCTTCCCCTCGGGGACCTTATCTCTTTAGAGCAGTCTTAACTACTACCTTAATCCAGATGCCCCAGGACCTTAGCTCGGTCGTGGTGTATCCTACGATTGACTACTACAGATCCCCCCTTCCCTTCCTTACCGACAGAACCCTGATTTTGTTTGGGGAAGCAGCTGGCCCAGCTTGTGAAAAGTTCCTGGCTAACTCTGCAGCTGGGGGTGGCCACGGGATGTCGTTCTGGCCAAAGAGATATACATGGAAGCCTGTGTGTTTCCGGGGCAGTTTCCTGTCTCCTGATATAGATGCTGCCCCTTCCTTTCCATCTCATCCCTTTTCTACTTCCTGCCTGGTCTGTGGGATGGAGGTTGGCCATGCAGTGAGGCTGGTGGGAGCTGGGGGCATCTGTGACATACCAGAGCCCCCGTACCAGCCCTGGCCTGCTTGTCGCTGGTCTTCCTGTTGTGTGAGAAAAAGAAACCCCCACTTGGCTAAAAGCCATGATACCCAGGTTTCTGCTACCTGCAGCCAAGGGCACCCCCCTGACTGATAATCCAGGTGGGATCCCTCCCGACGGCCCCAAGCCTGGGTTTTCAGCTGTCCACAGGATTTATCAACCTGATGGCCGACAGGACTTTGGACTCAGCAGGGCCAAACTGATCTTAGTGTCTCCACAGCTTCCATCCTTGTGATCTCTCTCTAGAGCACTCCACCATCTTCCCTATCTCCTGAAATGTCTTCCCTCCTGTGTGCCAAGCACCTCTGATCCATCCCAAGGCCTATTGATGCTGCAGCCCAAGCCCTTCCTCCCCCTCCCCCCATCTTCAGTGCCGCCATCTTTGCTGTGGCACACAGGATCTGCCGCTGAGAACCCTGTGCTGGCTCCCCACCAGCCTCCCATCTCAGGCTCTCCACCCACTCTTCTGCTATTCCTGCTGCTTTCCCTGTGATTCTCCTGCACGGTTTTTGACCTCTCTTGAAAAAAATCCTCAAGGGCTTCCTGTGATCGTCCATGACCTTCTGTGGTCTTCCATGCATTGATTGCTGACCTAGTGGCCTGTTTTAGGTCAGGTTCAGTAGAAGCAGAGCCCAAACAAGTCTTCAGGGGCTCCTGGTTCATTGAGGGGGCTGCCAGGAGAAAGGGCACCAGGTGGGGGTGGGGGAGGGAGGCAAGGAAAGATTAGGAGCAAAGCTGTGCTCCCAGCTGATGCCTCAGGGAACGCTGGAGCTTAAATTGTTCTCCCTGGGTCATCCCACCTAGAGGCCAGAGGCTAGCCTTTTATACCCCCTCAGATCTGCCGAGTGGGGGCCGATGTGCGCTATTGGCAGCCAGCACTCATGGACCGGATATGACGCCGGCCCTGGGATGTCCAGCAGGACCACGATTTTGCCTTAACTCCTGCCTGCAGCCCTACCCCCATCCCAGGCCATATTTTCTCAGCTATACCTAGTCATTTGCTGTTCCGCAAAATAACCGGGCTTCTGTGCTTTGCTCATTCCATTTCTTCTGCTCATGGCGTGCCTCTTCCCTCCCCACCCAGCTCCTTTTGCTGCACCCTCCGCTCGTGCTGGGCCTCCTCCCGGGCACCGTGACACGTGCAGTGTGTGTGCACCCCAAAGCTGGCTTCTCCCTGATCGCAGGCTTCCCGCCTTGTCTTCTGTTCTCCTTTAGCAAGTAGAAGTCTTCCTCTAAAACAAAACCCCAAACACGATTTGAGTAACTATTTTCTCAGCTTTCCCTGGATGGTATATAACTCAAAACAGTATAGTTCAAGAAGTTAATTTATTTCACACTGTGGATATCTTAGGGCTTAGCTCTCTTGGACGCGGTGGGCAGGGCTGGCTGATGGGCTGGATGTTCTGCAGACCCTCAAGCCATACTTCCAACTGCTTCCTGGGCCTCTCTATCCAGTTCTCTATCATCTCATAGTAATCACATCACTGCAAATCTACGAAAACTGACTTCCATTCCAGTCTTTCCCGAACTGAGATGCAGCTTTCTGTTTGCACACTTCTTGTCGCTGATAGTCTTCCTTTCATCATTTCTCAGTAGGTCTCTGTCCTGTCCCCTTCTCCTGTTCCTCACCAGGGCGGGCCTTGGGCCCCCCTTCATCCAGGAAGCAGCGAGAGTCCAGTACCCTGCCTTGCTGTGCCTGGGCAGGCAGCCTAGCAGGCAGCAGGCTGGTGTTCCTTCTCTCCTGCCGTGAAGTCCTCTGCTCTCAGAGACCTCCCACCTTACCAGGCACGCTCCTTCGGCTGCCATATTCACATCTGAGCTCTATCTGGTCGCCTTCCCAGGCAGCCTACTCCAGCCACGTTGGCTTTTACTCGCTGCCTTCTCAAGTTCAGATTTTTGTTTCTAACGGTCTATGCCTCATCAAGCCTTCATTATTAGAAACAAAAGACCCTTCACATACATGCAGATCTACTGTTTCTAAGCATCCCCAGGTGGAAGGGCATGAACTTGGAGGTGACGAGATGTGGGTTGGAATTCTCAGCCCCTTCTCCGTGTATGACTTTTGGCAAGTTAAATGCATAGCAGTCCAGTGAAGTAAGTATTGTTAAGATTTAGTGATATCCTGGGGCGCCTGGGTGGCTCAGTGGGTTAAGCCTCTGCCTTTAGCTCAGGTCATGATCTCAGGGTCCTGGGATCGAGCCCCACATTGGGCTCTCTGCTTAGCAGGGACCCTGCTTCCCCCCTCTCTCTGCCTGCCTCTCTGCCTACTTGTGATCTCTCTCCTCTCTGTCAAATAAATAAATAAAATCTTAAAAAAAAAAAGATTTATGATATCCTGCCTAGGCTTTACTCCCGGTAAATATTAATGCCCTGTCCACTCTTGTACCAATAATTATATAGGTAATTTGGCAGTTCCTCATGTCCTGCTTGGCAGTGCCTATTCTACTCTTGCCTTGAATGGCTAATTCTTAATTCTGAAAATGTTAGTGCCATTTCTACAAATGGACTGAAAGATGGACTTTGCCCTTATCCATCAAGGCCTTAACAAGGATTATTTCTTCATCAGGCATACAAGCATTTGAGAAGAATATGTTATGTTTTTGTGTGTAAGTAGAAATACATAATTTTGAAAGCCAGGCCTTTTCTGCATAAAGATGGTTAGCAAAGCTGTGATGTGGAGACTCTTACCCCAGCAGTCTGAGTGAGAAGAGGGTCAAACTTAGGAGCTCTGGGGCCCTGGCACTTGGAGGAGATGGTAGGAGAAGAGCTACCGTGAAGGAGATGGGGAAGGAGGACAGGATGAGGAAGGAGGATGGGGAAGAAGGACAGGATGAGGAAGGAGGATGGGGAAGGAGGACAGGATGAGGAAGGAGATGGGGAAGGAGGGAAGGAGCACAGAAGAAGATAGGCAAGCCGTTGGTGATGGCCTGCCAACAAAAGGCCTTGGAGGAATGCCTGAAACCACCATCACTTCTGAAACTCACATAAGGAACTGAGTATTTATTCAATACATATGTACTAGATGCCAATTATGAGCCCCTTAACATCCTAGGCACTGTGAATTCAGTGGTGAGCGAAGTTAAGACCCCTGCCTCCATGCCATCCATATTCCGGTTGGGGGGACGAGAGATGAATTTAGATTAAAAAGGAAAACTTCATAAATAACATGTGTCATGATGGTAAGTGTTGCAAAGACAAAATTAAGCCTGCATCTAGGAATCTCCATATAGGTGGTTTTGCTAAGTAGGGCATGTCTGTAGTTGTTTTATCATTCTAAACTAAGCATTCTTCACATTAGGTAAATGAGTCGCATGAAGTGGAGGGTCCAGATCACCAAAGTGAATGCAGTCTGTATGTGCGTGCGCGAGTTGGCGGGGCAGGGGTGGGGGAGCGGGGAGCAGGGGCGGGGGGGGCAGGGATGTGTGCGACACCCTGCTTCTCCAGCTGAGGCTGCAGTGCCAGGGCTGGCAGGTGAGTGTGAGCCCTCTGAAGCTCTAAGAGGGCCCCTGTCATCCTTCGTTCACCCACTGATGTCACTCGGCAGTTTTTTGGAGCCCCCTGTTGGAGCCCCCTGATGCTCAGGTCGAGCTGGGCATGAGGCTTGCATACATTGAAAGGCAGGGGGAGGGAGCTCCGTGTCTGCTTCTCAGACAGCTGGACTTGCTGAGGGTGAATGCTCATTTTGCTTCTCCATAAATATATTCTTTTTCCAGCCCAGCACATTTCCCTCAAACATAGTAACTTGGTTTCGACTTTTTCACCTTCAACTGCTTTATTTATAAGATATTGTGCCTAACACACTAAAGAGATGCTTCAGTGTTCCTAAGAATGTTTTTTGTTTGAGTGGTTTTCAGATTTCTTTGCATCATAGGGTAAGGAGCCTCCTCCCCCCATGAAAATGGCTTTAAGCTTTCAGAAATAAAAATAGCAACACACGGAATTCAGATAGTAAAAGAATGCAAAATGGAAAGTGAACTTACCCACAGTTGTTGATAGCAATTGTTGGTGACTTCTCAATATCTTTATACCTATACACTTACGGATATATAAACAGTCTTCTCCTGATTCTGATCGTTTTGTTAGCTAAAAGTATAATCACTCTTGGATCAATGGTGCACAGTTATGCAGTTGTTAACAAAACGTGCTCATGGCTTAACATTGGTGTAACTGAACCTTTAATGCAACCTGTCCTCCACCGAACTGACCGTTAAAGACCAAAGAAGTGAATACCCAGTGTGGGTGTTGCAGAGCTAAAGGAGGCTGTGAACCAGTAAATCCCGGGTTCTCTGCGGGAGCGTCTCAAGGCCACCTACTAGCTGTACGTCAGCTGTACGTGAAGATGACCTGGGCCGGCCCTCCTTTTGTGATGCTGTGGGGCATGGAATCCACATGGTCTCTTAGACATCAGAAGAATACCTTCCAAGCTCAAGTAGGAGAATTTGATGAAACTCGGTGGGAAGTCAGATTCTCTTACCTTGAATGGAGACATCCTAGAACATGATTCTATGTATATCTCTATACTTTTTTTTTTTTTTTTTTTTGACAGAGAGAGAGAGAGAGATCACAAGTAGGCAGAGAGGCAGGCAGAGAGAGAGTGGGAAGCAGGGTCCCTGCCGAGCAAAGAGCCTGATGCGGGGCTCGATCCCAGGACCCTGAGATCATGACCTGAGCTGAAGGCAGAGGCCTTAACCCACTGAGCCACCCAGGCCCCCCTCTCTATTCATTTTTATAAAATCACTTTTTTTCTTACAAAATCTTTCTGTGTCAATAGATGTATGTATCTGGGGCACCTGGGTGGCTCAGTCGGTTAGGTGGCTGCCTTCTGCTCAGGTCATGATCCCACGGTCCTGGGATCGAGCCCCGTATCAGGCTCCCTGCTCAGTGGGGAGTCTGCTTCTCCCTCTGCCTCTGCCCCTCTTTCATTCTCTCTCTCAAGTAAATAAAATAAAATCTTGAAAAAAGTATGTACCCAGTACTTCAGTAGTGCTTCTCAAACTTTCATGTTCATATGACCCCTGATTTAGCAGATCTGGGGGGGGGGGGGCCTGAGGCTCTGTATTTCACATGCTCCCAGGTGATACTGAGGCTGTGGTCCCAGATTCCACAGATTTTGCAGTGATCATTTACCAACAGATTCCTTATTGCTGGACATTATAGATGTTTCCATAGAACTTATACTTTATTCTTTGCTATTATAATTTTCTTAACATTTTTTTTCAGGTTTTTATTTTAGATATTTTTGAGAAGATATATTTTTGGGGGATGCTTATCTTGTTTGAAGACAGGTCACAGACATGCAGCACACATTCCATCCAATGCGAGATGTTTCCTAAGGACCTGCTGTATGCCAAGCTCTGTCCTAGGTGTTGGGGATACAAAGATGAACAGAGTTCTGTCCCTGCAGTTCATCCTCCAGGTGCTTGCAGAATGATAGAAGAGACCTAAAATGTACACAGACAATGTCAGCTCATTGCAATCAACAAAGATGGGGAAGTGTCCAGGGACAGCCATGGTGTTGAAAAATGATCTCCACAAGGGAGAAGGCTTTAGAGATGAAAACTGGTTCACCAGGCAGATTGTTGGGATTCCCACTGGAATTCCTTCATGGGCAAAGGCATTGGGGTAGCAATCTGGCACATCCAGGCTTCTAACAGTATTTTTTTTGTGGCCAGAGTGTGACAGGTTTGTCACTTGGAGTCATAAAACCTGAGACAAGCTGGAAACCATTCAACAGATACATTATTCTAGAAAGATGGCTCTGAGGGGACAGAATCAAGATGGAGTCCAGGGACTTGGCCACTGGAGGAATGTGAGTGGGCATGAGAAGCTCAGGAAGGTATGATCGAGAGCCCCTGGAGATTGACCGGGGCCAGGAATGAAAGTCAGAAGCCTGAGTTGAAAACCTCTGTCACAGAGGTTTTCAGCTTGGATGGCTGAGTGGATGGCACAGCTTCCAAATGATTTAAGGAATAGAGGAAAATGCCAGGTTCTGCTTTGTAATGTTGTCTGAGGTGAAGACAGCAGGCACATTGTCGGACACAGGAGAGAGAGGCTACTGGCCAGGACCAGACCCTGGGGGAGCGTGTGAAGGGGCTTCAGGAGGATGTTGCTTCTCCAGAGACACCAGGAAGGGAAATGCAATGGACGGAAGAAAATGGGGCTGATCGGGCTAGAGCCAAAACTGCGTCTGGAAATAAGGGTGGCCAGAAGACACAAGAACCCTAAAGTTTGCCCCAACAGATGAATCCTGTCAGTGAGACTGGGCGCCTGTGAGTTCCCTTTCTGTGTGACAATGGTAGCGACAGCCAGCAGGTACATAGTGCTTGTGATGGGTGACCCCTTGCCCCACGTGAATCCTGTGAGGGAGGTAATGTGGCCGCCTCCATTTCATAGATGAGGAAACTGGGCTTGCAGGAGTGACGTGGCCAAAGCTTCCCCACTGTAGGTGGAGGAGCTGAGCCGGTGTCGGGCTGCAGATGCGATGCTCTCACACTCCCTCTCCTGAGATCCTCTCCGGTATGATTAGAAAAAAAAACCCAAAACAGCTGTTTTTGTTTTTAAGCATTTGAATGGGTTGTGTTGTATGGCAGTGACAGTGAGAAGAAGGGGTTCAGGAGGGCAGACTCTCCCGCCACCAGAGCCCCTCCTTTCCTCGAGCAATCCCACTTCCCTGAAAGTGGCAGGGGAGCACCATCTTGGTGCAGCAGTCAGTGCCCAGCAGGAAACCTGAAACCACAGATGCTTCCAACAGGGAGGGCTTTCACGCAAGGGATGGATCGCAAAGACGGCAGCAGGCTGGAAGACGCCAGAGAAAGAAGTGTTAGCCCGGGGCGCCTGGTGGCTCAGTTGGTGGAGCATCTGACTCTTGATATTGGCTCAGGTCATGATCTCAGGGTCGTGAGATCGAGCCCCTCATTGGGCTCCGTGCTCAGCTTGGAGTCTGCTTGAGATTCTCCCTCTCCCTCTGCCCCTCCGCCTGTTCTCTCTGTCTCTCTCAAATGAGCCAATAAGTAAATAAAATCTTTTAAAAAGAGGTATATAAGTGTTAGGCAGAGATCAGGAAGCTTCTGTCACCTGGGTCTGAAGCTTGTACTTGTCACAAAGCTGTTGGAGGTGCTGTCACTTCTCTTGAATAGAAACCGAGGATGTTAGATGCCCACCGTGCCGCCGGAGTCCTCTCTGTGCCTGTGCCTGTCACCGCCCCCGCCAGAGGCCGCGCTAATGCAGGGGACCGGAAGGGCTGCTGCTCTCCTCCTGTCTCGCCATCTTCTACCAGGAGGCCCCATAGTCACAGCTCAGCAGGAAGCAGGCGGGCCAGTCCAGGGAGAGGAAGTTCACGGGCTTACTCGGGACAGCGCTGTCCAGCACAGCAGAGATGGGCTCCTCTCTGGCACCGCCGTCCCTGTGTTCGCTGGAGGTCCACCTGCGGGTGAATGGCATGTCATTCTGGTTGGAAAAACACAGACGTCTTAGAAAATATGTGTGTCCTGGTTATGGGTTGCCTGCTGGTTCCCACCGGTTGGCTGGCCGTGTGTTTAACTCCACGTACGGTGTTTGAAAATTTCCAGGTCTCAGTTGTTCTTCAGCAAGGGCTTACTAGTGAGGACCTTGGCTCTGTTTTGGCTCTGAAACTATTCAGAAGGTACATATCTAGGAAAATTCTTGCAACACAGGTAGAACTGGAGTTGAGGGAGAGATTGTTTCCAGTATCGAGAACATCAACTACTTGAACGTCAATTCGATAAAGGATTTTTTTCAAAGGAAATGACACAACTTTAATGGAAATAAAGTGTATAATGACATATAACTGCCTCTTGGCTGAAAGACTATAGTAAAGATATTGTTTCTTAATATATAAATTTATCATAATAGCATACTCTAATAGGTGCCTACATTAGCTGAGCTATGGCTTCACTTTTAATTAACAATTGTTTAAGCAAAACAGAGGTTTATTTCTCCATCTGCTGACAGCCCCGAGGCGGGCAGCCTAAGGTGGAATGGCGGCTCTGCCCTTGGGGTTGTCTGAGGACCCAGGCCCCTTCTCTGCTGTTGCTCCCCTCCCTTGGTGGTGTGCTCTCTGTGTGGCCGAGTGTCTCCCCCTATGTCAGTATTTCAGTCAGCAGGAAGAGGGGTCACCTTGGAAGTTGTACACGTCACTTCTGCTCGTATCCTGTTGGCGAGAACTTGTCATGAGACCGTACCTAGTTCCAAGGGAGGCTGGGAAATGTAGTCTTTATGCTGGGAGGCCGCACACCTAGCTAAATATCCAGCGTTTTACCAAGTTGAGAGGAAGGGGGAAACTTATACAGGGGTAGACGTACTGATTTCTGCTACAGTACCCCCTAGAGTATTATTTAGAAATTGAAAACTTGAGAACACCAATTAATTCAAAAGAATAAATAGGCAAGTATACTCAAGAATATACCATTTTTTAAAGAAAAATATCTTTCAAAATTGCCATATTTTTTTTTCTTAACGTAACACTTTTGTTCTGTTTCTAATGTAACACTTCCTCTTTAAGCTTTGTTTCTTATAGAAAACTTCAGATTTACAAAATCGTAAGAATATTGAGAATATTGCATAACAAGCCCCAGGTTCCCAGTGCCGAGCTTTGACACTTAATCAGTTTAAAGCTAGTGTTGCCTTAGCCATCCCCCACGTGCACTCTTATCCCCTTCCTGACTTTTTTGAAGCAGATCTCATTTCTCCTGTTCCATCTGTAAATAGTTCCGTATGCACCCCCAAAAGGTAAAGGCTCTTGAAAAAACACTAGATTTTTTATTTGGTGATAACTGTAGTTTCATGTGCAGTTGTAAGAAACACTACAGAGAGATCCCATGCACCCGTTACTCAGTTCCCCCCACTGGCAGCATCGTGCAATATCATAGTGCAGTATCACAGTAGGACGTGGGTAGGGGATACAGTCAAGACACAGAATATCTCCACCATCACAAGCATCCAGCCACACTCAGCCCACCCCTCCATAGCTCCTGACGGCTACTAATCCGTTCTCCATTTCTGCGGTTTTGACATTTCAAGAGTGTCGTATGCATGGAATCACACAGCATGTAAACTTTTAGTATTGGCTCGGCATAGTTGACTCAGATTCGTTCAGGTTGTTGGGCGTATCACTAGTTCATTCTTTTTTATTGCTGAGTAGTAGTCCCTGCTGTGGTTGTGCCCCCTAAAGGCTTTTTATAAACATCCCCTGCCTGACTGCCCTCCTCTCTTCACAGCAATGCCCAGTGAGTATAACTGTGTGAAATTGAAAAGTGAGCACTCAAGACCCTCTCTGCAATGGTACACCCGAGCTCCGAACAAGATGAGAAGACCCAACTTGTTGCTAAAAGACATCCTCAAGTAAGTAGGAGCCCTCGGACCTTACGATCCCCCTGGCCGGGTCCACTGTGGGGAAGCTGGGAGAAGAGTGCAGTGGGACCCGAAGGATGGCTCTCGTACTTGCTCAGAGAAGGTCATACGAAGGCACATTCAAGTGCAGGTTTGGTACTCGGATGTCTGGGTCTGTGCATCAGGCTGTACTTGAGAGGGCAGCGCCAGCCAGGGAGCGCCCAGGCTCTGTCCCCGAGCCTCAGCGCCCGAGAGTGCGGCTCTTACATGCACAGCGCTCCCAGCACTACGTAATGAAGGAGGGCTTTTCCCCTTAGCTGTTTCTAGGTAATCTAAAAATATAGTTAATTAAAGTCCCCTACAGGCTTTTGGAGAGCCTTAAATATTGAACACTAAAAAAGATGACAGGTGTTTCAGCCAGGTCACCCTTCTATCCTAGTAAGTGGTAGAACTGGTAAGGGAGGGACTTGGAGCTTACATCTGGTAGCAGCCAAACCAAGGTGAAAATCACCCTTTCGGGGCGCCTTGGTGGCTCAGTGGGTTAAGCGTCTGCCTTCAGCCCAGGTCATGATCCCAGGGTCCTGGGATCGAGCCCCACATCGGGCTTCCTGCTCAGCGGAGTCTGCTTCTCCCTCCCCTTCTTTCTCTGCCCTTGCACCTCTGCCCCCAGTGCTCTCTCTCTCGTTCTCTTTCAATTAAATAAAATCGTTAAAAAAAAAAAGAGGAAACAAAAAAGGAAGTTGCTCTTTTGAAAATACCCCTCATTTA
The DNA here is from genome assembly GCA_028533885.1 of Nasua narica. Classification (NCBI taxonomy): domain Eukaryota; kingdom Metazoa; phylum Chordata; class Mammalia; order Carnivora; family Procyonidae; genus Nasua; species Nasua narica. The sequence continues at coordinate 34,690,063 of CM052811.1, forward strand.
GGAGCTGTAGAAGGAGGAAGATGGAAAAAGGAAATATACATTAATATTTTCCATGTCCTTTTGTCATCAACCCGTATTTACTGAGGCCTGACGTGCCCAGCACTGTGTGGGACGCCGGCCCATGGCAGTGAACGAGGTCTACCTGGGCCCACGCTGCACACAGTGTGGGCGCGACACTAACGACCAGCGTTCCAGGGCAGTGTCCTCAGTGCTGTAGGTACGGGGCGTGCTTTTAACACACAGTTCTTCCTTCCTTCCTTGTTTGTTTGTAATCATGATAAGGGAATTATTATATGCACCAAATGTAATGCCTTTTGGGGGGGGTGCTGGGGAGAAGAATAGGTAATACTACATTCACAAGATTTAAAATTCAAAAGATATGGGGCGCCTGGGTGGCTCAGTTGGTTGAGCGACTGCCTTCGGCTCAGGTCATGATCCCGGAGTCCCGGGATCGAGTCCCATATCGGACTCCTGGCTCTGCGGGAAGTCTGCTTCTCCCTCTGACTTTCTCCCCTCTCATTCTCAGTCTCTCGCTCTCTAATAAATAAAAAAAATTAAAAAAAAAAATTCAAAAGATATTAAAAGTATTCAGTAAAATATTCTCTCTTTCCTGCCCCCTGGTTAAAGATAACCAATATTAACCGTCTTAACCGTCTTGTGTACATAAGAAATTTGTGTGTGTGTGTGTGTGTGTGTGTTACTCACCCCCTGCTTTTACACAGATGGTAGCATCCTATTCACTTAACATTGTACTTGATCCCAGAGAAAAATTAGGGTGCTTGTCCAGGTTTTCATGGAGGAACCTGTTGAAAGCAGAATCAAGAAGTCTTGAAGATACTTCCTAGCAATACTTTCCTGCATCATCCTCCGTACATATTAAGAAATATTTAGCATCTGTTGTGTATAGTATATTGTGCTAGATGCTGTATTTTTTAAACTGCCCCTTCTTTAGAAAAGAGATCACTTTCCCATTAAGGTTATTCCTTAACTCCTGTTTTCTCAGTAGCACAAATTATTTAAAACAATGGTTCCTAAACTTAGGTTTAAACTTTTTTTTTTTTTTTTTACTTTTAGTTTATCAGTATCACTTAGGGAGCTTATTTTTTTTTTTTTTTAAGATTTTATTTACTTATTTGACAGAGAGAGAGAGGTCACAAGTAGGCAGAGAGGCAGGCGGGATGCGGGGGGAGCAAGCTCCCCGCTGAGCAGAGAGCCCGATGCAGGGCTCGATCCCAGGACCCTGAGATCATGACCTGAGCCAAAGGCAGAGGCTTTAACCCACTGAGCCGCCCAGGTGCCCCACTTAGGGAGCTTATTAAAAATGAGGTTTCTAGGGTACTTGGATGGCTCAATCAGTTGGGCATCTTGACTCTTGGTTTCGTCTCAGGTTGTGATCTCGTGGGTTATGGGTTGAGCCCCCTATTGGACTCTACACTCAGTGGGGAGTCTGCTTGAGATTCTCTCTCTATTCCTCCCCCACCCCTCCTCTTGAGCTCCCACTCTCTAAATAAATAAATAAATCTTTTTTGTTTTTTTAATGAGGTTTCTAGAACCAGGACTAGACTCAGTTCTTTTCTCCTAATCCTGTGTGCATGTGTGTATTTTAAACTATATGATAACATGAGTTTGTTGGATCTTTAAAAGCAGTTTTTGTAGATGGTCTTAAGGGTGACTGGTGGTTCTCTTTCACCTCAGTTAGCCTCATTTCTGGGTAGAATCTTCAGAGCAATAGGGAGTAAATTATTTGTTTTGTTTTCTTATTTTTTTAAGGGCTCCCAATATTTTCCTCCCATTTTTTTTATTGCGGTAAAGTAGCCATAGCATAGCATCTACCATCTTAACTGTTCCTAAGCACAGTTCAGTGATAGTGAACACATTCACATGGTTATGCGGCCATCACGCCATCCACCTTCAGAGCTCTTTGCATCTTGCACAACCGACGCTGTCTACCCATTAGACACTGACTCCCTCCCTTCCCCTCTCCTTGGCCCCTGGCAGCCCCCTTGTTTTGTCTCTGTGATTTTTGAGGCTGCGCTTCATGTAAGTGGAATCATACAGTATTGGAAAGACTGACAGTATTTTAAAGTGGCAAAAAATTGAAGCTGAGTTTCTGTAGCTCGAAAGCTATTACTTGGTTTTTGTGAAGTCCAGGGGTCTGCTGTGTGACTCATATTTTTGCAGGAAAATGTTTTCTCTGTATCCACCTATAACAAAAATAGTCGTAAATGACTATGTTGTCAGGAAAGTAAGAAATGGTGCCTGAAGTCGCCCACGGAGGGCCCCTTAAAGACTGTACTTTCATGTTACCTAGCAGGCAAACTCAATCTGGGGTAGGTTTTCCCTTATTTCTCATGATTTCTCTTGGTTATCCCATAACTGCATCATTATACCAAATTGATTTTCTTTTGCAGGTGTACATTGCTTGTATTTGGAGTGTGGATCCTTTATATTCTCAAGTTAAATTATGCTACTGAAGAATGTGACATGAAGAAAATGCATTATGTGGACCCGGACCGTGTAAAGGTTGGATATGCCGTTGGTGTGGTTTAAATTAAAATACTTCCAAGCTTATACGTAACCAGAAATATCATCTCTAAAGGGTTATAAATAGGGGCGCCTGGGTGGCTCAGTGGGTTAAAGCCTCTGCCTTCGGCTCAGGTCATGGTCTCAGGGTCCTGGGATCGAGCCCCGCATCGGGCTCTCTGCTCAGCAGGGAGCCTGCTTCCCCCTCCCTCTCTGCCTGTCTCTCTGCCTACTTGTGATCTCTCTTTCTCTCTCTTTCTCTCTCTGTCAAATAAATAAATAATCTTTTAAAAAAATAAAATAAAGGGTTATAAATAAGTCCTCAGGAAAGTTTTAAACAGAAGGGAAACACTTCATCTTAGCACTCCAAAATCAGAGACAACCCCTCCCCCCCCCCCAGCAAAACAACCCACCCACCCACCCTCCAGCATTCTTCCCCCATGCACTGACGTCGTTGGGGGCGGTGAGTTGACTTTGACCCTCTCTAGGCACCCGCCGTGGGACTAGTTGCTGTGACGTTGCCAGCACACACGTCCTTAGAACCGGGGGAAGTTCTCTCAGTATCATGTCATTCCTGGGTTTTTGTTTTCATTTTAATGATTTCACACTGTGTTTCAAGCTTTTTCCTTTCAATTCATATTTATTTTTCTAAACCAATTGACCTAGTAAATAACTTCATGGATTATCTGAGTGGTTAGATACGATCATCCAGTAACGATCCATCCTGGATGAAAGGAGAGATGATCTGAAGTCAGGTTAGCACGGCAATAATGTGACCAACACGTGTGGGCGCTTTACTGTCCTCACGATGGGGACACGTCCCCGTATTCTCACCCTCTGACAGATGCAGGCTGGGAGCTTAAGCTACTTGCCCAAGTTCACATCTAGTTAGTTAACCAGTTTGGTTTAACTAGTTCAGTGTGTACTGCCTAACTGTTCTAGAAGTGCTTCAGTGATATAACCGCCCTCAGCCCTCATAGCGGGAACCGTCCCGACCTCCCAGTGAGGCGGTGGAAGGGCAGGGGGAAGAAGCGGCCTGTTTCAGGTCACCTTCCGTGGCCAGCCATGGAGTCGGGCCTTGGACTCAGCAGCGCTGTCTCAGAGTCTGAGCTCCTGTGGGCTGCTCTCTGCCCAGGGCGGGGCGGGGGTCCACAGAAAGGAGCCAGAAGTTATAGCTAGGCTCACGCAGAGAGGGGGGACCTTGAATTTCTGGCCTAGACTTGAGTCTGAATGCAGCTCAGTCAAAGATGAGACCTTGAGCAAAGTTACTTAATTGTTTTGAGTCCCGGTTTTCTCAGCGCTGAAATGTAGACCACATCATCTGTGGGACAGGGCAGTCCCCAAAGTTGAATAAGATAATGTGCACGGAGCTCCTTTCCTAGTCTGGATTTTTAGTCGCGCTTTTTCTCTTCCATCTCTGTGTCTGCGAAGTGCCTGCCCTGGTCAGTGAGACAGACAGGTAGACACGAGAAAATGAGAAGAGCACAACTAACGAATGCGGCGTGGCCTCCGCAGAGTGGCGGTGTCTCCCAGGGTCTGCCATCCCAGGCGGGGCTGTCCCCAGAGTTCCTGGGCCGAGTCTCCATCTACCAGCATCCGCTCGTCTGTGCTGGTGGGCCGGGACATGTCCCCTGCCTCTGTTCCGGCCTCCCGCCTCCCTCTCCCGCTGGCCTTGCAGATGTCCTGTTAGCCATGAGCTCTTCCCTTCTCTTCCTTGCTGTGCTTGTCCACGTTCTCTTTGTGCCCTCTTTCTCCCATCCGTTTAATTATTCACACCGTGGACCATCTGACCGACTGCAAAGATAATCACTCCCGAGACTGGGTTAATTGAGGAGAGATGGGAGCGCTGGTGTGCCGGGGTCCAACGCCCCATTTCACAAGTACGAGATGGAGATGGCGAGCTGTAGTAACAGCTGGGGTGAAATCCACTTTGAAGCTCTAGGGCCTGGCCAGCGCCATCCGCATTGGCCTGCGCCGTGGCTGCCAGCAGCTGCTCCCCGTACACTGCATTAATAGACCAGGGATGGTCCGCTCGTCATCCCTGCAGAGCTCAGACAAGTGCTCTGATCGTCACGCCTATTACTCTATAAGGTTCCCCAAGGAGTCCTAGTGATTTCTGAGGATGACCAGAGAAGAGACTCGAGATCTCGTCCCCGAGGAACCTCCTAAGGGATGGGAATGTTCAAGTAGCCGGAAGGACAGAAGGCCTGCATGTGGAGCTGCGGGCCTCCAGGAGGGGCAGCTCTGCCCAGGTGGCCTTAATGGCAGCCAAGCTGCAAGGACAAGGATGTGATAGTCCGAGGCATCCAAAGATGGGATTCATGGGCCGCCTTTGTGGCGCATCTCCGGAGCTCTTGAAGCAAAGCCCGGTGACTGTTTGGTCTCGTAGATAGAATTCAGGCGTCAGACAGTTGGTTCACAGGCTTTTCCTATCCCTTCTAGCCCTGAGAGCCTGTGGTTCTCTGTAATTTTATCAGTACCCGGCTGGAAAGGATAGGCTGGTCTCTTCCCTGCTCTCAGTGCTGGTCCCCGACTCAGTGCCTTTGATGTGGAACACCAGCCGTACTTTGAAGCTTCTCTGAAGCTTCCCAGACTCCATCTAACACAGTAGTTTTCACCAGCATTTTGTTATCTCATCTAAAATAGAAATTATTTGTAAATGAGGGTGGTGTTTATAAAAGTAGACAGTGTCTGGGATTCCAGGAACAGGGATAATGCTCTAAGTGCCCTTTGGCATCCTCTGCTGTCACCTGTCGCCCCAGGTTCATGCCTCCTTACCCGCCTTCCTGCATCCAGGCTCGCCCCACTATGGTGGTAGTAGTATTTCCAAAAATTGAATCTGATATGATGCTTCCCGATTTCAAACTCTGACTTGTTCCCATTACCTTTAGAATATCCAGACCTCTGAGTCTGGCCTTAGTGCTCTTTGTGCCTGGGTTCCTGCCAGTGTCTTCAGCCTCCTTTTGCCGCCCCATGTCCCAGCACTGCCTGTTCCAGGTACTAAATCCCTTCATGCTCCCTTGGTTGAGCTTCTTTCTTTTTTCCTTCCCCTTTATGGTTTTGATTTGTATTTCCCTGGTAACTAATGATGAACATCTTTTTTGTGTGTGCTTATTGGCCATTTGTATGTCTTCTAAGGAGAAAGTTCTTTTCTTGAATAGAAACGTCTTTTCAAGTTCTTTGTCCAGTCTTTCATTGGGTTGTTTGTCTTTATATTACTGTGTTGTAAGAGTTCTCTAAATATTCTGGCTACTAGTCCCTTAGGTAATATGGCTTGTGAGTATTTTCTCCCATTTTGTGAATTGTCTTTTCACTTTCTTGCTGGTGTCATTTTCAGCACAAAAGTGTTTTTTTTAAATTTTTTATTAACATATAATGTATTATTTGCCCCAAGGTACATGTCTGTGAATCATCAGGCTTACACATTTCACAGCATTTGCCATAGCACATACCCTCCCCCATGTCCATATCCCTACCCCCCCCACCTCC
>CM052811.1:34696574-34773089 GCA_028533885.1 Nasua narica
TCATTCTTTTGCATGTGGCTGTCCAGTTTTCCCAACACCATCTGTTGAAGAGACTGTCTTTTTTCCATTGAATATTCTTTCCTGCTTTGTCGAAGATGAGTTGACCATAGAGTTGAGGTTCCATTTCTGGGCTCTCTATTCTGTTCCATTGATCTATGTGTCTGTTTTTGTGCCAGTACCACACTGTCTTGATGATTACCGCTTTGTAATAGAGCTTGAAGTCTGGAATTGTGATGCCACTGACTTTGGTTTTCTTTTTTTTTTTTTAAGAGTTTATTTATTTATTTGAGATAGAGGCAGAGAGAGCATGAGAGGGGAGAAGGTCAGAGGGAGAAGCAGACTCCCTGTGGAGCCGGGAGCCCGATGCGGGACTCGATCCCAGGACTCCGGGATCATGACCTGAGCCACCCGGGTGCCCCGACTTTGGTTTTCTTTTTCAACATTCCTCTGGCTATTTGTGGTCTTTTCTGGTTCCATATAAATTTTAGGATTATTTGTTCCATTTCTTTGAAATAAATTGATGGTATTTTGATAGGGACTGCATTAAATGTGTAGATTGCTTTAGGTAGCATAGACATTTTCACAATATTTGTTCTTCCGATCCATGAGCATGGAACGTTTTTCCACTTCTTTGTGTCTTCCTCAATTTCTTTCATGAGCACTTTGTAGTTTTCTGAGTACAGATTCTTTGCTTCTTTGGTTAGGTTTATTCCTAGGTATCTTATGGTTTTGGGTGCAATTGTAAATGGGATCGACTCCTTAATTTCTCTTCTTCTGTTTTGCTGTTTGTGTATAGAACTGCAACTGATTTCTATGCATTAATTTTATATCCTGACACTTGATTGAATTCCTGTATGAGTTCTAGCAGTCTTGGAGTGGAGTCTTTTGGGTTTTCCACATAAAGTATCATATCATCTGCAAAGAGTGAGAGTTTGACTTCTTGCCAATTTGGATGCCTAAAAGTTTTTTATTTTTAAGCATAAAAGTTTCTAATTTTGATGAAATCTAGTTTATTTTTCCTTTTGTTCCTTGTGCTTTTGATGTCATATGTAAGAAATCATTTCCTAAGCCTCTGTTTTCATCTCAGAGTTTTATAATAAAATTTTAGCTCTTAAATGTAGGTCTTTATTCTAAGTTAGTTTTTGTATATGGTGTGATGTTGGGGTCCAGCCTTTTTCTTTTGCATGTGGATATCCAGTTTTTCTGGCACCATTTGATGGAAAGACTTTCCCTGTGTTTGCTGTGTTCTTTCTAACTTCTCTGCCTGGAGCCCTTTCCTCCCTTGACCTCTCTGCTCCTTATCTTTTATATGAACTCTCAGGTCAGAAGTTACCTTTTCTATGAAGCCTTCTCTGATCATCCTTCTCTGTCTTCTAGAAATGCTTTCATTTCACTTCAATCCTAACACTTTCACTGTAGAATTTTAACTGTCTTTCCCACTTGTCCTTTAAGCAAGCCCTTGGGAGATGGGGATTGTGTGCTAACATTTTGTGTTAATGAATACGTACTTAGGTATATTCAAGTCTAGAGGGAGAGGAGATATTACTGAACCGTGGTGTGGTATCTCATCTCTGAACTCGGATTGAATAGAAAATCCACAGTTAAATAACAAGCAATTATTCGAGTATTTCCAGTAATGTACATTAAGTTTAATATCCCTTTAAGTAATTGGTCAGATAGTTTCTGTTCAACTCCTCATATCCACCAGTGGACAGTAGGCAGGAAAAAAAAAAAAAAGTCTCACCATCCTCTTTCCCCTAAACCATGAAATAGGAGTCCTCCATTTAGGCCGATGGCACCAGTTTCAAAACCTCAGTTCACTGCAGGACCAATAACAGCCTCTCAGGGCTGCCAGAGCCCTGCCCTGATTGGCTGCAGTGAGGATTCCTGACCAATCCCTGACAAGGGGGTTGGGAGTAACTGATGGGCAAGGTCAGCCTCCCAGACCCCACTGCCTGCCTGGAGAAGGGTTGTTAGCTCCTGCACAAAACTACAGCTCCCTAAGAAGGAGCAGGGAAATGGAGACCCAGTAGGCAGCCCACAGTGGCTGCCACATCAACCCAGTTCTAAAAGTTGTCTAAAAGATCATTATTTTTTCCATTTACAAAAATAAGACCAAAACTTCAAATAATACAGAAATGAAAAAGTAGAAAGTCCCCTGTAGTTTATGGAGAAAGATGAAAGACTCAGGGGGTAGCTTTAGAAGTGCAACATGTTTGTGAAAGCCTCGGTCAGTTCAGAAATTAATAAAGTAGAAAGTGAAAGCCTGCTATGACCACGGTGGAATTAGGGTTTTTTTTATTTTTTTGCTTGAGACATTTTTTTTTATAGCTTTTTCACATTGTTGACACTGTCAGAATGCCCCACTTTTCACAGTGGGCCTGACAGGTTGACCTGCTTCATTCCAGGCCGAGAGAGCAGTGTGTGCAGAAAGCATGTGCCCCCCAGGGCTTTACAAATTAGATGTATATAGCTAGACTTGGATATCACTGAGGATTGGGGTGGGGGAACAGCAGGATAGAAGACTGAAAAGGAACCAGGACCAAAGAGGGAAAGGCCTTGAGTGCCACACTGAGCAGGTTCCAAATTTGATATCTGGTCATGTTTCATTAAAGCAAAATCAGAAACCCTCTCTCAAGTCCCCAGAGTAGAGGAAATGGTCCTGGTGTTCTGAACGGCCGTGAGGTGGTGTGAGCTCTCTGCGAAGAAAACCGTGTCTCCAGGCTGTTGGCAGAGATTGGTCCTTACCCTTACCACCAAGAGCATGGAGACAGATTTGAATTGTTGGGGATGTCGGTTAGCAGAAGATGATCTCAAAGCCACGAGGCCCCGCGGGCTCTGTTGTGGATATTCAGCAGCCTGCCGTGTTCGGGGGACCCTGCTGACCCTTGTTTCTGAGCATTGTGTGGTTGTGCTGGCCCCGGCCTTTGTTAGTCCAGCAGCACAAGTGTGGCCGTGGTGGCCGTGGAGTTTGTCTTTTCTATTTAAAGATGCCCCTTAATGTGCCATTTCCTTAAAAAAGACTGACAGCGGTCCCTGCCAGGATCTGGGCACTTTGAAAGCGCATTTCAGATGCGAAATTGCTCTTAAAGATTTGTTTGAGGAAAAAAAAAAAAGTTGTTTGAGGAGAGACGAGGGCACATTCCTGTCCGTTTAGGTTTGGGCCACGTGGTTGCAACAGTTTGAACTGGGCCCTCTCTCTTCTCCTACAGCTAAAGCCCCCTGGGGGACTGCATTTTCTGCTGTGTAGTTAATTATGGCCAAATTTACTTCTCTCTGACTCTGCAGATCTACACTGACGTAGCTAAGGTAAGCACAGTGACCTGGGCTCAGTTTTTAGTCCAGGAGCTTGCACATCTAGACCGCTTCTTTCCTCTCCTCCAGTGTTGCCCCTTGCCCCAGGCCATTCTCGAAAATCAGAGATGAGGGAACTGAATCCTCGACCTAGGGCCGGATGCTTTAGTCAAAGTTACAGTGCTGGTCTAGAACTGGATCAAACATCCAGATCTTCTGATGGTTTTTCCTAACCATTTACCATGACAAAGTGTACATACTCTAAGATTTACTCCTGTTAAGCATACAGTTTGATAGCATCCATGCATTTACACGGTTACATCACCTTCACCCCAGTCCAATTCTGGAATATTTCATCTGTCACCCAAGTGAGTTACTTCACCCATCATAGTCTGTCCCACCTGGGCCACCACTGACTGCTTGAGTTGTTCCTGTGGTGTTCTTTCTGTGACTTGGTTATTCAGATTTTGCCTCCCTGGTAGCCAGGGGAAGGTTCTAGGCGGCTAATTTGAACATGAGTTCGAGGGGGGGGGGCAGTAGCTTTGCCCATGGTTGCTGTTCTGTGGTGGTACTTCAGTCTTCACACATAATGTGGGGGGCGGCAGAGCGGCCTGTGAGGAGGAGAGCAGTACCAGCCTTTTACAGATAGGAACTGAAAGTTTCATGAGGTAACTCATGGCCTCTGTTCATGTGGTCTGTGGCTGAGTTGGGCTCCCGCCCCGGTTTGGTTAGCTCCAGCCCCCAAAGTCTGCATCAGCCTCAGTGCTGTGCCCTGTCCCGGATGTAAAGAAAGAAAAGAGAACATTGCCTTTTATGAAGAATTATGCCATTTAATTATATTTTTGAGAAGTATTGTCCTCAAAAGTATACAGTAGAAATGAAAGTGGAGACTTTGCCGAGGAAAATTACTTTGATTTTTTAAAACACCCTTCAGGGAATTTTCACATTGTGGTCTCCTGTGGCAAATGGCCACCTCAGTGACAATTGGAACTACCAGCTGTCTGTTTATTCTTAGTTGTGGGCAGGCCAGCAAACTCAGCCTGGAAGACCTGTGGAAACTGAAGCCCTCGTTTCCGTGCCTTGGTTTGAGAGAAGTGGGAGTTCCTGTATCTTTGCAAGAGTCTCTGGTTCTCTGCCCCCCTGTGACCCTCACCTTGGATGAATGCCACCCAGACCTCTCAGCGTCCTTCCTCTCTGGCCTGCTTTGGCTCCCGGCTCTGGAACTTTCTGCAGCTAGAGGAAGAGGAAGGTCACAGTCCTTTCTGTGTCCCGGCTCTGCGAGGCAATCTTCTCCTCCGCAGGCTTTCCTCGGCTGCACCTTGAAGCATGGAGGAGGCAGGAGAGAGGCTGGCCCGGCTTCTGGTTAGAAGAACCGGTCCCCGGGGCTTTCACAGGGCTTGTAACACATCTCCAGATGAGATGCAGCAGAAGGAGAAAAGGAGTTGCTGTCGCTGTAGATGGTTCCAGTGGCCTTTCAAACATTCTTCCCCCCGGGATTGATGTATTACACCCCACTGTGAGAGAGTCACGGTCAGAGGGTGATTGCTAAGCCTTGTGCTCTGCTCCCAGCCTAGAAAATTGAATTTGAAGCCAGAAATGGAGCTCGTTGCCAGAATGGAAATGGAATGAAATTTCCCTCCTTCCAAATGAAACTTCTAAAGAGGAAATTTGGCAGCCCGGGAGGGTCGAGCCCTGGTTTCTGGCGCAATCACCTACTTCTTTTTCCAGTCGCGCGTCGATCACGGAGCTGCCCTGGGTTCCTCCGGGCCCTTCTCAGACGCTCGTTTTTGTCCTAGGAGATCTGCAAGAGCAGATACCTGACATGTCACTCTATAGCAAAGGGTTCAGCCTCTCATTCTCTAGGACTTGCTGTCCGTACCCTTCAGGCCTCTGGTCCGGAGACAAACGTGTGCGGAGTGGGTGGCCCTCGGTCCACCCTGCCGGCGCTGGCAGGGTGGCGAGTCTCTGCGGGTGGCAGAGTGACGTGCGCTGGGCAGGCCTCCGTTCTGGTGCTGCTTGGGGTCTGGTGCTGCACTGGTCCCTGCCTGGATTTCCCCAATTCCTCAAGAAGGTGCCAGTTCGTATCTAAACTCTTCTTCTGGGTGGTGGTGTTTATGTGCTGCTCCGTGTAGACGGAGGCTGGTTTAGGGGTCTGGGAAGGCGGCACACCGGGTTAGCACGCCGGCCCGGCCCTCTTACTGGTCATGCCACTTGAGCCCGCAATGGGAGAGACTAACGGCCATACCGTAAGGTGTTGGGAGGGGCGGTGACGGGAGACCGAGACCGTGACCGTGCATAGTGTCTGCAGTGTCTTCTATGCCCAGAGACTATCGGTTCCCCTTTCCAGAAGCAGGGCCACATCCCCAAGATGCAGACTGGGTGCTCTTCCCTGGTACTGATAAATCTTTGAAGCTGTAACTTAAAAAGGGAGGAGCAGGGGGCCTTTGGCTATAATAAGATAGGTGTTTTCTCCAAAAACACTCCTTATACAAGAACCAGATAGTAAAAATAATAAAACCTTGAGGAAAAACATAGTTGGGGCATATATTTAAAACAATATGCAACAATAATAATCCTCATAATAGTATGGATGCGGTTTAAAAAACACATTCAGTCCTAAAAATAAATATCCCAGGAACTCTGGGACTTCACATGCGCATGCACGTGTGCGTGGGTGTGTGTGTGCGTGTGTCTGTGAAGATAGCCTGGCGGGAGGAGGGGAAAGGCAGGGTCAAGGCTGCTGAATGTGGAGATAAGGACAAAAAGCACAACAATGAGGGGGAGAATTTCCCGCCAACCGGTTGAGAGGCAGCATCTGGCCAGACTGAGCCAGGAGGAAGCCTGGGGTGAGTGGGCCTTTGGACCGAGTCCCTCCATGGGGTGCTGCATTCAGCTGGGCCACTGTACTTTGCATTCTGCGGTCATTCCTTGTGGAGGCAAAGCATTAACGTGCAGGGAAAATCGTATACAAAACTGAGGCCACTTGTATGTTGACATGACATTGTGCCCTGATTACAGTTAGAATAGCTTGCATTCCAGACTCTATGAAGCTCTTTGCCCAACTGATAAATCAGCCTCTTTCTCATCTTGCTAGATAAGAACCTAAAGTATGAAATTTTATCAAATTGTGGTAAAAAAAAAGAAAACTTAGCATTTCAACCATGTTTTAATGTACAGTTTGGCCCTCTTAAGTGTGTTCACATTGCTGTGAAACAAATTTCTAGCAGCTTGTAGAACTGAAACTCTGGACCCATTAAACAGCATCTCCCCATTTGCCCCTGCCCCCCCCCCCCAGTCCCTAATAACCACCATTCTACTTTCTGTTTCTTTGAATTCTAGTCCTTTAGAGACCTGACATAAGTGGAATCAGACAGTCCTTTTGTGACTGCTTGTTTCACTTAGTATAATGTTCTCAAGGTTCATTCCCGTGGTAGCATGCGACAAGTTTTCTAAAACGTGAGCTGCTTCAAAGTATATATCTCACCCCAAATTTATTTGGGGAACAAGCTTAGGCTAGGGGTAGGAGGTGGGGGTACGAGGACATGCTTTCCTTGTTTGTTTTTTTTTTAAGATTTTACTTATTTGACACAGAGAGATCACAAGTAGGCAGAGAGACAGGCAGAGAGAGAGGGGGAGGCAGGCTCCCCGCCGAGCAGAGAGCCCGATGCGGGGCTCGATCCCAGGACCCTGAGATCATGACCTGAGCCGAAGGCAGAGGCTTAACCCACTGAGCTACCCAGGTGCCTGGACATGCTTTCCTTGTATAATGAAGTTAATATTCTTGTCGAGTTTAGCTCCCTGTCCCGTGACTCCCAGGTTACTTCTTTACGTCTCTGAGCATCAGTTAACTCTAAAAAGCAGACGTTTTGTGCTGAAAGACAGGAATCAACAGGGAGCTCTCTGAGACATCACAGGACACAGTATCCTCTGTAAGAGGGTATTTCTAATGCCTGAGAGTTTTTCCAACTCAGATTGATGTGATTTTGATTCCAGAGAGCTCAGAAATACGCTCAGCAAGTCTTGCAAAAGGAGTGCCGACCCAAGTTTGCGAAGAAGTCCATGGCGCAGTTGTTTGGGCACAGGTACAGCCCGGACTTACCGCCTTTCGTGAAGGAGGCCCCCAAGGTGAACGAGGCCGAGTACAAGTTCGACCCGCCTTTTGGGTTCCGAAAGTTCTCCAGTCAAGTCCAGACCCTCTTGGAGATACTGCCTGAGCACGACCTGCCTGAGCACTTGCGAACCAAGAGCTGTAGACGCTGTGTGGTTATTGGAAGCGGCGGAATCCTCCACGGACTAGCACTGGGCCCTGCCCTGAACCAGTTCGATGTTGTGATAAGGTACATGGGTTCACCTCCGGGGTCCACCTCACCGCTGTCGGTCTGCGTCGCACCAGCGACAGGGGAGGATGCAGGGAGCGCCACCAGTCCTGCCCGCGGGGGGCTTACTGCTTGAGAAATGATGGATGCCCCCAAAACATGGAATGATTGGGTGCCCCACACTGTGCCACACTGACCCTCATTTGGCAGAACCTTTGCCGAGGAGGTGAGGTTTGGAAGGCTGGGTAGATTCAGGAGGAAGCCTGAGCTAGGCAGGACCAGTCGGGGCACACGGTGCGGGGGGTGGGGGGTGGGTGGGGATGTGAGTTGGTAGGATGTCTGGCTTCAGGGGGCAGGGCTGTGTGTGGGTGCGCCCCACGAGGCAGGGCTGGTGGGGACCTAGGAAGCACACGGTCTGAACTCCATTCATCCTAGATTCTTTCTGGTTTTGCTGGCTAAAAATTGTTTTCCTTATAAAAGCAAAATATGTTCGTTCTTGAAGATTAAAAAAATCTAGAAAAAGGTAAGGAAGAAAATAATCCCTCAGAGCCCAAATAACCATTATGAATTTGCTCTTTTTTTTTCCCACTTTTGTTCTATACACACACTAATGAGTGCATTTCTATTCTTATCAAGTGTTTTTGCTTTTTTAACATAGTAATGAACAGTTTCTGAGGCCATTAAATATTTCTTGGAAAATTAACTCTTCCAAGTGTTTAATATTCCTTTAAATGAGAGTATTGTAAGTGATTCAGCTATTCTCCTATTACTGGGTATTTTGAATTTTTCAGTTTCTTTGTTATTGCAAAAATGCCTTGCAGAGCTCAAACTTATGTCTTTATCTCTGATTATTTTTTTGGAAATAATTCTAAGAATTCTTAGAATTGTTGGCTTAAAGAGACTTGAATGTTTTAAGGCTCTTGAGACCTTGTTATAAATTCTCCCCATCCGAAGGATGTGCCGAACCAGGAGTACCGCGTACGCTGGGTCTTCGTCAGATTCGCTGAGCAGGAGTGTGTGAGTTTGACCGAAGGCAGGGGAGGCCAGGGCCGGGGACTGGGTTTCGAGGTCGTGGTCAGCACGCGCAGTGTGTGCACCTGGTGTGAGGCAGAGAAAGTGGAAATGGAGACGAACGCATTTCCAAGAGGTACATTGAAAAAGTAAATTATGGGACTTTCTGGCAGCTTGACAGTTAATGTCAGGGGACACCGGGGGGTCTTAGGCGTTAGTGGACCTTCTGTCAGAAGTGAAAGTAGTTGGGGAAAATCTGTGGTAATGATGACAAGATCCATTTCAGATATTTTGAGCCTAAACGTGGTGTGTTCACATAATGCTTTTGTGCCCAGGACCTGTGATCTCGGGCGAGTTTCCTACCGGTCCTGGGCCTCTGTTTCCTCATCTGGAGGCAGTAACAGTGCGCATCTTCTAGCCTTCCTGGGAAGACAACCTGAGTTCACAGACATAAAGCTTAGAACTTCGCATATGTAGAACTTAGCGTACTTAGAACTTAGCATAAAGCATTTAATGCTGGGCATGGGGTAATCACTCAATAAATGTTAGCACCTATTTTTGGAGAACGTGTAGGAAGGTGGGGGCCCAGGAAGAGGGGGCAGGGGACGTAAGATGTTTGTAGAAAGAATC
Organism: Nasua narica; assembly: GCA_028533885.1. Taxonomy (NCBI): domain Eukaryota; kingdom Metazoa; phylum Chordata; class Mammalia; order Carnivora; family Procyonidae; genus Nasua; species Nasua narica. The sequence goes on from CM052811.1 coordinate 34,705,826, forward strand.
AGACTATGCTAAGAGCCAAGGGAGAGAAGAAACAGCTAAGAGCCTAGTTTAAAGGCAAAAGGGGTGCGGTAGGCCCCAGTGGCCAGAAGGCAGGCATGGCGTGAAGTGAGGGAGTGGGAGTGGGGTTGGGCTTTGAGGATTGTAAAGGTTGGGGTGGAGAAGGCTGTAACCGCTGCCTTTCACTGGATGCTTTCCGTGGGTCAGACGCTGTGTCACGTGTGTTAGAGGTGCTCATCCCTCCGTGAATCACTGTTAGTGTCACCAGTGAGGACGCTGAGGCACTAGAGGGCCCAGGGTCCAGGCCAGATGCCACCCGTCCAAATGCAGGGTCGGAGGCTCTCAGAGCCTAATCCGTGCGAGCAGCTGAAAGGTGTGTGCGCAGGCAGACAGGGCCCTGTGCCCACCTAATGGTGCCTGCCTGATACGGGAGGAGAGGAGAGAAACGGGAGGGGGACAACGGTGCGCACTCTGGGCCAGAGGAGGGGTGTGGGGGGAGCGGCGGGGGGCCTGCAGAGCTGCGGGATCGGGCGCTCCAGGGAGGAGGCAGGCCGGGCGAGCGCAGGTGTGGAAGCAGGGCAAGTGTTCGGAGCACGCCGTGCGGGCGCACACACGAGTGTGTCTTTCCACTGTGTCGGCTTTATTCAATCATGGAGCAAAGTCAATCCCAATCAGAAAGCAGGTTCAGGATTCAAACTCAAATGCCAGTTCACCATGTGATGAAACTTGGCTTCTTGCACAGCGTACAGAGCAGAACATAAGACAAGCCACAGAACAAACAACGGAAACAGAACGGTGCAGGAAGCGAAGGAGCCGAACGCGAAGTCGGTCCCGGGGCGCAGCTGAGATAAGGCCTCAGTCAGGTCCGGCTCAGCTCTGGGCACTTCCTGCTTCTGATGTCCAGCACGGAAGGCTCTCAGTTCTGCTCTGCGATCAGCCAGGCAGAGCCTTCGGGCCTTTTGTAAGTGGTCAGAATAGCGGGGTCAGGCCTGAGGAGTCTGACAGTTTGCTGCCAAAGTCCTCCTCCCCTAAAGGGATTGATTTCGTCTTGGGCCCCTGCAGACCACCTGTGGTTCTGCTCCTTATCAGTCCTGGGGGGTCAGCTGCCACGGGTCCGGGTCCTGGAGATCTCTCCTAGCTGCTCTACCTTACCTGCTTGCCTCATTGCTAGACTGAGGGCCGTGCCTGACGTGAGATGCTCCATTCTGCTCTCTCCAAGGAGAGTAGAGCTGAGAGTGGGCGGGGAAGGTGGCCTGATGCCCAGTGGTGGCCCACAGATCACCAGACTGGAGAGCGTGGACTTCATTCGTGGCTACTGGGAGGCCACTGAGTGCTGGGGACAGAGAAATGGTGGCTTAGCCTGATTATGAGGGAGAATACCAGTTAAGAAACTTGTGTATGTGTGGGGGGTAACTTTTAGGTTTGAAACAATTCCAAATTTAACAGAAAAGTTACAAGGAAAAAAAAAAAAAAGAAAGAAAAGTTACAAGAATGGTACAAAGAACCTCCCATTCACCCTTCCCCCAAATTCTCCAACTGGTAATAACTTTATCACAGTGCTTTATGATTTTTCTCTCTGCATACACTATTATTCTTTTCTGAACCCTTTGATAGTTGCAAATATCAAGACCCTTTACCTCTAAATAAATCCATGTGCATTTCCTAAGAACAAAGACCTTCTATTCTAGAACTGCAGAACCACGAAACTGTATGCAGAAAATGAACACAGGAAATGAACACAGAAAATACAGGCTCTATATTTGTACTTATGATAATGTCCTTTATTTTAAAAAAGAAAAAGGGCACCTGGGTGGCTCATTTGTTGAGCGTCTGCCTTTGGCTCAGGTCATGATCCCAGCGTCCCAGGATCGAGCTCCACATAGGGCTCCCTGCTTAGCGGGAAGTCTGCTCTCCCTCTTCCACTCCCCCTGCTTTTGTTTCCTCTCTCACTGTGTCTCTCTCTGCCAAATAAATTAATTAATTAAAAATAATAAAATAAAAATTAAAAAGAAAAAGGCGGGGTGGGGTGGGGGATAATTGCCTCAGGAGCATGCCTTTCATTTGGTCTCATGTGTAATAATATCTTTTAATAATCCAGAGGTAGGTATCAGATCCAGAAGAAAGGGCAGTGGAATAGTGGAGAAAGCTGAGATACAGGTGTGATAACCCAGGTATAATAATACAAGGGAAGAACCAAATAGATTTTGAGATTACGGAACTCTTTAACTGGGTGAGTGGTAGCACTTTCAGAAGACTTCTTAAAATCTGCCCCAAAACAACCACGCTGGGAAGAGCCTTTGTTGATCCAACAGTTGTAAGTGTCCCAAGTCCTTGTTGTAAGGATGCACCTGGCCTGGTGCCCTCCTTGGTCCCGACCCTGTCACTACAATTGTGGTTTGAGTCTGCCTCGCCCTGGTTTCTCAGTTTGCTTTCTGACTACCTTTCTGAAATTCTGGCAAGAACTCCTAATATCTGAGCACAGCGGGAAGCTTTCGAGGAAACATTGCCGATGCCCAGAGAAAGCCCAAAATATAATATGTTTGGGTTGGCTTAAAATGGAATGATTGTTTGGAATTGCTTGACATTCAGAGAGGAGGTGTGGGCGTCCCTCGGGGACTCGAGGCTACCAGGAGAGGCCTTACCCCCAACCTATAGCTCACTCCCAGCCCTCTAAATGTGGGGGACACAACAAGGATTCTTGCACGATGTGATGAAGTAGTTAATGGCTTGCTTTGTCAATGTATCTTTGTCCTTTTTATTTAAATAGGTTAAACAGTGCACCAGTTGAAGGCTATTCCGAGCATGTCGGTAATAAAACTACTATCAGGATGACTTATCCAGAGGGCGCGCCACTGTCTGACCTTGAATATTATTCCAATGACTTGTTTGTTGCTGTTTTATTTAAGAGTGTTGATTTCAACTGGCTTCAAGCAATGGTAAAAAATGAAACCCTGGTAAGCACTAGAACTTCAGCTCTCCAGTATTCCTTCGCAAAAAGTGGAGGGGTCTCTGACTGTAATTACAGACTTCTGTTTTTAAACAAACACAGTGAGATGTATACAGTTGACCTCTGAACAACATGGGTTTGAAGTGCATGGGTCCACTTGTACACAGAAGGCTTTTGATAAGCGCGGTGCAGTACTATAAAGGCATTTTCTCTTCCTCATGATTTTCTTAATAACGTTTTCCTCTCTCTAGCTTGCTTTGTTGTAAGAATACAATATATCATACATATACAAAATGAGTGCTAACTGTTTATATTATCAGTGAGGCCTCTGGTCAGCAGTGGGCTATTAGTAGTTAAGTTTTTGGGGAGTCAGAAGTTAGCTGTGGATTTCAGCAACTCGGGGAGGAGGTCGTGGAGCCTGTAACCCCCATATCATTCAAGGGTCAATTCTACTTTCGTGTTATCTTTCAAATAACTACTGCCTTTGTAGAAACTGTCAGTACTTGTTGGGAATTACTTTCAGAATTTAAGATTAAGTCACATGGAAATTGTGATCATCACTTAATGGGAATATCAAGTTTGGGACCAAAATTGTTATTACTGCTCACCTCCCTTATTCACCGGGCTTGAATTTACATGTCTTTTGGCTAATCCAGAAATTAGATTTACGAGGATGAATCTAAACCATCATTGAGGATTTTCAAAAGAATCTATATAAAACTTCTGAGGAATATTCCCCAAGAGATTGTCTAAATATTCTGCTGGCGGTCCCCTTATTGGAGGAAATTCACAGAATTCCGGAGGGGCAGATGTTGAGGAAATGGCCCTCATGAGCTTGGTCATATTCCCTTTTGTTTGTTATAATAATCGATCATGTTACTTTATGGCCCTACCCATTATGCTGAAATAAATTTCAGAGGTCAACTGTCACATTTATAGACACACATAAAAACTAGCTTTCTGTAAAATTAATAGGATATATTAGACTTTTCGCATAAGCACCATCTGATGGAGAATTCCTATCTGCAAAGCCTGATTCCGTATAGCTTATCATGATCTTCTGGATTTTCCGTTGGGTAGAGGTTGGTCTAGTTGGCAGATGAAGACACGGGAAATGACTTACAGTCGGTTACCGGGAGACCTCCCAGGACTAGGAGCTAGACCAAGTCAGGGGAGGGAGGATGCCGAGGGAGGGTCTGAGCCGAGTGGGGCCCTCGCGGCACTTAAATACTCTTAAACTGGCTCTATTCACCTGGTCTTCCCGGGGACACACGACGTCTTTCGGGGTCGTTCCCTGGGGAATATCTTCCCCAAACAAACCAGAGCTGCTTCTGCAGTTCCTCTTCTTGTCCAGTGCCACCTTCGCAAACCAGGTCCTTTGGGGTTGCTCCTCTGAGCAGGGGCATCGCACTGGCGTCCATCTCAGGGACTGTGCTGGGGAGCGCAGCCCCCCAGCCCCTGTGGGGTCACGCCCACGGCTCTGGGCTGCTTGGTAGGGGTGCATGCTCGCCTTCTGATGGCGGGGTAGCTTTATTCAGTCCCCCTAATGATTGCTTGCTTTCTTCCCTTAGCCATTTTGGGTGCGGCTCTTCTTTTGGAAGCAGGTGGCGGAAAAAATCCCACTACAACCCAAACACTTCAGGATTTTGAATCCGGTTATTATCAAAGAGACTGCCTTTGACATCCTTCAGTACTCGGAGCCCCAGTCCAGGTTCTGGGGCCGAGATAAGGTATTTTTGTTGCAACGCAAAGTTAACTGTTCGTCTCTGTGTTGGAAGGGAGACGTCTGTACACATTTGACTTAGGCTCAGCTGTATCCCCAGAAGCACGTCCCAGCGTAGAAACGTGGTCAGTGACCACAGGCTCCATGCGAGTTGCCTGTTCCACATCTTGACTTCAGGCCCCCGTTTCCTTGGCTTTTCCCCTGGTGACTCATCTCTGTCGTATAGTGCACGTGTTGACATGTAGGTCACTGAGGTACTATTTAAGGTGTTCTGACTCTGGGACTGCAGAGCGAAAGGAACTTGGGTGGTCTGGGAAGTTCTTTACATTTTTAACTCTGGGCCACTCAGGTCAGACTTGACATTTGCCATCACTTTGTAGGTGATGGTAAGTAAAGTTCGCCCCCTAGAGCAGTGCTTTTCCATTGATGCTTGGGTCCCATCCCAAAGTTTCTATTCAGTTGTTCTCTGCTGTGGTCTGTACATTGGGATTTTCTAAGTCCCCTGGGCGATTTTATTTTGCAGCCTACTTTGAGAACTTCTGTGCTCTCTATAGTTCGTTCACTGCAATAGAAATTCTTTTCCTGCAAAGCCTGTGCTGATATGGGGAAGGTGGCAATGCATTTTTTTTTTTAAAGATTTATTTATTTATTTATTTATTTATTAGAGAGAGAGATTGAGAATGAGAGGGGAGAAGGTAAGAGGGAGAAGCAGACTTCCCGCAGAGCCGGGAGCCCGATATGGGACTCGATCCCGGGACTCTGGGATCATGACCTGAGCCGAAGGCAGTCGCTCAACCAACTGAGCCACCCAGGTGCCCGTGGCAATGCATTTATTATGAGCCAAGTAGCTAAGCTTGTGTCCTTAAAAATAACTTTTTAAAAAGCAGTGGAAATCCTTTTTAAACTTTTTTTTTTAATGCAGACCTTGAACTCATGACCTTGAGATCAAGACCTGAGCTGGGATGAAGAGTTGGAGGCTGAACTGACTAAGCCCCCCCCCGGCCCCCCATTCTTAAACCTTTAAAGCAAGATCTCCATATATAAAGGAAAGCAAGGAATTTAGAAATGGGGGCGGGGCACTGCTAACACTGCGGGCCAGAGATATTGCCTAGCAGATACCTGGGGCTGGTCAGGGTCACAATTTGCAGACATTGAATTAGACTCTTAGATGTGGTCAGCCAGTAACCAGTAGGCAGGATGGCAGGTTCCTCAGTTTGCCCAAAGAATCAAATTCCCTCTTTCTCTTTTTAAGATTTTATTTATTTATTTGAGAGAGAGAGAGAGCATGAGCAGAGAGGAGGAGCAGAGGGAGAGGGAGAAGCGGGCTCCCTGCCAACCAGGGAGCTCAATGAGGGACTCGATCCCAGGACTCTGGGATCATGACCTGAGCCAAAGGCAGCTGCTTAACCAACTAAGCCACCCAATTGCCCTATAGATAGATTTTTATTTAAAAATTAACCTTTAAAAAATTAGCAGATTTAATTACATGAAATACGAAGTTACTGAACAGCAAAAGGTATCAGAAACAACAGAAAATAAGCAGGGGAATTTTTATCATATATGTGATAGTAAATACTCCCAAAGTATAAGGAGATTTTCTTAAATCAAAAAGAAAAGATGGGCCAATGAAAAAAATAGGAAAAAGATATGACAGACATACCACAAAAGAAGAAATTAACACAGCCAAGGGATACATGATAAAATGTTCAACCTCTCCAATAATCAAAGTAAATTTGAGCCATAATGACATTTTTTCCTGTTTTCCAAGCAAAGATTTGAAGGCTAGGTAATGTCCTTGCTTGGCAGGAATACAGGTAGAACTGTAAGTTGGAGGGTAGTTTGGCAGTACGCATCAGCTTTAAATGTGAATGCGAACAGTCTTGACCCAGCAATTTCACTCGAAAAATTTTATCATAAGAAAATTAGAGGGGCACCTGGCTGGCTCAGGCAGGGGGGCGCGTGACTCTTGATCTCGGGGTTGTGAGTTTGAGCCCCACACTGGCTGTAGAGATGACTTAAAAATAAAATCTTTTAAAAAGAGATAAAAGCAAAATCTACAAAGGTGGCTATTGTAGGATGTTCACCATAATGTCAACCACAGACGACTAAAAACAGCCTGAACATTTTTCATTAGGGGGATGAGATTTCATCCCCATTCAGAAATCATATGATCTCTCATTATAGGAGATGATTTAAACATATTCTGTGTAGCCGATGCAGTATTGTGTGACTGTTAAGGATGCGGGGAAACAAATGGATATATGAAAACACCTCCATACTGTAAGAAACAAGAAAGTCAACTTACTGTCCCATTTTCGTTTAAAAATTTGTGTATAGAGATGCATAGAGAAAAGCTTGGAAACAAATAGCAGACTGGGCTCACGTTGGTGCACAGGCCCTTCCAGTGGAGAGGGAGGTCTGCTGGATGAGCGGGTGTGATCCTAGGGGATACGTTCTGGAAAGAGCATGCTCTGAGCGGTCCTTCATGGCTTCGAGCTTCTCTCCATACATGGCCCCTCTGTGCAGCTGATTTCACGTACTCCTTCTGTGAACACTTATTGAGTCTTCCCGACGGGCTAGGTACAGAGCCGGCCACAGGTAAGAGAGGACACTGCCTTAGGGTCCTGTGGCTAAACAGGAAGACATCTTCCTTTGGGTTAATTTCTCTCGTCTTCAGCGACTGTTGAGTTTCATTTAACGAGTGACACAGATGCCACACACCCAGGAGCAGGAGGCAGCTTTGAGCAAATGAGGAGTTCCGTAGAGCTTCCTTAATCCACTTAAACTATCCACTCTGAAGGGTTCACTATTGTTCCAGGTGACAGAAAAGGAGAGTTGTTTCTGGAAGCCACAGACTCAAGTAGGATGAACAAAGCGGGGACATTTACACATGAAAAACTGCAACAGAGTGTCATTGTAGATCACCGGTGGCCTTCAGGGAGTGCTTAGACCGCTCTGGGGCCTTCTGTATTTCTCTCTGTCCTGTGTACCAATTTTGCCCAAGACTGGGACAGAGATCCAGAAAGCACAATTCCAGATTGGCAAGTGGTGAGATAGCGGACGCGAGGGAGGGAGTGGTGATACCAGAATCCAGAACGTTCGGACATTTGGCACATTAGGCCACAGTCAGTAGGATACATTTTAGAAGGAACAAATGTAGAAACCCTTCATTAGGGCATAAAAACTGCCCGCACAGAGGGTGGGCAGAAACTGGCTTAGCAGCTGTCCATGTGAAAATGCCTGGAAGCGTTATCTGCCAGGAAAGCAATTGAGAGCCTTCGGTGGGATGTAGTTTTGGGTGAGAAGAGAGCTCGGTCTTCACTGGCGGAAGTGGAGGCTGCTTGTCTTCAGGCAGAGACCAGCCCCAGGAGCCAGCAAGGAAGGGTTGACCTCCAGAAACAGGTCCCAAGAAGGAGGGTGGACATTCCTGTGGGCTTTCCTAGTTCCAGAGCAGACCTTATAGATACTTGTCGTGTCAGAAAGGAAATGGACTTGCTTTGCGGTCCTGGTCATCACATATTAGGAGGTAGAAATTTTACAAAGAACACCTTTTCGTTTGGTGCAAGAGGACCTGCCAAGCCACCTCTTGGTGGTGTGTTCAAAGGTTTTCACATCACAGACCATGTTTTAGACTCTAGATTCAGACTTTAGGATTCTGTATAAAATGGCAGCCCCCAGGGCAGCATCCGTGACTGACAGAGGATGCGTACCACTTGGAAAGCAGTGAATGGCCCTGAGCCTTGTCTCTCCCTCTTTTTCAGAACGTGCCCACCATTGGTGTCATTGCTGTCGTCCTAGCCACACACCTGTGTGATGAAGTCAGCCTGGCAGGCTTTGGATATGACCTCAATCAACCCAAAACACCTTTGCACTACTTCGACAGTCTCTGCATGGCTGCCATGAACTTTCAAACCATGCATAATGTGACAACGGAGACCAGGTTCCTCGTCAAGCTGGTCAGAGAGGGCGTGGTGCAGGACCTCAGTGGGGGCGTCCATTGTGAATTCTGAGCACAAAGAAACCTCATCTGACAATGCAGCTCTGACTCTGAAGGCTGGTTTTCAGAGTCTTCTCGATGATTGCATCATGCAAACCCTTTGAAGTGCAGCTGTTGTTTTTAACTTTTAATTTAAAAAAACAAAAAACAAGTTTTGCTCTTCCCCCTCTGTCGCCCCTATTTATTTGAGGTTAGTGTTTTTGCACAACATTTTGTAGGATAATTTGAAAACTGACTTGGAAAGACTTTTCAAAGAGACTCGTATGTAATGACATTCTATTGTGTCTTAAGAGCATTATTTAATTTGTCCAAACTCCCTGTGTCTGCTGCGCATAGAGTAGCAGGTGATCGAGTGGAAGGAGAATGGAGGTCACTCCTTCAATGAGAGCCTTGAATGCCAGATTCTGGGTCCCCGTCACTGTTTGGCGGGACGCACGTTGGAGGTGCTTCCGGGAAGACGTGCTCAGTAGCTGAACCACGGGTACTGGGTCCGCTGTGCTACCACGTGAGGCCTGGGCGGGTCGGAGCAGTTCTCGGCCCCTCTCTGCTGGTCCGCCTTCTGCCAGAAGACTTGCAGCCATCCCGGGGAGCTGTCCTGGCTATCCCCGGCCAGGGCGGGACACAGGAGACATTTTCTGTGTCCTCTTCTGCGTCCTTGGCATATACGAAGCCCCTGGGCCACAGAAGCCATTGTCTCCTCTGACATGATGACAACTCTTGAATTTCCCGAGAGGTTTTTTTAACGGCCCCTCCAAAGCACTTAAATGTTCATCAGTGGCTCGAAAATTTAGGACACAATCTCGGTCCTCCAGAGTTGTAGAAGAGTAAACCCTTTCCAAGAATAGTCACGTGTTCCGAAACACTGAAGTAAAATCCTCCCAGTGTTACAAATTGTCTATTTAAAAAAAACAAAAAATGAAAAGGTTTTTTTAATGCCTACCTGGCAGTATGTACCAGGCAGTGGGCTGGTCAAAAGAAAAAAAAGAATAAAAGCTTTTGAGGAGCTCTCGTAGTCTACTTAATTTGAGTACTTAAAAGATTAACGTCCCCGAAACGTCCCCGGATGCTGCTAAGGGGGAGATGTCAGTGGGGGATGCCGCCGGGGAGCGACAGCGGCCCGTGCCTCGTCCTGCCAGGGGCCACACCCCAGACAGCCCGGGAGGGACTCTTGGAGAGACGTCAGGTGCCAGTGGCTTCCTCCGGGAACACAGGCTTGTTCCAGCTTCTGTCTCTTAATTGCTCTAGTCTTGGTGATCCGAGGGTCAGCAGCTGCTTTGCTCCCTCCCTGCCCTGCCCGGTTCTCATCTGAGCTCGCCGCTTCTGCGGTCCTCCTGCGGTCCTCCTGCGGTGCTTCTGTGGTCCCGGTCCCCCGCGGCTCTGGTGTCTTCGGCATCTGCCCCCCTCCCAGCACACGCAGGGTGGGGAGCCCGTCACAGCACGCGCGCAGGGGCCCTTGGATCTCCGGGGCCCTGGGGTCAAGCTCAGAGTCGCCGGCGTTACCAAATACTCTTTCTCTGGATTGGGGACTTCACATTTTCTATGGATTTTGCTTTCTCTTTTATAAAATACTGTTTCAGAGACAATGCTTGGAAATGTTCACCACCTAAGCGACTTAGCGTTGAAACTGGAGACTCGGAAGATGGTCCACGGCGGTCCTGAGACTCAGGAAAACCCTTCCCCGCCCCAGCGCTCAGCTCTAGCCCCTCATCCTTCAGGGGCTACCTAAAAGCTGCATTTTTTTTCTTTTAACAATTTGGCCGAAGCCAGGGTTTGGAACTTCCTTAGACAACTTCCCCGTGGGCTCACGTGGACTCCGATGCCACTGCCCTGCTGGGCCGCTGGCAAGTGTGTGGCTCCGGGCCCAGAACCTGGCAGTGTCCGGCCCGTGTCAGGCCTGGGCTGCTCCCCACCCGCCCTCTGTACATCCCTTGTTGCGTCCGTACATTGCTTTTGCCAGACCTCTCACCTTTGAATTCCTAGCAGGGAGGAAGTGCCCGAAGTGCGTAAAAAGGCGTACTTTTTCGAGACCTTTCATGGTGTCCACCAGCCGGTCGGAGTTGATCGGGGACCATCTTCAAGAACTTCGAGCGCTCTGGAAGCTGTGTTTTAGAAGTGGCTCCTGGGCTTTGGGGTTACTCCTCCCTTTCCCCACCCCCCACCCACTCGCTCTTTGGGGAACAGACCTCTAGGTGCTTCCGGATGTCACAGGTGTAGCCTCAGTAACAGGCTTCAGGTCGCCCCTCCGACTTCGTAGGTGCACGAACATGCCTCTCACGTGGCCGTGGTCCTTGCTTTTGAGGCAACTGAGGACAACTTCCACGTGTTCTGTATTTTAACATACATCTTACCAGAACTTTGGGTCCCAGAAAATTTCAGTGAGTTGTATGGTTTGGGTTTTTTTTTTTTTTTTTTTTTTTTCTCTTTTCTCTCCTACAGAGAGCAGATTGTCTCCAGAAACCTAGGCCGGCCTTAGGAAAACACCTGGGGACTGGATGAGTATCTCGCCATGACATGGGTCACGTTTTTAGGCAAAGCCGAATTGGGATCTTCTCGACAACCTCTAGGTATCCCTTTCCTTTCCTCGTGGCTCATTTTGGGTGGCCCGGGGTTTTTCATTTCCCAAGAATGTATCGCTAAGGCATTGGCAATGTCTGTTTTCACAGACTTGGGGGGGGTCATCGTTTGTTGGGCCCATTCGTTAAAATAAGTTGTCAGACCAGCTTTTTTGACTTAACTGCTCGCGCCGGACAGGGATGAGCTCTTGGCCACCAACGGTTAGTGCAGTTTGCATGGCTGACACAGAGGCTCAGTTGTAAAAGAGAAAAAGTGCTCGTGCCCCAGTCTCCTCGGGATATCCAAGATGTCTAAAACCAAGGACGTATTCACTGTGGCTGCGTTCCAACCCCAGCGCTTTGGGACTTGATTATCAAAGGAATTGTTGACTTGGCCTTGTTACCGTCTCAAGAGACCCTTTTAGACCAGCGTCGTAGGAAGATTAAGAAATGGAGACTTATTCTCGTCCTTGGCAGGTTTACGGCATCTGAGTGTGGGCTACCTTTTCATCTTTTCTTTGGGACCCTTCAGGAAAGGCCACTGAGAAGGAAGAAAAGGACTAGTTCCTATGAGTTAGCACAGTTGTCCTTGGAATGCAGTGAGCTTTCGTAAGCTTGCAGAGCCAGCAGGAACCTCGACACCCGGCCTTCCTTCCATTCACACGCGGTAACAAAATGCTTCTCCCAAACAAAGGAGCCTGTGTTTGCTGCCGTGGGACCAATGCCCTCTCCCCAGGCACTGACCCTCCTCGAGGGCACGCCCAGATGACCACACACTCGCCTCGCAGACTGGAGCACAAAGGACAAAGGGAAGCAGGTCCCCGGACACAGCACCGGAGCACACATCTGTCCCTGTCCTTCCCCACTTCCCAAGGTCATCACAGGCCGCGTGGATTTGTGTGCTCAAAACATGGTATTGATCTCCACTGACCTACACCCAACACTCAATATAAGACTGAAGTAAAGGGCGCCTGGGTGGTTCAGTTGGTTGGGCGACTGCCTTCGGCTCAGGTCATGATCCCGGAGTCCCAGGATCGAGTCCCACGTCGGGCTCCCAGCTCCATGGGGAGTCTGCTTCTCCCTCTGACCTTCTCCCTTCTCATGCTCTCTCTTGCTCTCTCTCTCTCTCTCAGATAAATAAAATCTTAAAAAAAAAAAATAAGACTGAAGTAAACTGGACAGGAGAACTATTCATTAAATGTACACTCACATTTTATGGACTTGAAATTAACATCCCCCCACAACGGAAATTGCAGTCTTGGTAGTTCAGCTTTCATTATCGAAATGATTAGATTTGACCAATTCCCAATATTAAATTTCAGCCCACTGAGCAGAGAAGAAAAACATTCATCTTTAGAGGGCTCCGGTGGAACAGAAGTAAATAATATGCTAGGAAATTTGGCTCTAACTTTTTTTTAAAAAGCGGATCTCTCCAGTGAGCCGTGTCAATGGAACATGTAGGAAGGGAAACAGGTTTACAAATTTCCTCTCTGGGAAGAAGTGGGCTGTCAGGTTTTGAGTCGGCGTCGGGCTGCGGATCCGACACGCGGCATACATAGCCGTTTTGGCCTTTGTGTACCTGGAGATGGGATGAAGTGAATGGTCAGAAAATGCAGACAGGAGAGAGACCACAGAAGCAATGCTCGTATGGATCATATGCCAGACATTTGTAATTTCTTTCCTTTTTTTTTTAAAGATTTTATTTATTTATTTGACAGAGAGATCACGAGTAGGCAGAGAGGCAGGCAGAGAGAGAGGGGGAAGCAGGCTCCCTGCTGAGCAGAGAGCCCGATGCGGGGCTTGATCCCAGGACCCCGAGATCATGACCTGAGCTGAAGGCAGAGGCTTTAACTGAGCCACCTGGGGGGGGTCCCCATTTGTAATTTCTAAAAGCAATATATTTTCACTCTCCTGTTACCTGATGTAGTTTTTTAACTTCTTAAAGAAAATTGGTTCCAAGAAAAATTGATGTTTAAAACGATGAGTTCATTTAAAATGTTGGTTAGGTCCTTGACAGGAAAGACCACGCTACACAACCAGGCAGTCACATGAATGTGACAGGTGACGGAGGACAGCATGGCAGTAGGGCCAGCTGAAGGCGATTAGGGACAAGAGTCACATGCAAAAGTCGTTTTGAATGCGCTGAGTAATGTATCAAGATATCTTAATAGGCTGGCTCATTGGAGCGGGAAGAAACGGACTATCGGCTCTAAAGCAATGAGAATTCGAGAGGGCCTCTGTAATTAAGGGATGAACTCCCTGGTGACAGAATTTAGCACTTTTTTCCATCTATAGCACCTATAACAAGGCCTTGCCTATTATAGAACACAGGTAACTAAAGCAGTAAATGAACACAATCACTTTTTCTATATGTAATTGTCTTAGTGACTTAAATGAATCTTAAAAGAATATGCCAGAAGCTGAATAGGCCTGCTTAGTGGCTCTGTACATATCCATACATTGCATAAAACCAACTTATTGCTGAGGCTTCCAAAATAGGAGTGTGCCTTATCTTTTCAAGGACCTGCTGTATTGTCGTGACCGATCATAAGAAGTATATGGAGGTCTTCATCTCTGTTTCTGACACACCACTCCCCAGACCCTTGGAATTTCCCAAGTGTTGAAGTTGATTAAGATGTTCTGTGTTATGTTAATGTTGCCTTTTGGAAAGTACCCGAGGATGGGGCCACCAGAGGAACCAACCAAGTGATTTCGGTTCCACCCCCTCGACCTCTGGGGAAGAGAGAGGGGCTGGAGATCGGAATCATTCACCAATGGCCAACGACTTAATCAACCATGCCAATGTAATGAAGCCTCCACAAAACCCCAAAAGGATGGGGTTCAGAGAGCTTCTGAACTGACAAACACATGAAGATTGGGGAGACTGGTTCACCTGGAGAGGACATGAAGCCCCCAGCCCTGTCCCCCCATACCCTGCCCCACGCATCTCTTTCATCTGGCTCTTCCGGGGTTCTATCCTCTTATAATAAACCAGTCATCTAGTAAGTAAAATGTTTGAGTTCTGTAAGGTGCTCCAGTAAATTAGTCAACCTGAGGAGGGGCCCTTGGGGATCCCTGATTTATTGGCTGGCTGGTCAGAGGTAGAGATAACCACTAGGGCTTGGCAATTTGCATCCTGAGTTGGAGGGGTTCACTGGAACCTCCAATTTGTAGCCAGTTAGGTGGAAGCCCAGGTAACAATCTGAGCTTGGGACTGGTGTCACAAGTGGGGAGGGCGCTTGTAGGACTGAACCCTCAAGACCTCTGGGATCCGAGGCTGTCTTCCGGTGCGTGGTGTCTGACTTGAGTTGAATTCTCGCACACCCTGCCGGTGTCGGAGCATTGCCTGCTGGAGGTTGGAGCATCGAATTTGGATGCTCAGAACACAAAAGACCTGCCAATGTGTATCTAAGTGTGGATGTAGGGGTTGGTGTTTCAGACTGGAGTAGGGAAGGTCCTGGGTCAAAGGGCCTATGTTTGTAGTCAAGGCAGTCATATTTATTGCACAGAATTTGGAAACCAAGAAAATATACCTCTATTGTATGTATGTACATACTTGTCTGCGTTTTTTTTTTTTTTTTTGCTATACATCATTTACTCGATAAAGACTACTTTTAAAAGACATAATTACCAAAGATCTGATCATTTTGAGTTATGCGCGCTTGTCTTTAAAAGTAACGGTGGACAAAAGGCCCCCTGACTGAGGCTTTGTGCTGGAGTGATTTGCTATTCCACTGTGATGTTTAGTATGAAGAGTGACTGAGATTCAACACACACACACACACACACACACACACACACACCCCAAACATGCAAAATTAGATTCTAGTTTAAACCAAGGGTCTTGTCCTAAAATGAAAGGTTGAGGGGAATGTTAGTCATGGCCTTTCCCTCCCCATCTTTTGCATGTGGCTCATCTATGTCACTTTTCTCTACAAACTTGACCTCCATTTAAGAACATGAGTGCACTGCGAACCCTGCAGGTGAGCTGAGGAGAGGTCAGAAGGGACAGGCCCCCATCTTTTGCTAACCTCACCTCCTCTCCCCACCCAGTCACCACTAGGCACACAGAAGACTGACAGAGAATGAGGAAACGTCCAGTACAAACCCTGGCTTCACAGGGGAGCGTCTCCTGTGGGGTTCATGCACACTGACTGGGCACCCCTCATCTGGAAGGGGTAGGAGGTCTGTGTTGTGCTGTCCGTCCAGTTAGCCGGTCAAATGTCCTGATTCTTACTTTAGACAATATAATCACCATACTTATTATTTTATATACTTATTCCTAGAGACCCATTTTGTGTTTCTTAAAGTATATCTCCCAGGACATTTGGAGCCACTCCACTCCATTTAGAGGGAGTAACTTCTGACCACTTTCATCTCAGCCTGCAGCTACATCAAAGTCTTTCCAGAATCTTTCCAGAATCTTCCCCAGGCCTCTCTCCATAAAAAGCCAGTCCTGATTTTCTTCCCCACTCCTTTCTCTCTGTCCATCCTCACCCCCTGCTTATGTCCTGTACTGAACAATGGTTTGGCTTTCCTCCAACGAGAAAGAATCTTCCCTTTTCAGGAAGACAGTAAAAATTGAGCTGACAATCAAAGAGATTCTGGCCAGGGACAAGGAGCAAAGACCACCACCTTGTTTCTACTTGTCAGATGTCATAATTTCCTGCAGAAACAAAGGACGGTTCCGTTTTTATTGTCTAATCTTGAACACTCCTAAAATAAGATTTTAAGTATCATTTAAAATTGAAATATGAAATAGAAGAAGAGCTTATTTAGATCGTTTTTTTCATTTCTTTAGCCTTTTTGAAGTCTTCGCTTCCTAGAGACGTGACCTCCTTTATGTCACAAACTTGTATTGAAGTAGCCCTTTGGCCCTCCTGCCTATGCCTTGGAGAAATACAAAACCTCTATTCAGACTCACTGATGCCACTTTGTTAGAAGAGAGCAAGGAGAGGGAAATATTTTTGAAGAGTTCAGCCTATGAACAAACAGCCCAAAGTTGGTGTATCCATGGTGACGTGCTTGTTCACCATCAGCTTCGTGGGTCCCTCTACGTTGCTGTCACTGTCCAGCTGCAGGGTCCCCGGGTCTCCCTCTGGGAGAGCTCTGACCAGGTCAGAACAGAGGCCATGCTGAGACCTACCTGCTCCAGATACACCCCTACATTTTCCAAAACTTACGACTGTAGTAGAATCCAATGGTTGCTCTATTTTCAAACATGCTGAAATCTACCAGGGCTTAGGATATGGAAGTGACGCTAACAGCAGATGGCCCTTCGGTTGTGCAGCTCTGGCTGACCATTCTGTCCTCAACATCATTTGTTCAGACCCTGGAATGGTGGCTGCCCTGTGCGCCGGGCCCGACAGACACTCTCAGCTGTATCTTCGTACCCAGCAGGGGTGTCCGAAAGATACTGCCCTGTGCCACCTAGCCCCAGTTGCTCGCCCATTCTGCCACCACGGCCACCTGTGCGTCTATAGCCTTCTGAGAGCCCCAGCTGGACCCTGATGGACAGGCTGCAAACCAAATGGACCTTGTCCCACAGCTCTGGAGTTCCGTCTAGAGGGGAAGACTTATTAAAGAAGTAAACTTGACAAAGGCACGTGTTAAAGCAAAGGGTAAGGGCACCATGGACCAGATGAGGGGACGGCAAGGAAGTCAACATGATACCAAAGCTGTGATGGGCGGAACGAGAGACAGGGCGGGGAAGAGAGTTCCTGGCAGAGGGAACGGATTTGCCAAGCCCTGGAGGCGACCCATCACAACAACTTTATCAGACCAAACCCAAAAGGCAAGTAGAGGCTCAGGGGCTCTTGGGGCATGCCTTGGGGCAGCTTCTAGAGGCCAGACTAAGATGACCATCAGGGCAAAGAGCCTTTTGGAGCCATTAGGTGTGTTAACGGGAATGACCTGATCCAACTTACTCTGAAAAACATCATTGTGGCTGCAGGGGGAAAGAGGATGAGGGGTGTGGTGGATAAGGGACTGGAAACAGAGAAAGGATGGGGAAACCCAGGGAAGTGACTTCACCGTGAGCAAGACAGAGAAGTGGGTGGTGCCGGGGCTCCGGGCCTGGTGGGCCTCGTGACCCAGGATTCTGTCAACCACTTTTCCAGATCTGTCTCTAGGGTGTGACTGGAGAGAGCCTGGGACAGGAACCAGGAGGCTGGGAGGTAAGCCTGCCTCTGCTACAACATCCATATATGGCTTGGGGCAAGTCACAGCCCCTTCCCTGGGCTTCTTGTCTGTTAAACAGTGCATTGGTGGGACCCCAGCACGCATTAATTTCTCTTTAATGAAAAGAAAACTGCCAACCCTGAAACGTGTGGCCAATAGAGTGGGCCACAGCGCCACCTAGTGTCTGTGAGGTGTGTGCACAGCTCTGCCCTGGGCTTCCAGGAGAACCCCTGGGGCAAGAGGGGAGCCCAGGACTCAGAAGTCTGGCCTGCAGGCTACTCTGGCCCGCTAGCTGCAGAGGCACTCCCCTCTTCCTGCACTCTCTCGCCACTTCTCCCGGGCCGGTTTCTCCTCCCACGCCCCTTCCTCCTCCCACACTTCTGCCTTCCATCCTCTCTTCTGTCGCCTTGTCACTGTGATCTCTGTGCAAGATCATTCCCCTGGATCTGTGGATGTGTGTGGATGTGTGTAAATTGCCTGTTGCTCCTTGCACGTTTTTCTGTGGGGCATGTTCCTTTCTTATCTAATAATTTCACAAGAATTCTTTGTATGTTTAAAAAAAGCTTGGTTCCATTTCCAAGCTGAAAGCACCGGGAGCCGCAGAGAGAGCCCCTGCCCAGGGACACAGAGCTGCTAAAACTGTTTAAAAAAAGAAAAAAGCCTAAATGTCTGGAAATTATCCTAAGAACATATAGCAAACGAAGGAAGACTTTTTCCAGAAAACCTGCTAAAACTCGGTGAGAACCGCAAGAGTGTTTGAGCCACCACCCTCTCCCTCCTTCCCCACCCCCGACCATCTCTGCTTGATGGACCCTCCATTTCAGGTGGTGTGGCCAAAAAGACAGGCTTCTTCTCCCCTAGGTAGCTGATTAAGAGCTATTTTATCGCACCAGTAGGGACAGGCTCTCAGCATTTCTCATCCCCTTCAACGCTAAAGAGGTGAGTGTAGCTAAGAAGTTGGGGATTCCTTTCTTCTAGCCAGCCCCTAGCCATAAGATGGAGACTGTACCCTGAACATGACAGGCCAACAATAGTGGGGCCGCAATCATCCTCCCCCCAGCTCATTCATTCCACAATGCCATTTCATGGTAGCCTGACAGAATTGAGGGGAGATATTGACAATTCAACAAGAATAGACTTCAAGACCCCACTTTCGATCTTGGATAGAACTGGGCAGAAGATTCCCTCCCATATGCAGAAGAATGAAGTTGGAGCCCTATGTCATACTATACACAAAACTCACTCAAAATGGATCAATGGACTTAATATAAGAGCTAAAACAACACAACTTGTAGGAGAAAACGTGAGGGTAAATCTTTTTGACCTTGGATTTGGCATTGGTTTCTTAGATAAGACATCAAATACATGAGCAACAGAAGAAAAGAAAAGATAAACTGGATATGATCATAAATTAACTTGGGTTTCAAAGGACGCTATCAAGAAAGTGAGAAGACAACCCACGGGGTAGGAGAACATTTTTACAAATATATAGTCAATATTTTACATTTTATGTAAATGTAAATACATTTACATTTATTCAACATTTTACAAATATAGATTCAATAATGGACTTATAGCTAGAATATGTAAAGAATGAAAAAAGAAAGAATGTAAAGAAGGAATTATACCTTGGTAATAAAAAGACAAATAGCCCAATTTTAAAAAGGGCAAAGGATCTAAATCGACTTCTCTAAAGAGGATCTACAAACGGCCAATAAGCATATGAAGAGAGGCTCGATAGCACTAGCCATCAGAAAAATGCAAATCAAAACCACGATGAGATGTCTCTTCATACCCACTAAGATGACTGTAATAATAATAATAACTCAAAATTATTATTATTATTACAAAGATAATAATGAGTATTGGCAAGAATTTCGGTAAATTGGAGCCCTCATGGCTGGTGTAAATGATGCAGCCACTTTGGAAAACAGTCTGGCAGTTCCTCACCTGGCTAGACGGGGAGTTATCACACGACCCGGCAGTTTCATTCCAAGTGCATATGCAAGAGGGATGAAAACAGGTCCACGCAAAAACTTCTACACGGATGTTCATAACAGCATTATTCATATTAGCCAAAACACGGAAACAACCCAAATTCTAGCAACTCATGAGCATATGAAGAACTTGCGGCATAGCCATACACTGGAATATTATTTAGCCACCAAAAGGAATGAGGAATGAGGTCGTGCTACAACATGAGTGGCCCTTGAAAACATCCTAAGAGAAGCCAGTTTAAAAGGACCATGTAGTCTAAGACTCAACTTACATGAAATGTGGAGAATAGGCCAATCTATAGAGACAAAAAGTAGATGAGTGGTCGCCTAGAGTTGGGACGAGAGGGAGGGATCGGGAAATAATAGCTAAAGGGTGCTAAGTTTTATGTTTTGAGGGATGAAAATGTTCTACAATTAATTACGGTAATGAATGAGTACACAAGTCTATGAATATACTAAACACTACCGAATTATATACTTCAAATAGATGAATACAATATGGCCTATGAATTAAACCTCAATAAAGCCATTAAATAGTCTTGTTCATATTTTCTTCATCGTTCTGAAGACACTAAAGCCGGTGGCTCAGGAGCATTCTCAGAACCCAGGACATCCCTCGGTGGCCATTCGGGGACTCAGGGTCAAGCATCAGAGATCCTCAGCTCTCTTTGCCTCCAGCTGTAGCCAATTTCCCAGCCTCGCACCCCACTGCACCCCAAGGATGAGTCCAGCTGTCCCTTCTGCTGCCTGGACCAGACTCCACTTCTTTTTTTTTTTTTTTAAGGGTTTGATGTTCCGTATTTATTTAAATTAGTAATGTCAGATTTCAAATGCTACAATTTAGAAATTTTACCCATTTTTATGAACCCTGACATAAGTAATCTGAAAGCAAGATTCTCCTGCATCTCACGTTGAAAAAAAAATGAATGCGTAAGTGTCATAAACTATTGCTTCAACAGCTTCAATGTCAAGGATGTTAACCCCACTGCGGTCGATCCTTCCAACATCATCCTTATTTAACACCAGTCCCCCTCCCTCCGTGTGGACTCCACTCTCCAGAGGTGAAGAAGGTTGTCTCATGGATAAAAACAAACGAACAAACAAAAACCCTCCAGATTCCACTTCTAAAGAGAATTCTGGAACCTCAAAGATGACACATAGCTAATCCTGCAGCTGCCACAGCAGGACACCGCCCCACTGCCAAGGAAAGACCTTGGGAATCTTGCTCACTCTGAGGCTGAGGGGACACTCACCTGCAGAAGGTCAGAGGAGGTCGCATCGTGTCCCCTAGCCAAGGAAGGACTCCGTGCACCTGTCTGCGTGCACCTGTTAAAATTTTTTTTTTTTTTAACATTTGTTAACATGTTTTATTACCCAGACTGTGATCTACCTTGGTGTCTTAGTCTGCTTGGGCTGCTCTAACACAATACCATTGACTGAGTGGCTTCAACGACAGAAGTCTATTCCCTCACACGTGTGGAGACTGAAGTCCACGGCCAGCAGGGTAGGTGTGTGGTGCGGGCTCTCCCCTTGGCCTCCCGAGGTCTGCCTTCTCGCTGCGTGCTCACGAGACGTCTCTTCTCCTACAGGTACTCTTTGTATCAGATCAGGGCCTTATCATTATTATCTCCTTAACCTTAATTACTTCCTTAGAAGGCCCGTCTCCAGATTGAGCCACACTGGGGATTAGAGCTTCCCCATAGGAATCTCGGGGAGAGGACACAAACCCTAGGTGAGTGTTTGGGGAAAGCTTGAGTAGAGCATGCCTTCTGCTCATGTTGGGTGAAATACCCCCTAAATGTCAAACACCTAGACGATGGATAGCGCTTTTCAGCCTAACTATGTATTTACTGATTTTCTGCCTCCTCCTTGTGTCAGTTTGTTCAGCCTTTTTTGTGTCATAGAGTCTCCGGGGAGATCGTGTTGGAACTGAGTTGTGTTCTTGGTGTCTGAGAATTGCTTCGTGTCATGGGGCGGGGGGGAGGGGGGGTGAGGGGGGAGACTCCCACTCCCCAGTGTTGGAATTGGGTCCAGGAACCTAAAAGAAATGCCAACCAGTCAGAATTTCCAGGGCATTTGGGTGGTTTATAAGTTCAGACAGACAGGATAGTATTTAAACTGTGCCTACCCGCCGTAAAAGTCTACCGAGTCCTGGGCGAGGCCCTTTGCAAACATTATCCCTAAACCTCATGGCAAACCTATAAAGGATGCAACCGTTACTCGTACAAACAAGGACGTGCTCACTCATTCCGTCCGCAAAATAGTAGACACCAAGTCCCACTAGTCACAGCCTCCTTCTCTGGGCAAGGTCAATTCCTCTTGTAATTCAGTCCCGCATCCCACCTGAACTTTGTTGCCTAGAAACCGTATCGTAATGTGAAACACACCACCAACACTTCTCATATAAATCATGAGGGGAAAGACAGCAAGGGAGAATGTCGAATGTCTGCAATGAGGAAGAACATATGCGAGCTCCCACACTTCATGCCTGTAACTGGTAATGAGCCCTTGGCTGGTATCTATTGTGTGTGTTCTAGGGCACGAATATGTGGCGGGTCTACAAATGGTACTTTGGGGTTCAAATCCAGGCATCGGGAAGTCCCTTCCCCATTTCTGGTGAGCATTGAAGTGGCTGGGGGGGGGGGGTTTGCTGACAGCACTCACTGGTATAAGTTTGGAGAGCGAGCCCGTTCTCCAGGGAGCTCAGTGCAAATCCTAGAAACCCGGCCCCAGAGGGCATCCAATGCTGTGGCTGATGGTGTAGTCTCTGGAGTCAAAGAGCCAGCCCACCACATCCCTCCTCTACTACTTCCTAACTGCGTGGCCTTGAGCAAATTCCTGCCCTCCCAGTGTCTCCCATCTGGAATGGAAGATTAAACGAGATAATCAGGGTAAAGTACTCTATAAACGTTAGCTATTAGCATGAATAGCTGTCACTGTGAATTATTTTTTTTTATGTTAGAGGGCAGTCCAGAAAGGACTACTTACAGTTACTTAGGTTTTAAATTAATGTTCCTTTCATTAAAATAGAAATAACCTAGTTATCCTGAAGCTGTTACGCTCAGTTTATAAATCTCGTTATTCTGTTTATACAAATGGCAAGATAAGAACAGTGATCTTCAATTTTCTTTGATTAATGATCTATTAACTCAACTTGAAGACTCTAAGCGCCCTTTAGAGATCATCTGTAAACTTAATTAAATTCCTCTAAACACTCTGAACTGCATTTATAAATTTAATATATTACATTTCCTTTGTAAGCACTGCAGTTGCCTAACAAAGCAAACTAATGACTTTAACAAGCAAGTAATAAATTCTTATGAGCCTAAGAAATAAAATGTATTAGCAGAGTGAAAGAAAAGAAAAATTAGAATGTATTAACATAGCAAAACAGCAGTTTTCTTTAAAATCCTGTTAGTATTCACCAAAAAATAAAGTCAAAAATTTTCCCCCTTCCAACTTAAAATCACAAAGTCTATACTTATCACACATCTAAAAACCTGGAAACATCAGGCTAATACGAGATTCTTGTAAATTAGAATATTTTAAAGAAACAACTATACACGGCTTACTCCTAAACTTAACATGACAGTTTGTGAAAATTTCATTGGCTTCCTCATATCCATGTTTAAACCTGAACTTTGCCAGGTTAGGAAAGGGCCCTGGAAGAAGCAGGATACACCATCTCTGGAAGGCCAAGGGCGCCCCCCTGAGGGAAATGGTGACACCCTGCTGGCTGTTTATAGCCGAGATGTGCGCGTTTCTGAGTCAGAGTCAAGACTGAGGATTGTGTATCTGGGCGAGGCAGAGTCCCCGGGGCCATAGTTCCTCCTGCCAGGCCCACTGCACACTTGACATGAAACCAGGGGATCTCATGTTTATTCCTCTCAGACAGCACTGGCTTTGCACCCCAGAACCCTGGCTTCCTAGATGTTCATCCTTCTTGCACTTTTCCATAACGTCTTTTTTAACTTTTATGGGTTTCCTTGAGGAGTCGGCAAGCTCCATTCCCCATGCCCAACCTTCCCCCAGGCTTCTTCCACTGGATTCAATCAACCTGCTCACTGTCCGAGCATGAAGGTCACTCCAAGGACATAGCCTTTTCCCACAGGCCTATGTTGCTACCCGGCTGATTTTAGAGAAGTGGGCCCTTGTCCTGAGATAATCATTTGCTATACTTGATAGATTTTCCTCTCCCTATTCAACTTGGCTTTCCCACTTTTATTTTCGGGATCTTGAGTAATTTAAGGGGATTGGGTGGGAGCTGTGGCGAGGAGTAAGAGGTGGTTTGGGAGAACCCCGTGGCCAGGATCACAGCGCCCCGCCCCCTCCCCATGGAGGGGACAGGATCTCGGGTGGCAGGGCTGGCTGTGTAGGGCAGCAGGGGAGGGAGTGAGCGAGCACGGGCCCAGGGCTCCCAACCTTGGCAGGGAAGCAACAGAGCCTCCCTGAGGCTTCCCCAGGAAGCTTCCACAGTGGCCCTGACACACTGAGAACTTAAACCTCCCCTCCTTCCTCCCATTTCCAGCATCACGTCAGGCTCCGGCCTTTTGCACAGGCCCGGGGAGGAAGAGCCCCTCTTCTATTTCCAAAAGCAAGGAAGAATGTATTTTTCTGCAGTCCCGGCAGAGGTGGAGTCAGATCTAATTTGATTTTAATGAAACAAATGATAAATAATTTGATTTTAATGACATAATAATGAAGAAAGAGTGGTCTTTCCAGTATGCCCGAGTTCAGTCACATTCACACAAGATGAGTCTCGCTGGAGTGGGAGACAGAGCACCGAAGGATGGGTCTGGCTAAGCCATTCAATAGCTGTGGCCTCCTGAGCACTTTACTCCGCTTCTCCAGCCCTCAGTTTCCTCATTTGTGAAATGGGAGTGAGCTTCCCATCTCCGGAGCTTTCCCCCAGGCCTCCCACCTGCGGGGCCCCGGAAGCCGGTGGTAGCGCAGTATGGCCAGCAGAGGGCACTGTCGCGCCGCGCACGTCGCGCTCCGCGGGTGGACCAGGCGCTTGAGGAGGCCGCCTGCTCTCAGGGCTGGATGGAGCAGGATGGGGCGTCCAGCCTCCCTCCCCGCGCCCGGAGCCTCGGGCCTCACCAGCCTGCAGGCAGGTGACAGGCGCCCAGGTTCTCCCACCCACAGATCCTCAGCCCCTCAGCCCTGTACCCTGTTTGCAAGCCCTTCGGTGGCTCCGGTGTGGGCTCACAGGGCACGGCTGCAGCTCTGCCAGGCCTCTGGGGGGGATCCCCACACCTCACCCGTGGCAACCCCAGACCTGCAACAGCTTCCCCCCATACATGGACAGGGTCAAAGCTGAGAGGTACTCCAGGCAGAACCACCCCCTACGCTTCCCGTGGGAGGAGGGAGCACTCAGCTGTGAGTCCCACAGGGTCCACTGGCCTCCCCACCGGCAACTCCTGCCCTCTCACAGCGGGAGGCCAGGTCACGGGTCTCCTCTGGCTTGGCCCAGGGTCACCCCAGTGCTGTGACTCCTGCTTAAACAACCAACACTTCAGCCAGGCCCTCTCATACCTCTCAGGCCGCTTAATATCAAGGAAATGAGACAGCCGCTATCAATTCGACGGGGAAACTGGGGCTCAGGAGAGATTAAAGGACGTCCCCAAGACTTCATGGAACCACGGTGCCGGGGCTGAAACCCAGCCTCCGGATTCCAAAGCCATGCGATCTCCACAACACTGTGGGGCTCTCGAATGTCGCTACTGGGGCCTCGGGCTGTTTGGGAGAAGCAGGCCGGGGGTGCCGCAGAAGTCTGGAAGACCCCTAGGCAGGGGCAGGCCGGCTCAGCTCAAGCTGAGGACAGGCCGGGAACAGATGCCCTCCGTGGGCTGCTAGCATGGGGGAGCCCAGCCAGAAGGAGCTCGGAGCCCTGTGAGGCTTCTGTCCTTACCTGAGACTGAGCAGGGCTCCTGAGACGCTCCAAGGACAGGACAATTAAGGGGGAGGTAGAGGCAGGGCTGGGCAGGGCCCCACAAACACCTGTGGGCAGGGGAGCCCAGACCACGCTCTCATTGTTCTGGATGTTTCTTGGTCTGGTAGCAGATGCCAGGAACATGGGGTTGGTGCCCACCTTGTCCCTCACCTCCCCAAAGCAAGTGGACTTGGGCCCCTCTATTCCTTCCCTCGCATAGGACACCAGTCTGATGTCACCCATCAGCCCAGAGTTGCCATCAGTAAAAAATTGGGGGACCCTGCTCTGCCCAAGAGATCAGACCAGATGTGCAGAGATCTTAATGAGGGACCGAAACAAGGGGAACAAACACATCCACACACCAAAGTGGCCCAAGTTGCAAGGCGATGGGAGACGCGAAGGTGCAGGCGGTTAGGGGTGGGGGCCGTGTTGGGGCTCAGAGAGGGAGCGGATCTCTCTGGAGGGGGTGGCCAGGGAGGACCTAAGGCCCGGGCAGCACACAGAGCGCTGCACTAGAAAGGGCTGAGTCCGGGCTGCGAGCAGGGAGGGAGAGCCCTGGTTCAGAAGCCCAGGGGATGACCGACCGGTGGCAGGAGAAAGGCTTGAGAAGGCTTGGCAGGGATGGAACCGGGAGGGTGGGCTGGGGCCCAAGTGCGGGAGCTTCGGGCCAGGCAGGGGACGCCATAGGCGCAAAGGGCCGACCAGCAGTTCAAAGGGGCAGCAAAGCGCCTAAGACTCTGAAACAGGCTTCCTGGGTTCAAATCCTGACCCAGCCCATCACTGGCTGTGGGACCTTAGGTAAGTCATTCTGTTCCTTGGGGTTCTAGTCTCTCCCCCACAAAATGAAAACTGTACTTAGAGCACTTAGAGTTTGCTCTTACTATTACTTCTCAAAAATAAGGACAATGGCTACCATTTAGTAAGCACCAATGACAGGGTGACTCTGGGCTACTTCCCTAGTGCCATCATCTCTTGCAGGAAACCGAGGACGCTTCCTCGACTGGGCTCATCCTGCAGATGCAGAAAGGGAGGCCGGGGCCCATCGTCCGGGAGCGGCAGAGTGGTGAGCCTGCTCCCCCCCAGGCCTGCCTGCTTCCGAAGGCCAGGCTCGAAGGACCTCTAGGCGGCATGTCTCTGCGGCGCACGAGGGGCCAGGGCGTGGGCCATGCAGCATGTGTGGCTTAAGGATCATGGGGATTCTGAGCCCAGCTCTGTGAGCTGGGGCCGTGGGGGTAGGAGAGAAATGCAATCCCGCACCCATCTGTCCTCACCGGGCCGGCGCTCAGGAACCCTGGATTGGGCGACACATCTGGGATCCTGTTAAAAACCGGGCGGTGAAAGGAGCAGAGCCCTTAAACAGTACAAATGTGCCCCCCGTGCGCCTGATTCTCCTGGAGCCCGGCACGCACCGACAGAAGTTGTGTACACAGGATTTTAGTATTTCCTCTCCGGCTCCAGCCTCAATTTGAGGGCCTGTAAAAGCTTGAATGGCGTCCAGTGCGGCGTGGTTTGCCTAAGCTCGGCTCGGGCACAGAGTCAAAGCAGCCCACACAGGGACGGGGCGCCTGCGGGGGGTGACGGGGGCGGGGGCCGGGGGGTGCCCACACCCCCGGCCAGGCCTCCCCGCCTGGGCCGGCAGCGCCCACCAGCACCCCTGCGGACGGGGTGCACTAACGGGGGACGCCAGGCGTGACTGAATAACCCTTTCTCCTCCCTCACACCCGCCCCCACGCCTGGAAGGTGGGGGGTGTCCTCTCAAATGTCCTTGGGGTGGGGGCGCTCCCCTTGCTAGTGGGCTGCTCTGGGGGTCTTTTCTGAGGTCTGTAGCCGGAGTGGGAGGCTTGTCTAGTCCCCGCTTTTAAACATGCCCCCAGCGCCTCTGCCCGTCTGAATCCCCTCAGTCTCGGTTCCCTGGCTAGCGGTGTGAGTCCACACAAGTCGCTCGCCCTCGCTGGGCCTCCATTCGCTCTTCTGTGAGAAGGTGCTGGTGGGGCTGCCTCGCAGACCCCTGCCGGCTCCGGCCCCAGCTCCAGCCGTCTGAGGTGACTGGACAAGGGGCAGTGAGCCTGGACAAGGGGCAAGGTGGCCTCTCCTACAGGGGCTGTGACCCGTGCTTCCGGCCTAGGCTACGTCTGAGGGCCACGGAGAGGCACGTGAGGGCCCCGCACGCTCGGGCACCGGTCCTGGGCCTTCGGGGCCGGGGTCACTCACACCCTGAGCACAGTGGCCTCTGCGGACACAATCCGGGTCACAAACGCTGCAGCACCGAGAAGTCACGGCGGCCACGCCCTGTGGCCCTGCCCAGTGGCTGCTCTGTCAGCCCCAAGGCCCAAAGTTCTGGCCAAACGTGTGTGCCCTCTCGGGGTGTGTCACATGTGGGGCTAAAGCGGACCTGAATGGGCTCGTTTGGTGACTTCAACTGACACTTGACAATGTTGGTCTGTGCATATCCCATTTTCTGGGAATGTTCGTACGGTGCATTAATGACTATGAATGTCAGGTGCCTGGTGAAGGGAGGCCGCCCCCCACCCTGCTGGTGGGGATGAGTTACAGACTACCTGCCACAGCACATATTACTTTTCTACCCCCCCCCCCCGAAAAACCCCATAAAAGCTTCCTGGCCCCAAGGGTTTCCCATAAAAAGCTGTAGACCCATGAACGCCATAAAACAAAGAGGCAGGGAGAAAGAAACGGTAGTCGCAGCGATTCCGGTGGCTCTGTCGTGCGTTCCCAATAATGACACGCCCATCGCAGAAGCCACCATATTGGGAGCATCTTGTAGAAGAAAGAGTGGCTTTTAAATACATGGATGTTATGGATAATATGGCTCCCAAAGCACATTTCCTTATGGGTGGCAGAGTTTTTTTTAAGTCTTAGTTTGAAATTATTATAGATTCTCAGGAAGGTGCAAAGAAGTGTGCGGGGAGGTGCCATGCACCCTTCGCCCAGCCTCCCCCAGGGTGAAGGCCCTCAGGAAATTCAGCAGGGGTGCTCCCAGTGACCGTCCCCACTCTGCCTAGCACTGGTCACCCTGCCCCCCCCCCGACACAGGGGCTGGATCTACTTCAAAGGGCGAAGAGGGCAAACAGGGACCCACTGAGGTGAGGGCCTGGAATGGGAGTGGGGGACCAAGAGGACTTCATAGGGCCAAGTCCAGAAGGCAGGGGTTCTGGACCCTTGTCCTGTCACCTGCCAGAGGCTCTATTCCGGGGGGGGGGGGGAACAGAACAAAACAAAACAAAGAAAACACATCATTTAAGGCTATGTCTTAAGGATTTGCCTGAGTCCCAATAGCAGTCCCTCTGCCTTTGTTTACCAACATCCATTTTTCCTTCTTCCTTGTTAACAAACCCAATTTGTCGGAGATAGAAATGCACCTGGGGCCCTGGGTGGCTCAAGCGGTTAAGCATCTGTCTTTGGCTCAGGTCGTGATCTCAGGGTCCCAGAATCAAGCCCCATATTGGGCTCCCTGCTCAGTGGGGAGCCTGTTTCTCCCTCTTTTTCTGCCCTTCCCCGCCCCCCCCCCACTTCCCCACTTGCGTGCTCTCTCTCTCTCAAATAAATAAATAAAATCTTTAGAAAAAAAGAAATGCAAGTAGCCCCAAGCACAGAATTCATGGCTGGTGTAAGGCAAGCATGACAATGACAATCCTGTTCCTCTATTCCCAGCCCCCCTGCAACCAGGATTGGACCAGAAGATACAGATGGCAGTTCTCACACACCTGTGTGTGTGTGTGCACGCACGTGCATATCAAGTCAAGTAAAGCTTCTGGTTTCCTGATAAAAAGAGATTCAGCCGGCGTGTCCCTCTCTGTCCATCTCTCTGTGTCTCTTTTCTCTTGAATGTGATATCTAGAGTTGTACAACCATGAGGAAAAGGCCAAAAGAATCTCAGAGCTGTTGAGTTAAGAAAGCAATGTTACAAGCACCACCTCCTGATTCCTTGTTATGAGAAAAAGACTCCCCTGTGCATTTAAACCTCTATAACCACGTTTCCAGCTACTGGTAGCCAAATGCCTTCTTAACTGGTACAATTTCTGGCAGGGGAGTTGGGGGAAATGACTTTTTCTGATTATCAACCCCTATACTTCTCCTCTTTCCTCGTCTCGGGTTGCATGGCCCCCAGATCAATCCAGTCCCCAGAAGCTGCCCCTGGATCAATCCTGACCTGAAGCAGGAGGGATGATTTAAGCAGCCTGAAATCCTGGGCTCTGCAGCAGGAGCCTCTGGCATCTTCCGCATCAACTCCAGAGTTATCTCCCCCAAATACAAACCCGAATATGGCACTCTTCTGCCCCAAATTCTATTAATTTCCTAAGAATGGCATTCAGATCCTTTCCCAAGCCCTCAAGGCCCTTCCCACCTTGGGTTCAGCCTACTTTTGTAGCTTTAAATCCCCATCCTTCTCACTAGGCACCATCCCCATCTTCTAGCCCAGTGCTGTCACACCACGTCTGATAGCCTCCCCCCACCCCCAGCCCTCTTTCTGCACACCTTCATTACAGCAAGTGGCACTTCGGCTTGTAATTACTTGTTTACAAATCTTTCCTTCCCAAGATCATGAGCTCTGAGGACAAGGGCCAGCTTCCAGCACAGCTAGGACTCCCAAAACAGCCTGTTCAACAAATAAAACCCCAGTGCTTTGGTTATACTTTGGATATTAACCTTGAGCTTCCTCTCTGGGCTCTATTTGGAGCCAGTCTTCAGGTAACGTGTGAAGTTCTTCATTAAAAGGAAAAGGCTTACTCAGTCTCCTTTTAAGCAATCTTTATTGAGTATCTACCATGACCTTGTATCAGTTAGTTAAATGCTGTGTAACAAATACCCACAAAAATCCCAACGGCATATACTCGTGAGCATTTATTTCTCACCTGTCTTTGGGTTGGCGGGGAGTATTACATGGGTGTTAATACAAGCCCCACTTTTCAGATGGGGAAATCAGAGGTTAAGTACCAGTCCAAGTTTGCACAGTTGACAAGGAGCAGAGCCAGGATAGAAAGCAAGGGGCCTGGCTTCAGTCTGGATTCTTAACCATGATCTTGCACTACCTCTCTGCACTAGACTGCAGGTTTGTGTCTCCTCAAACTTAATTTGGTGAAACCTAATCGCCAACATGATTGTATTTGAAGGTGGGGCCTTTTGGGGTGATTGAGCCGTGGGTGTGGAATCCTCCAGAATGGAATCACTGACCTTCTGAAAGAGACTCCAGACAGCTCCCCCCTTCTGCCATGTGAGAACACAGGGGAAAGACGGCCGTCTATGAACTAGTTCACAGTCTCGCACCAGACGGCGAATCTGCCAGCATCTTGATCTTGAACTTCCCAGCCTCTGGAACTGGGAGAAACACATTTATGTTGTTTATAAGCTTCCTGGCATATGGTGTCTTGTTAGAGCAATCCAAATGGACTATGACATGCTCCATCTTGGAGAGTATCCACTTCTGTGCATAAAAAGTTGGCTCATTTAAGGGCACCTGGGTGGCTCAGTTGGTTAAGCAACTGCCTTCGGCTCAGGTCATGATCCCAGAGTCCTGGGATCAAGTCCCGCACCGGGCTCCCAGCTCCATGGGGAGTCTGCTTCTCCCTTTGACCTTCTCGCCTCTCATGTTCTGTCTCTCTCTCTCAAATAAATAAATAAAAATCTTAAAAAAAAAGTTGGCTCATTTTAAAAATAATTGCCTAATATTCCAACAAATGGATGTTAATATATCATAATTATTTAGCCAGTCTCTACCGATGTGCTTTTAAGTTTTTTCCCCAAACTTTTGTGGTCACAAACAATGTTGCATGAACAATTTGTGTCTAAGTCATTCAGTGTCCTGTGAAATGTATCTGCAGGGAAGATTGCTAGAAGTGGATTTGCCAGTTCGAAGTTATGTACCTTTATAATTTTTAAAAAAGATTTTATTTATTTATTTGACACAGAGAGAGAGATCACAAGTAGGCAGAGAGGCAGGCAGAGGGAGAGGGGGAAGCAGGCTCCCTGCTGAGCAGAGAGTCCCATGTGGGGCTTGATCCCAGGACCCTGAGATCATGACTTGAGCAGAAGGCAGAGGCTTTAACCCACTGAACCACCCAGGCACCCCTTTACCTTTATAATTTTGGTAGATACTGCTAAATGGCTTGCCCACAATTTATGGGCTGTCAGTTTCCCCACACTTTTCCCCACATGGTGTGTTAGCGGGCTTTTTGATTTTTAACAGCACAATGGAGGAAAAGCAGTATCTCAGTGTTGTTTCAATTTGCGTGGTTTTTATTATGAGCAACGTTGGGAAAATAATGTTACGTTATGGGGTTGTGGGGAAGAGTAAATGAATTCAGACAATTAATGCATATCAAGTTCTTAGAACGGTCCTCAGCACTTGGTAAGCACTTAGTCTAAGCTTATTGCTATTACTATTATATATTAAATGGAGGGAGCAAGGCACAGAGCAGTATGTACGATATACTACTATTTGTAGGGGAAAAAGGAAGCAAACAAGAATATGTATACATATACACATGCACACACATCCACGCAGATATTGTGTGTGTGACACGTATATAGATACTCGCATGATATATCACATTTTTTCAGGAATGATATGGAAAAGTAGAAAACACCGATGCCCCTAAGGGAGAAAGTGGGTGCTGGTGACAGGAGAGATTTTTCACAGCATTCCCTTTGCTTCTCGTCATATTTGAACCACTGCATGATCCAAATAGGATTCCATTTATCCGGCCCGAGTTACTGGCATTTCCTGTAGGAAGTCCGCACAAGTAAGGAGAAGGCTCCCAGCCCTGTGGTTTTAGCCCTGAGTCCCCAGGAGACGACACAGTCCCATTTGCCACCTTCCTGCCCTTTCCTCTTGCGGGCGCCAGACTCAGCCCTAAGGGGATCCCCAAAGAAAGTCAGGCTTGCCCCCTGCTGAGGAATGAACGGGAAGGGCCAGTGTTTATTCTTCCTTATTTCTCCATGCTTTCCTAACCCTGTCACTCCATCCGAACCCCACAAGGCAGGAAGAGGAAGGACCATGCAAGAGAAAGGGAGGCTGAAGCTTTCGCTGCCTCGAATTCCCCTGCGAGGTAATAGAATCTTGGACTTGAGTGTCCTTGTCTCAAGGAAGCCACCAACCTCCTGGGGAGAAAAGAACTATCACATCCCTGGGCCTTCGTCACCTCGGAGTAAAAAGGAGCTACTGACACCCAGCCTACAGCATGGGGTTTGGATTAAATCAAATAAGAAACACGAAGCCACATCAAACACACCAAAGCATGATGCTACACGGGCTTACAGGACATGGGTGTGGGATGTGATGGCAAGTGTCCCCGAGCTGTCACCCAAGAGAGAGGCTTCTCGTGTGTTCCGTTGGTGCCGCACCATTTGTTCCCAGCGCAGACTTCCCACCTGGGAGCACCTCTTTTCATCCAAGAGAACCGAATGAAACACCTTGCCCAGACACTACCAGACATCAGGCGCCGTGTAGAGAATAAAGAGAACAAAGACGCAGGAAAGAGTGAAGCCAATTCCAGATTTAATAAGTGTCCGCAGGAATTTTGCAGAATGTACTGGAAACATCAAACCTTGGTGAAAACCCGTTGATTAAAAACGTAATCCTCAGCCATAAGCAGGAACAGAACTCAGACACGTGCTGCAACATGGAAGTCATTAGGCTGAGTGACATCAGCCAGACATGAAAGGACAAATGCTGTCTGAGTCCGCTTATCTGAGGTACGTAGAACAGGCAATGCATAGAGGCAGAAAGGAGAATAGAGTTTCCAGGACCTGGTGGAAGAAGCGGGCAGTTAGTGTTGAATGGCTTCGGAGCTTCAATTTGAAACGATGGAAAAGTTCTGGAGATGGAGAGCGGCGATGGCTTTGCAACAGTGAGGGTACTTAATACCCTTGAATTGTACAGTTAAAAATGATTGACATGGGGGGCGCCTGGGTGGCTCAGTCGTTTAAGCATCTGCCTTCGACTCGGGTCATGATCCAGGGGTCCTGGGATCAAGCCCGGCATCAGGCTCCCTTGTCAGTGGGGAGTCTGCTTCTCCCTCTGCCCTGCTTGTCTCTCTCTCTCACTCTCTGTCTCTCAAATAAATAAAAATCTTTAAAAAAAATGATTGACATGGTAAATTTTTTTTGTGATGTGTATTTTACCACACACACACACACACACACACACACACACACAATCTCCCAAAAAAAGAAGAGGAAAAAAAAACCTTTATTGCCCAAAGCCAACTGTTATGCAATCACCCTGGCAGGTCCTGAAACTAATTGGAAAATAAGGGCCCTGAAACAACAAAAAGACCCCGTCCCAAGAGCAGCCGCGGAGAGAGAGCGTGTAAGTGGCCTAAGCGAGCAGCAGGCCTTGGCCAGAGAGGAGCTCACCGGGGCCAAACCAGCACCCTTTCCTGGCCACACTGCCCAGAGTTCCCATCAGTCAGGAGTGAGGACCTGCTGGGCAGTGACCCCAGAAGGCCGCTGGAGAATATTCATAGTCATGGAGATTTGAGTTTGTTTGCAGAGGCAATGCCATAACATGGATACGGTTTTCACGTCACAACGTGAGGTCGTTCATGCTAAAACAAATCCTATCATCCTTAGTTTAAACACAGGGGAAGACCCTTTAGCTGGTTACCTGGGTCAGGTGGACCTTACCTAGTTACTAAAATTGAGATTTTGCTGTTCTGAGTAGGCGAAATCTGGAAAAGCCCCAGTCCCCTCCCTCTTAACAGAATTGTGTCTGAATTGGGGCACCTGGGTGGCTCCTTTGGTTAAGTGTCTGACTCTTGCTTATGGCTCAGGTCACGATCTCAGAGTCCTGGGATGGAGCCCCAGCGTCAGGCTCCATTCTCAGCTCAGTCTGCTTGGGGTTCTCTCTCCCCCTCTTCCTCTGCCCCTCCCCCCCACTTGTTCGCTTTCTCTCTCTCAAATAAATAAACAAAATCTAAAAAAAAAAAAAAGATTCTGTCCAAATGAGCCTGATTCTGTGTGGATGTGTGACCATGGCCAACATCAGGGAGAAGTGACAGGGAACCGTACATGAGAGGAAGGAGTGCGTCCACCTCAGACCTGCCGCCATCTCTGTTCCTGAGGTGGGCAGAGCCCAAGAAGAAAAGGGATCGTGGGGAATGAATGTTGTCAGGGGGAAGAGAGCCAGAATCAAAGGCAGCCGGAAAGTGATTCTCTGAGGCAGGCGAAGAGAGGTGGTTCCTGTTGTTTGCAGCGTTGGCCTTCTGCCCAGACAGGGGTAGTGACCGCCAACATGGTGGGCCTCTTGGACCCGGGGAAAGCCTGACCATCTGCAACACCCACCAGCCTCACCTGCCAAGGTGTGACAGACCCCTTCAGGGCATGACTACCCGGGGGTCTTTTTATGGAGACCGCATGTTAAACATACCAAGTGACATCTCCCTTTGCAGGGTGTTTTTGTTAGGATAAAATTTGGCTATTGTGACAGAGATCCAAAGCTTCCCAAATTTTATTTCCACTGTGGCACATGGAGAAAATGATAACAATTATACAGTTCAGTGGTGTGAAAAAACAAGGTTGCTTGTGTGCAGAGGCCACTGGCCCAGGGATGGAGGCATCAGTAGCTTCACACACCTGGAACCCATTTACACACACCAGGAGGCCCAACACTGGGAAGTTCTGGCTTTATTACTACAGCTATTGATTTCCCTCTCAGATAGACAAGTGAGTTGTTAGGCTGACTCTGCTTACGAAGTCATGGAGGACCCAGACCCTATCCATGTTGTTGCTCCTCCATCCCCAGCATGTTGCTCTCCTTTGCAAGATCCAAGATGGCACTCCACACATCCACCTTCCATCCAGAGAGAGGGTAAAGAGGAAGAGAAGACCCGCTTGTCCTCTTTAGAGTATATATTGGGTGTTTACTGCTGCATAACATATTCTCCCCAAACTTAGTTGTTTAAAACAATAAACATTTGTCATCTCAGTTTCCATGAGTCAGGAGTTCAGAGGTGCAGTCAAGATGTCAAGGAGGACAGCAGTCATCTGAGGGCTAGACTGAAGCTTCAAGATGTGCTTCCAAAATGGCTCACCCATGTGGCTGTTGGCAGGAAGCCTCAGTTCCTCGCCACATGGGCCTCTCCATAAGGCTTCTTGATCGTCCTCTTGACCTGGCAGTTGGCCCCCCAGAGTGGTTATTACAAGATAGAGCAAGGAGGAAGACCACTCCTCTTCTGTCCCAATCTTGCAGGCCACACACAATGACTTCTGCCATATGCTATTCAATCGAATCCAGTCCCAAAGTACAGCATATACTTCAAGGGAGGGGAGTTAGGCTTCACCTGAATGGAAGAAGGAGCGTCAAAGAATTTGTGAACATATATAAAACCCCGCCACAGGACACATCTGGGAAGTCATATGTATACTTCTGCTGCCCGTATCCCATTGGTTAGAATTCAGTCATGTGACCAGACACAGTCGAGGGGGAGCTGGGATGTAGTGTCTCTATCATAGTGGTGGTACACCCAACTAAAAATTGGTGGCCTGTTACTATGGGAAAGAAATGGGACACGAACTAAGTTTCTGCCTCAAAAGAGGCAAGAATGCAGATGTGCCGGGTGAAAAAAAGAATCTGGTGGCATGTAATTTACATTTTAGGAGAGGGAAAACATTTTTTCATCAATGGCATCCTTTATGATGTTCATGACATATGGATGAGTAAAAATCACAGGTTGAACAACAGTATGATCGCATTTAAGATGATTTATATACACATATCTCAACGGGGTGTGGAGGTGGAGAGGTGACTGGGAAAGGGGTTCGCCTAGTCAATAGGTGTGGTTATCTCCAGATGGTTAAATTACTGCCGTTTTTCATACATTTCTATGTAGTTTTTCTATATCATTTACTGTTTTTCTCGAAACAGAAAAAGCTGTAAAATATATTTCCTCCAATCCTTTCTAATCAACGTACCTGGTCTGGAGGAGGGTCAGTAAGGAATTCCGGGCATCCTGCCATGAGTGTCCGTGAATCTGTCAGCTCCTGCGTGAGCCAAGTGCAGAATAGGAAGGAGAGGCAGGCAGGGCCAAGAGCCCGGTTAGTCAGGCTGTGCCAGTGGGCACAGGGCATGAAATCACAGCGGAGACCACGGGGTAGGGCCGGGGCCAGGCCAGGAATCGTGAGAACAGAAGTCAGGGGCTGGAGAGTCAGGCCAGTAGTGGGAGCAACCAAAGTGTGGTACCTGAGGGGATGTGCCCGGGTCTGGACGAAGTGACAGTCCTAGCATCCAGGCTGAGGACAGTGTTCCCAGTTCCAGCAAGTCCAGAGGAAAAGGGATTCCAGAAAGCGATGCTAGGTCTCAGTGATGGGAGCCCGTGCAGGTTGAAAACCCTAGGGGCCCTTCTCGGCAGGAGCAGCCAACTGGACTGTGGTCCCAGGGCAGGGCAACTGTGAGGCCTCTGGGGAGCATGCCACCGCCCCAGCTAGAGAGGCCTCTGAGGGGCTGGTGCTGACTGGCCTGCCTCCTGCCCACGCAAGCATGGATGAATGGGCCGACCTCGCTGCCAGCTCTGGTCTGTGACGGGAAGCTCCCTGGCCTGCCAGGCTGAGAAAGATTCTAAGAGTCTGGACCTCAGTGAAACCACTGAAGGGATTGATTAGTCATGTCTGCCAAGGCACAGCAAAGCATGTTGTGGGCTGAGTGCCATCATTCCGACAGCTATCCTTTTCCACCGAGGATTCCCCATCACCTCTTCCCTGCTTCACTCTCCTGCCTCCCATCGTAGGGAAAAATGACCCATAATCCCCCCTCCTCTTCATTTGGGCTGATTCACTGCTAGAGGTTCTACATAGAGAGAGCCTTTTTATTTAACTGTCATCAAAAAGGACATCCTAGGGGCTCCTGGGTGGCTCAATTGGTGAAGCATCTGCCTTCGGCTCGGGTCGTGGTCTCAGGGTCCTGGGATCGAGCCCCACATCAGGCTCCCTGCTCAGCGGGGAGTCTGCTTCTCCCTCTCCCACTGCTCCCTCTGCTGTGCTCACGTGCGCTCTCTCTGTCAAATAAATAAATAAATAAAATCTTTTTTTAAAAAAAGTACATCCTAATTGGAAATGCTTTTTCTTTTTTTTTTTTTAAGGATTTTATTTATTTATTAGAGAGAGAGAGAGACTGAGAATGAGAAGGGAGAAGGTCAGAGGGAGAAGCAGACTTCCCGCAGAGCCGGGAGTCCGATATGGGACTCGATCCCGGGACTCCGGGATCATGACCTGAGCTGAAGGCAGTCGCTTAACCAACTGAGCCACCCAGGCGCCCGGAAATGCTTTTTCTACTTGGCATGACAGCACAAGGACTTTCCTATGATTGTTTTTAGTCTTTTTTAAAGTAACAACGGTACATTGTAGAAGATATGGAGAACAAACAAGAAAAAAAAAAAATAAACCCTGTAAAACATCTTTAATTCTGAAACCCCCAGGATACCTCTGGGACAAACCAGAGGGATACTCACTCTAGGGTAACAGTTCTAGAACCTGCATAAGTCTCAGAATTATCTGGGATTTTTGTTGCTGTTGTTGTTCTTAAGAAATGAAGATTCCCTCCAAAAACGCATTAGAAAAGGTAAGCCTTTCCCCCCACAACCCCCAACCAACACCAAAAAATAAATAAAGGCTATGAACAAGACAACAGAAATAATAAATATTCAAGTAGTCAATAAATAAGAAACACAGCCTTCTCTATTAGTCAGGAAAATGAAAATTAAAACAATGAGATGCCTTCCCCTTCATTAATGCATTGGCAAGAATTCAAGTGTCATACGCCATCCAGCACAGGCAGGGAAATGGCATGACTTGCTACAACCCCTTGGGAAAATAATCTAAAGTTGTTTATCACAATTAAAAGTACTCTACACTCTGTGCATTTGTTATAACAACCTCACTTCCAGGATTTACTCTGCAGAAGTAAAAAGCTCAGAACAGGAAACTATATGTGCAAGGACATCGACTAAAGTTCCCAAGTCATTTGTGCAACAAATATTTGTTGTTCTACTACTATGTGCCAGGTACTGTTCTAGGCACTAGGGATACATTGAATAAAACAAACAAAAATCCCTGATCCCATAGAGCTGACCTTTCAGAGGGAGGGAAAAAAATCAATAAGCAAACAGATACATTTATAAGACACAGCATGTCAGTCCGTGAAGAGTACTGGGGAGGAAAATAATACAGGAAAGAAGACAGAGAATGCTGGGGGCAGTGCAGTGAGGGAGGGTTGCAGTTTAAAATAGAATTATCAGGGAAGGCCTCACAGAGTAGGTGGCATCTAATCAAAGAACTGAAGAAGTTGAGCATACAAGTCATGGGGATATTCTTGAGTAGAACATTCCAGAATGGGGGAACACCTGGTGCAAAGGCCCGGAGGTGGGCTGGGCTGGTTTATCAAAGAACCACAGAGAGGAGAGGAGCGGGTGGTGAGGTCAGGTCGGTAACAGAGGCAGGTGGTACAGGCCTTGGAGGTCGCCGTAAGAACCTGGCTTTACTCCCAGGTGAGACGTAGCCATCTCCGGGATGCAGATAGGAATTTGGAAATCAGTGAGTGGGCTGCAAAGGGCGTGCTCCCTGGAGTGAGGGAGGAGAGAGAACGACAGGCCTGAGTACCGAGCCCCAGGGCAGCTGACAAGCAAAAGAGGCTGAGGAGTAGCCAGAGAGGTAGGAGGCAGCCCCAAGGGACCTCATTGACTGTGTGGACGGGTCCACTCTGGTGCGGACTAAGGACTGACTCTGGATTTAGCATCACGAACATCCTGAGGGAGAATGGCTGGAAGACGCGGCTTAGGAAAGGACTTCGGTCACTGAGGGTGGGCGCTTCCTTGTACGAGCCCCTCTGGGAGGGAGGCAAAAAGAACCTTCGAGAGCAAGGAGGAGCAAGAGGGCAGTAGCCAACGGGCCCTGCCAGCAGCCAGGGGCAGCTGGGCTTCTCCAGACGACAGCGGACCACACCGCTGTGTCCCTGAATGCTGGATGGGGTGCCTGTCACCCAGGGCCGGGGGAGAGCAGACCTCTGTGTGAACGGAGTCTCATCTAAAGCAGGCCTGGGGCTGCCGAGCTGATCCACGCCCTGCCTCTGAGGAAGTGTCCAGGCAGCAGGGACAGGCACTGGCTCCTCGGGAAAGAGCTCAGGCCCAGGGGAGGAAACGAGCCCCTGATTGAGGACTGAGGACCGGGCCAGAGGAAGGCCGCAGCCCTGGGAGGGGCCCAGAGGGCCAGTGGAGGGGACAGGCCAGCCGAGGACAGTCCTGAGTGAGAAAAGCAGATGGAATGAAATGCCTCTTCCTTCCTACAGTGGGTGATGCCCGGTGGGGCAGGCAGGCTTAAAATGGGGAATTTAGAATAGAACTTAAGTAGATTCTTTTTTTTTTTTTAATTCAAGTAGATTTTAAACTCAGCCTGGGGTTGACTGATACCTTCTAGGGCGATAGAATTATGGAGCTGGAGGAAGCTTTAGTCATCATGTCGTCCAACCACATATTTTGTGGATGGAAACTGAGGCTCAGAGAGGGGAGCGATCTGCCCTGGGTCACATGGGAGCAAGCAGCAGGGCTGAGCACCAGAGTCAGGGCTGTGCACCTGGGACAACCTGCATGCCAGGAGGTGCCTGGGGCGGGGGTACACAGGGGACCTTGGAGGCCACAGAGCCTCTGGCTGCTTGTACTCAAGAGAGGGGACTCATGAGTTGAAGCTGCTTCTGGAGGAAGCCAGGCTGGGGAGGGCCAAACAGGATCCAGGAGAGGCCAAACGGGCTCCCGCAGAGACCAGAGAAGAACCGAGAGGGGCAGGCCCCTCCTGGCAGGGCTGGGCTCTGTGAGGAGGGGAGAAGACATCCTGAGAACAGACTGGCCCAGGTGGGAGAGGGAGACGGCAAGTCTGTGACGAGGCAGGGCCCAAGGGGGGCTCAGAACCTGGGAGGCAGGTGAACACAGACCCTGGTAAGGATGAGCACACATCCCTGGCTCGTCCGGCGGCTGAGGCAAGTTCCCTCCAGTCCTCTGACCGGCTTTGGGCTGGAGAAGCTCAGTGGTCGCCAATTCCCTCACCGCGCACGCCCTGTGGCTCTTGCTTCTTCTTACTCCTTTCACACTGGGAACACTCATCTCACTTGATACTCTTCTCCCTCACCCGAACCTCTGCTGGGCTCTGCGGGACATCCCGCAGGCTGGAGTGGGACGGGCAGGACCCTCTGGGTTCCCCCTGCCGCCCCTCACCAGGGCAGAGAACCCCAAGGAGCCTTCCCATCCCAGAGCAGCAGTGCTTTCCAGCAAGGCCTCGGGTCCTGAGGGCCCGTCTGCCCCGGGGAGACACCTGACCCGCTCCCTGCCCTCCCGGAGCCCCCGAGCCCTCGGCTGAGCCAGGAAGATAGAGGGAGAGGCAAGCAACAGTGTCGTGAAGGCGAAGGAGGTGTTCTAGGAGGCCCAAGCCATATGGAGTTTGGACCAAGCGTCAAGGACCTTCAGTTGAGGGGACGGGGCTGAGGGCTGGGGACATGAGTAACCGGGTTAGAAGGATGAACGCTCATTTGTTTGTGATTTCTCCAAAGATGCTGCTGCTCTTTGTGTTCTGTTTCACAGCTCTGGAAGCTCTTTTACTCCTTCAGATAATTTCCTGGTTTAACAGGTCATCTTTCGGGAGGAGAAATACAGATGTTCTAGCAAGAACAAGGCGGGATTTCTAGCTCCGCGTGAGGAGGCCAAGCCTGTGTGGGGAGTTTTCATCTGAACCCTGACCTCCAGGATGCAGGCAGAACCCATTCAGTTTGGGACCCACGGTGGATGGGTCCCAGAGGCCACAGAGCCACCGGCTACTTGTACTCAAGAGAGGGGATTCATGGGGTCGAAGCTCGGGCCAGACTGGACTCCAGGCCTCCAGGTTCCTGGGGGGGGGGGGCATGTTCTCCCTGCAGTCCGGCGAGGCTCAACTCTGGGTGCTGCCTCCCTTGCCTTTCCCAGACCCGTTCCTGGAAGTTCCCTCGGGAGGAGAGAGCTGCCGTGGAGATCCTCCGAAAGGGGGAGTGAGCCCAGCGTGTCTGCCTGCTAGCGAGAAGTCTCCGTGGAAAGTGCTGGCAGGGAAGGGCAAGGAGGGGCCGTGCTTCAGAACAGTCCGTCCAGCTCCCTGAAGGGACAGGACAAGGCGCACCTATGAGGCTGCCAAGAGGGGCCTGGGGCCTCTCAGGCAACTGCTCCCCTCCAGCTTGGCTCCTGTCCAATCCTATCATCAAAGCCAGGGAAGGCAGCCCTGACAGATGTCACCGACCCTGAGCTGTCAGTCATCCCAGTGGGTCCCCACAGCACAGCAGGGCCACGTGTCCGGTGGGGGGCGGAGGGCAAGGCTCTCCCTCGCTTCCCCAAGTGCTAACCACGGACCACCCCTCCGAGGTTCTTCCCAGACAGCTTTGCCTGTCGGGGCCTCAGCTCCGCCTTGAGTTTGGAGACCGAGATGACCAGAGCCCCTCTGGCAGTGCCTGGGGCAACCTCGTGGGTGAGAGAGTCCTGGCCCATCCCAAATCCGAACACTCTAGTGGCTCTACACACCAGCAGTCTCCAAACTGTCTTCCAGAGAACCCCCTTAGTGTCCCGCAAGACACAGGTGTGTGAAATAGAGATGAAGTGAGCTCCATCAATAGAAGAATGAATAAACAAGATGTAGTATATACAAACAATAGAATATCATTCAGCCATAAAAGGGAATAAAGTTCTGATACATGCTGCAACGTAGATAGATCTTGAAAACACCGTACTTAGTGAAATAAGCCCAATAGGAAGGACAAATAGTGTACTTCGCACTTACATGGGGTGCCTAGAATAGGCACATCCATAGAGACAGAAAGTGGAATAGAGGCTAGCAGGGGCTGGGGGATGTGGGAAGGATTTTCGCTGGGATGATGACAAAGGTTGGGATATAGATAGTGGCGATGCTTATACAATGCTGTGTGTGTATTTATTTAATGCCACTGAATTGTGAACTTAAAAA
Source organism: Nasua narica (assembly GCA_028533885.1). Taxonomy (NCBI): domain Eukaryota; kingdom Metazoa; phylum Chordata; class Mammalia; order Carnivora; family Procyonidae; genus Nasua; species Nasua narica. The sequence continues at coordinate 34,748,125 of CM052811.1, forward strand.
TGGCCCAAACGACCAATATGATGTTACATATATTTTACAATAGTAGAACAAAAAGTTCTTTTTAAAAAAACAAGTGCCGAAATAAGTTGGGGAAGCACTCTGTTTTCAGAGCAAATGTTGTCCTACACAGGACTTTTCAGAGCCTTTATTATGCTGTGGCCCTCAACAGAGAGGATCATCAACCCGGAACCCGTTGTTCTTAGAAGGCCCAGTCCCATTCATCGTAGAGTTGTTCCCCAAATTACTAATTTGGCTTCTGAGGCTGCCCCTCACACCTGGAGGACGCACTAAAATGTTTGTGAGAGCTGGATGTTTATTTAGAAAACCAAGGTCAACATAGCTATCCAAAAGTGTGCCCAAAAAACTTGCCCTTTTGTTTTATTTTCTTCTCCAAACATGGAGAGTTCTTTCTTGGGACTTGGAAGCATTTTGAGTTCTTTATTTAAAAAAAAAAAAAAAGTGTGTGTTGCACGCATCCATGTGTGTGCAAGAGGGAAATTCTCTAGAAACTTCTGGTGGGGAGCTGGAAAGGAAACCCCAGAGGATGAACGCATGTTGTCTGCGGGCCAGATGGCTTTGAAGGTGGTTTGGGGCGTGGGCTTCGCATGGGGCTAAGTTCAGGGCTCTGTGTGTCTCTTGGGGGAGGGAGCGGGCTTTGTCTTGTCCCCAGCTCCTGATGGTGTTGTCAGTCAGCTGTCTTTGGACATGCCTCGGTTACAGGAAAGCCTGAAGGGAGGAAAGTGGCTTCTCCAGGCCGTGTATCTCTCCTCCTGGAAGCAAGACCTCAGATATCTGCTCAGCTGAGGGTGGGCGAGAGCCCCAGTCCGCTACCTTGTTCGCTTGTGACCTTTCCGCAGGATCCCGTATTTTATAGTCTCATGTGTTCTGGTCTGGCTTTGGTGGGGACCTGGAGTTGGTTAGGGGGATATTCGATTGAAGAAAAAAGGCTGGATTCAAGCCCCAGCTGTGGGACAACTTAGGGTGAGTCACGGCCCAGAAATGTAGTGTCAGGGAGGGAAGCCAGAGGGGAAAATATTTATAACTGCCGGAAACATGATGAACCTGTCAAAAATACATGAAATCAGCTAAATAAATTGGGAAGAAAAAAAGCAAGCTCTTGTTTGGTTTTGAGAGCATAAACCTTTTTTTCCTTTTTTTTTTAAATCACCAAGAAAGAGAAAAATGATTCCTCTATATACAACTGCCTTATGTGAATGATGTTTGGGGGAAACTGAGGAAAAGTGTCTGTGTTCTCTTGAGCTGAAGCAGGTTAGAGAGATGGGATCAGCCATAGGAGGCAACTGGGAGAGAGAATACAAATTCAGTGGACCCAAGAGATCAAAGCCACCATAACCATGGGGCTACAACCCTCCCCCCAAGAATCCTGGGAGACTTGGGGTCATGCTGGGCTTCTGTGAATTAGGGGGTGGGGAGTGGAGATGTTTCTATTTATATCTGAGCGAGACAGAGGAGCTGTTAGGATGGGAGGACAAGCACCTAGGCCATGGTGTTGGGTCTCTCTGGCCGCCCAGGTTCTGGGACTGATGTGGGAAGATCCAGGGGCGGAGGGAGCCTGGGTGGATCCAAAGAGGACAAAAGTTAGATTGAAAAGGAACTATTTCCACTGCAGCAAACACTAGGGCTCAGAAAGAACGTTGTTTCATGGGCAGCCAGAGAAAAGGAACCTGGGATTCGGCCAGCACCCCGGGATCGCCAAGCTGCGGGTCACAGACACTAGGGAGACTTTGGAGACTCTGGAGGAGAGGAGGGACCATTCCTGACGGGTCCAATGGGCAGCGAGGGAGCCTGGATTTTGACCTGGCCCAGGTGAGTAAGCCTAGGAGAGGGACTTCAGAAGGAGACCTCTATGGGCCACCCCGGGGGAAGGGGCCTGCGGGAACGGATCAGGGACAGAGAGGTCCGCCAGGGGGCGCCACACAGACCCACGGGCAATAAGGAAGCCGGTCTCCCAACCTAGCCTCAGCCACCTCTTCCTTGTGGTGCGCCAGGAGGCTGGCCTGAGGGTGTTCCCACTGAAACTCGCTAGGAGGGCAAAAGGAGCGCATCTCTTCAACTGATTAATAGTGACTGCCCGGAGCGCTGTCAGGAACTCCGTCCCTCCGTGGCCTCCAGCCCTGCGAGAAGAGCCACCCCCCGCTGATACCGATGGGCGCTGTCTGCGGTGCGGGCGGCGCGGGGGTGTGGCAGCGTCCATTCATTCATCCACACACAGCCCATAGCTGTCCACGCCATCCTCCGCGCCGGGGCCCCTGTGCTCCGCAGTGGTCCCGTGAGGGCGCTCAGTTCTCAAAGGCTCAGCTGCGGTGGGAGCAAAAAGCCAACCCAGGCTCCACTCCCCTCTAGACCTTTTCCCTCGGAGCCTCTTTAAGATTTTGGAAAAGACCTGTGTCCCATTCTCTCCGGATCTTGAAGAAATTAGCTACTCGGTAGTTATTTGTGGAAGGAAGAAAATAAATGCGTGAATCACCATATTTTCCACATTTTATTCATTTAACAGAGAAACCAACATATACATTTTGCAAGGCCCTTTCCAGGATTTAGAAATGGATTAGACCCAATCTTTGCCCTCTAGGAATTCATAGCACCATCTGGAGGTTAGATATGTGCCCAAATATCTGTGAAACCAGGTCGTTATGTATAAATCCAAGTTCCTTGGCGGTACCTGGCTTCAGGAAGGCAGACAGAACTTGCTTGGGGTGCGGGGTCTCAGAGGGGAGATGGGTGCCAAGGTGAGAACCAGGGTGGGGGTAGGTAGCGGAGGATGAAGCCAGCTGCCCTTCCCCAAACCCCCTCCCTGTGCCCCCCAGGGAAGGCCCCCTCCATGCCTCCCTATCCTACCGGAGCCTGGAAACAGACCACAGCTGAGCTGGGGGGTGGGGGGTGGGGTAGCAAGAGGTCAGAGTGAGAAGGGCCCTACCAGTCCCCTTCGAGGAAACACTTAGAGATGTCCAAGTCTTGCTCCATCCCTGGGCCACTAGCGATGACTTTGTCACTTAGGAAGCAGCATGGCAAGAGGGAGGCAAGTGCAGTACCCGCTCCAGGCCCCCCATGGGCTCCCCTGACTGACCCCACCACAGTGCTGGCCTCCGCTTCTGGAATCGTGGGCAGGAAGGGGCCCTGTCTGTACCCCCAGCTCCCAGCCCGCACACAGCCACCCAGTTCCCTACCCCTGGGACCTACCCCTCCTCTTCATTGGCCGATGAGAAAGGGGAGAGGGGCGAAGGTGGGGTAAAGGGAAAAGGACAGTCCAGGGCCTTGGAGGACTTGGGGTGGCGGAAGGAGGGTAGGAGGAGGTCTCAGGCCAGAGTAGGGGGCCATAGGGACCCAAGGGAGAATGGAGTGGCAAGACAAGAGTCTTGCTGGGGCCCTGGGACCCTGGTCAAGCTGTGAGCCCAGAGAGGGGCCCAGGGACTTATGGATTGTCCTCCCCAGAACTCAAGCCTCTCTTCTGGGATGGTATGAGGCTGGAACCAGGAAGCAGTGCAGCCTCTGTGCACAGGGTTTTTGAAGCATCATGTAAAAGCTCGCTGGAGCTGGAAACCCCAAGTCCTGGAGTCGTTCTCTGGGTTTTTGTCCTGTGGAGGGCAGGAAGCGTGCGTGTTGCAGGAACCGGGCCCACACACAAGGTACATGCGCAGACGCGTGCATGCACACTCACGCAGGTGCCCTGGGTCCCTCTGTGGCTGGTGACTGATGAGCCATCATGGGGCTGTGGGGCCAGGACCCCGAGCAAACAACAAAGCAGGAGGGTACGCCACAAACAACCTGGCAGGGGCTCCGTGACCAAAACCCTCAGCTGGACTGGGACACGAAGAGGGTGACTCTTCATTCCCTTCCCTGGGAATATATGCAAGTGTGTATATGGGAGTGCATGTGAACACGAGGAGGAGTGTATGTTTGTGTGTGTGTGCAAAAACACAAGCTGCTGTGCTGGTGGGAAGCTGGAAGAAAGAAAAACATGGACTTTTAATCATTCCCCTACATACGTGCGTGTGCCTGCGCACACAGAGCTACACACACGCACATCCATCCATCCGCATTTTTGGCCCAGCCTGAATCCCCATAAACTGCTTTTACGTCTGAGACCCGAGCCCACTTAAACCAGTAGCTCTCCACCTTGTTGGCACATTGGAATTACGCAGGGGATTTTTAAAAATCCCAAGGCCCAGGGAACATTCCAGACCAATACATCAGGATTTCTGGAGATGTGACTTTGGCATAAATACTTCATATCAACATTTAATCATCTCCTGAGGTGATTCCAATGTCCTGCCAGGGCCAAGTATTCCTGTGCATAGAAAGCCCTTCTCCCATTCTTCTGCACAGAAAACTTCTATTCATCCTTCAAGACCCAACTCCTATGGCCCCTTTGGAGGAAAGCTCTTCCTGACACCTGCCCAGGGAGAGTTAGTTTTTTCTTTCCTGAAGTTCCCAACACCATCTTGGATATCTGACTATGTCATAATTATTTGCTTGTCTGTACAGGGCCATGACCTCTGTGAAGACAGGTGCTATGTGAGAGCCATCTCTCTATTGCTAACACCTAGCTTCAGGCCTGATATGCAGCCGGTGACCCAAAGAAGCTCCAGAATGAAACAGAAGTAAGTAATGAAGGCCAGGAACAAGGGAGGGGTGGGGAGTGGAGGCCATGGGTTTCTCTGGGTCTGCTCTTTCAGGGGTCTGCTCCCCTGGCAGCAGGATGGGGTACCTCCCTAGTTTTAATAACAGAAAGGGCCTTCTTATGTCAATTAAGTTTGATGCTGATTGGTCCACACTTCCTGTTTCTTAGGAAGTGTCACCCCCATTACTCAGAAATTCAGAGAGACAGGAGAGTGGGGTTGCAACCTGTGCCTGGAGTCCTAAGTGACCAACCTCTCTCTCTCTCTCTTTATTTAGAGAGAGAGAGAGTGTGTGAGTAGGGGGAAAGGCAGGGGGAGAGGGAGAGAGAGACCTCAAGCCGACTCCCTGCTGAGCACAGAGCCCAACTCGGGACTCAATGCCAGAGTCCTGGGATCAGACCTGAGCCGAAATCACCAACTGAGCCATCCAGCTGCCCCCTTTCTTAACCATCCCCGTGTTGCCCCCATCCCGAGCCCACTCTATCTGGCTTCGGGGTCACCTTGGCTCTGAGGAGCGCTATGAACATCCGGGTCCCTGCTTCTGTCCCAGATCCAGCCCAGCCCAGCAACCTGCTTGTTGGCAAAGGGCTGTGCCTGGGAAACACTCGTGCAAGAGGAGGAGGCTCCTGTTAGCCCGCTGGGCCCGCAGACACTCCGGCCCCGGCCCAGGAGCCTGACCAGCCGACAAGAGAAGGTGTCCCAGGGCTGAACGAAGTGAGTGAGGTCTGAGGTGGAAAGAGCTCCTCACGGTTCTGAAGACCAGGCCGCCTGGTCACTAGTCCAGGCTGAGGTCATGGTGCGGGCCCCCACCGGCTGACACACACAGTCATACACACTCACACACGGCCCACTTCCTGAAGGGTTCTCAACCTCTAGGCCGAGACCAGCCTCTCCCCTCCCCACAATTGCCCCTCAACTGACCAGCCAAAGTCCTGGTCGCCCACAGAGTCCATTCAACACGAGCAAGTGTTTTCTTTACATGTTGGGGCTTTTACTTCAATTTGAAGCAGATGGTTGAGCACAGATGTGAACAGCTTTGGCCTTTTGAGCACAAGGAAGGAACAGGCCTTGGCTTTGAACATGCCTCCCCCTCCCCAACTTACTGGCCCGTTCCCCTGGTCCCTTCCTCCCCTCTGCCCGCCCTGTAGAACCGGCAAAGACTACTGGCCTTCATGCAGGGCACCATCTTGTTTTCCCAGCCAGGAGGGGGGCCACAGGCAAGGAGTGGCTGGCTGGGCCGGCTGGGGAACAAAGGCGCTTTAGGTGACCTTGGTGGGGCAAGTCCCTGGGGTGGGGTACAGGATGGTCAATATTGCTTCTTTCTCCCTTGCCCTGATGCTCAGGGCCCCAGGAGCCTGGACCCAGGCTGAGAATCAGGGTCAGAGGCCTGGGCAGCCAGTGGGAGGGCGAGAAGAGGGCCAGGATCTCATACCCCACTCCATACAAGCACCCCCAGCCCTCTCCCACCGCCCCCAGAAAGTTTATCTTGTGCCCAGCCAGCTCAGGGCCCAGCGTAGAAAGAGTTCCAGGTCAGAGGGTGAGTACTTCCAATGGTCACCAGACGTCCGTCCATCCCTTCCATGAGTTTCCAGTGGGATCGCTGACTCGTCTTTGGCTTGGGATGGCTTTGACAACAGGAAGAGCGCAAAAGTCATAGAGCAATGCTGTGGTTTCTCACTGGGGGGTGTTGTCACCACAATTTGTTCAGTGTCTCTGTGGATTCTTTGGCAATGAATTTCTGCAGCCCTGGGCAAGGGGGAGGCTTTGCTCTCCCCTTCCCACCAGGCAGAGGGCAAAGTGCGGAGTCACCAGAGTGGCTGAGGGGGGCCAGGAGGGTGAGAGGGAGGCAGGTTTGCCCCCGCCCCACCCTGAGAGGCAGTGGTCTGAGCATCTGGCAGCATCTTGGAGAAGAAGACAAGGCTGGATTTGGAGAGCTCGCGTCTCCTCAGGCTTGACCAGAAAAAGGGCCCACAGCAGTGTCCTTGGTCTAGCCTGGGGCCAGTCACTCCTGAAAGAAACAAACAACCGTCAGAATAAAGCCTACTCTCCCGACTCCTGTTTCCTAAAGGCCAGCCGGTCCCAGGGGCTGGCGCCCTCAGCCCCTCCTCTCATTTACTCCTTGCTGCTGAGGGACTCCCGGGCCCAGGGCAGGCGACTGCATCTTGATGGGCCCAGTAAGGGACGCACCCAGCATCTGAGCCCAGGATGTGCTGCCCTCCCCCCCCCCGAGCCCACACTGTCGTCCCCTGACTCCCCACTCTGCATTCTAGAGCCATTGCTGATTTTGTCGGTTTGGGGAAATGGGCAGGCCTGCGGGGGCTTGAGGGAGCTCGAGATACCTGGTGCTGATCGCACAACCCTCCAGCTCGCACCCCATGGGAACGGCCGTCCCCAGCTCCTTTTCCCTCCACTGTTCAGACAGGAGCACTGTACCCAGAGTTGCGGGGCCAACTCAAGGTGCGGTCCATTGACCCGCCCACTGGGGGAACCTGAGACAAGTCACTTAACTTCTCTGGGCCTCAGCGTCCTCATCTGGAAAAGGACACCCCTGCACCAGGTCAATAATTGTCAAACTTGCTTTTAAGCGGTAGAAATGAGGTCTGACCTGTGGAGCCCTGACCCAGAAAACAGAGAAACCTGGTCTGGTGTATCTGGAGTGGGGCGGTAGAGGGGACACAGGGAGGGGGAGGTTGCAGGGTGCCTTCCTGTGTGCGGCCTGGGACAGCTCTGAGAACCCAGGGTGCTAAGGAGCACAGTTTGGAAACCACTAGGTTAGACCATCGTTAAGGGCCTCGCCGTGCTGACCGCGGGAACCTTCCCTCTGGCCGCGGGCCTTGCTCTTGCTCCTGAGAACGGGGACCACGGGGTGTGACTTGGTACCAGGAAGGGGCAGGAGATGGGGAAAGGCGACAGGGGCCACTGGGACTTTAGGTTTCAGGGGAGGTCGGAGCGGTGGGGGTGGGTCCATGAGGACAACGTCCTCCCAGAACAGGCCGGAGGACGGGCCCTGACTTAGCCTGGTGCGGCCTGCTCCTGATAGCAGGACTCCTGCAAACACTGGACGACACAGCTACATTGCTTATTTTGGAAGCAAGACATCTGTGGGGCCCCTCTGCCCTGCCAGGGGCCTTGCTCGGCTCAGAGGTGGCGCGGGAAGCTGGCCACAGCAGGATCTGAATCCAGATCTACAGTGTTTATTCGGCCACAGAGAAGCCGCTCCTGCTGAACTGCAGGCCTGGGGAGCCGGGACGCAGCCAAACCATGGGGCTGGGGGGCTGCCAACCGCAGGCCCCGGGGAGCCTCGGGGAGCCTCGCAGGCCTGGGGCGCTGGGCTTGGCCCGAGGCCCGGGGGGCGAGGCGGGGGCAGGGCTGGAGGCGGAGGTCCAAGGAGGGGGGTCGCCCAGCTAGCGAAGGCCGAGGCGGGAGAAAGGCAGGCAGGCAGGCAGGCGGGAGGAGGGAGCAGCCTGCCGAGCCCCCCGTCCAGGCTCACCTCCTGGGGGCGTGCGATGCGGCCGCCCTGGCAGGAATCTGCTTTCTGTTACTGCGTCTGAGGAGGAGGATTAAGAGGGGGGAAGGAAACCCATGGGGATGGCACGGGGTCTGTGGTCCAGGGGTGATTTACAGCCCGCGTCAGCCGGTCGCTGGCTGCCTGGGAGGGCCCCTTCGGGCCCGGCCGCCTGTGGTCTGGGGGAAAGCGCGGAAAGCTGGCGTGGCCGCCCGAGCCGTCCTACTGGCCACTCCATCAAGGCGCCGGGACCCCGTCCCAGGCCCTCTGTTGGCTCTCAGACCCTGCAGAAGCCGTGGCCACTGCCCAAGGGCAACCAAGAGCAATGGGGCGGGTTTCTTTCGCCAAAGCCTGACCTTCAGAGCTCCATCCCGCCCTTTCCCTGGTGTCTATGCTGGACCTGGGTTGCCACCGCCCACCTTGGTGCAGGAATCCCGGCACATACACCAGCCATCCAAGGAAGTCTTATGTCAAATGGGGTTACAGTGGGAAGAATACTAGGAGGTCTTCGGTGTCAGGACCTCCTCTGAGATTAACCAGCTTTGTGACCTTGGGGAATTTACCCTCCCTCTCTGTGCTTTAATTCCTTCTCCTAGACAGCAAGTACAAGTACATATACATGGACATGTGCTTTCCCCCAAAGAGTCCTCTGTAGAATACTAGACGGGTGAGGTATAGCCCATGAGTCTGAGAAACACCACAGACCTTGGCCCCATCTTGGAAAGTCACTACATATATTAACATATTAAAGCCTCTGAAAAGTCCTGCAGTAAAGAAATTTGCCTGGCTTTATTTACCCACTCTCTGCTGAATACATTTGATCCTATGATCGCAACTGCCCCTTGAGGCAATCTGTGGCCCTTCCCTAGGCTTCAAGTATCTGCTTCTTTCCTCCCTCAGCACCCCAACCCAAATGCCCAGTGGGGGCTGCAGGTTGGTCCAGCCTCCGTCAGAGTTCTTCCAGAGACCAGCTATGCTTGAGGGATTGGAGACAAACCCTTCCGAAGGGGCAGGGAGTGTGTGTGTGTGTGTTAATTACAGGCAGGTAATTAACAGAGGAGAGGGCTGGCAAATACCCCCACTGTGACAACCATACCACAGACCCCTTCTCTTGGAACCGGGGGCAACATCCTGCGTCACCCCACGTGAGAAACACAGCTTGGGAGGGCCTCTCGACTCCCATCCAGCTCTAGCTTTTGGCGGGCGGTGTTTCCTCTGTGGGCCAAGGCTCTGGGAACAGCTGGGAAAGGCTCTCGGCTCACCGCCCTAAGGAGCCCCCTAAATCCCAGCCCCTAAACAGGGTCTGCCGTGAAAATAAACTTCCGAAATGACTAAACAAGATGACCTCTCAGGTCCCTTTCTGCAGGGCTGCCATGCTGCGTACGACGGAGGGGATTTGGTCAGTGTGGTAAAGTGGCTGAGTTTATGAAATCTGAAATCATCTTCTGATCTGCTCACTCATTTGTGGTCAGAACATCAGCTCCACGAGGACAGGGACGTGGCCTGTTTGCTGATGTGGCCCCGGAGCCTAGGACAGTCCGGACACACGGGAGCACCTCGGTAAATATTTGTTGAACAAGGAAATAAATATTTCCAGTCACTGGCCTTTGATTTACTATAGCTTTTATATATCACGAGATATGTTTCCTGTCTCAAATGTACCTTAGCATTTTTGTAAACATGCCTAGGCCTCAGGGAAACGTTGGGTAATTGTTGTGAATCCTGGAACAATGTTGCACCTTTTTCACTTTTGTTCACTCCCTGTTTTTTTATTTCTATTGAAATCTCCTCTGCTTACCAAGTTTGTCTCTGGCTTTACGAGGACGGGCTTCCTCTCTCGATCACTTCTGTGTACGACAGCACAATTTTACTACTTTAGGGGCATTTAAAAAAAATGACTCTATCTGCCCTTTTTTTTTTTTTTAAAGATTTTATTTATTTATTTGACAGAAAGAATGAGAGAGCACAAACAGGGGGAGCAGCAGAGCGAGAGGGAAAAACAGGCTCCTGGCTGAGCAGGGAGCCCGATGCGGGACTTGTTCCCCGGGATCATGACCTGAGCCGAAGTCAGTCGCTTAACCAACCGACTGAGCCCCCAGGCGCCCCTCTATCTGCCTTCTAAAGTGTTTTATCTTTTAAATTCATTTTCCGTTTATGATTTTCATATTCATTTTCAGTCCACTCTACCTCCTTAACCATTTTTCACTATTTTAGAATTATCCTTTTTTTATATTTTAGCAATTTGGATATAGCTTTCCAGGTGCAGAAAAAGATCCAATGGAATGGAAATCCAGATAGGTTTGTTTGTTCGTTTCTCCTAAAAACAGTCAGATTTCAAGTGTTGTTTTAAAACAAAACTATGAAAGATAAGCAGGGAGCACACAGGAGATGTATTTTCAACCCCCACACTATTAGGTATTATTTTATCTTTCACTTCTCAGTGCACCAACATGTGGGCTGAGAAGGGGCTTTGCGTTTGGTTCTAAATGCAGAACAGTGGGGTCCACTGTGGCCCCAAAGTCAGCAGACCTCAGGGCCCTGGGCAGGTGGGCTCATCTCTCCACACCTCAGTTTCCCCGTCTTTAAAGTGGACACAGTAATCGTACCCGCCTCCCAGGCCAGTTGCCGAGAATCAATGAGACAATGGAGCTGTGCCCCCAGCAGGGCCTGGAACACCGTGCAGGCACGGAAAGGCGGTAGCTCACCTCCCTGCCAAAAGCTGGGTCCTCCCTTTGACGAACTGGTGTCTGAAAACTTAAAAATGGCATCACAGGCTCAAATAGTCACCTTGAACCAACTGTCATGTTGGCCTTGCTTTTGATGGATTTAAAAAAAATACAGACACGACTTCTAAAATTGCGGAAGGTGTATCCGTCACCTCATGAATGGGTAACCAAAATGTGGTGTATCCGTACAATGGAATATTATTCGGTCAGAACAAGGACGGCGGGACTAACACATGGCAGGACATGGATGGACCCCAAAAGCTGCGCGCCGAGTGAAAAGAGCGGGTCACAAAAGGCCATGTGTTCCAGGATTCCATTCACATGAAGTGTCCAGAGCAGAGAAACCCACAGGCTAGCGGCCCCCGGGGGGTGGAGGGCAGGGACTGTGGGGTAGGAAGGGAGAGCTAAAGCACACGGGGGGGTGTCTTCCTCGCCTGAGGAGAAAGTTCTAAAACGCACATAGCTAGAGAAAATACTAGAAACCACTAGAAACCACTAGAAAATACTAGAAACCACTCAGCTGTACGCTTTTAGTGAGTGAACTGACGTGATCTCGGTCAAGCAGTTAAGTTTTTATAAAAATTACGTAGGTCGTACATGTTAATTATAGAAAGGTTAGAAAATACAGAAGAGTGACCAGAAGGAAGAAACTTCAGTCACCTCAATCTCCCCACTGGGAACATGGGGTGACTATCGTTCCTTTACTTTTCTCAGGCTTAGACATAGCTATAGAGTATTTTTTGTGCGTTTGGGTATTTATTTATTCAGTCGCTTATTTTTTTTTAATGTTTATTAATTACGTGTCCTCTGACACTGACACAGAATTTTATGGAAGTGGAATCGGGCTGTGCCAACCGCACGGGGAGCTGGTGTTTGTGTTCTAACCCTCCGGGCCGTCCGCCTCTGCCTCTGGCGCATGTGTTTTCCCATCTTCTCCGTGGGCCAGGCGCTGCCGAACTTATTCTGGGCACAAGCACAGGCCCGAGCTTCTGGCCTCCCGACTTCCCAGGGAACTGGAAGCAGGTATGGACCAGCCCACCCCCAGCGCCTCCCGCCCCGCCTGGCCTGGGCGCCAGGGGTGACAGGCAGGAAATTTATGAGCAGTTGGAGTTGGCTGCTATTTTCCGAGGGCGGGAACATGGTGTGAATCAAGGATCCCACTGTGTCCGGGCTGGGAGGGCCTTCCGAGGTCCCGGCCATCGAAGAGTTGCAAAGTTGGGGCCTGAGGCCGTGGTGAGCCGGGAGAATCCTCCTGGGGACCACGGATTGGGATAATTCATTTACTCAACAAAGATGTCCTGGGTCCCTACTGGGGGCCGGCACTGTGACAGGCATGGGGTCTGAGTCCTGGCCCCAGGGCGGCTGATACTGGGACCCCACAGGGAGACTGAAAGCCACTGGGGCTGGTCCAGTCGCTGTCGTGTTGGCTCCAGGAGTGGCCGAGATGGCCAGAGGTTCCAGGTTACAGCGTGCAGACAGCTGTCCACGCAGGTAAGGGGCTACCCTGCCTGGCATGCCCCAGTCCCCCAGGCCGGGAACATGGGTGGGTCCGGCAATCTAAGCCCCTCATTTCCTGAGGCCAGTGGATCCCTTCAAACCGGAGTCAGCCCATGACATACAGAAGCACTTCCCTACCAGTAAGAAAGAGCAACCACATCAGAGGATGCGGAGAGGAGAGCAGGCAGCTCGAGGGGGGTGGGGGACGCCGTTCTGGGCTAGGCACTGAGAGGGCGCTGTCCGCATACCCCACACTGTCCGCATACCCCACACTGTCCTAAAGGCTTGCTCCAGGGCGGGCGGGGGGGGGGGGGGTTGTGACCAGGTCCCTGCTGTCTCCCCAGTCCGGGAGAGCTGGGGCCAACTGGAGTCCAGCCTCTTCACCCGCCAGCTCCCACCTGCACTTGGCTGAGAGAGATGTCCTTCTCCTCTGTGCTCCCGACTCACCCTATATGGACCCCTACATCCCTCTGTGCCACGAATTACTGGTGGTATGGTGGCTATCGTCCCCTCGCTCCCCCCAAGCACCGGAAGAGGCCATGTCGTCCTCGACGCCCCTGTCCTCCCAGGCTGTTATTTATTTACTGAGGGTGGCCTCGGGCCAGACGCCACTCTCCACTCCTTTGTGTGTGCTGTTTTACGTGCTCCCAGGGAGGTGGCCATTTTGCAGATGAGGAAATCGAGGCTGATGCAGTTTCCTGGCTTCCCTAGGTCACCCCGCTACCATGCAGGGCAGCAAGGCAGACCCCTCGACCTCTGGAGAGCGCAGAGTCTTCGCTAGCAAGCGGGACTGGCAAGTCCCCAAGCCATCCCCCCAGCCACCAGCTTCCTGGGTTCGAAGAAAATCTCAGTCTTTGTCCCTTGAGCCTAAGAGAAAGGTGGCTGGCACTGGGAGGCCTGGCACTCCCAGAGCCAGGGCCAGAGCCCATAAGGAGCCCACCAGGCCTGCAAGGGACGGCCAGCGAGACCCACAGCCCCCGCCGCGCTGACGCCTTCTTGGGCTGCAGGCCACTCTCTCTGGCTGCCAGTCCCTCGGTTTCTCTCTCCGGGCTTCGCCTGCGTGACTCTGTGCCAGCTCCCTCTTGGCCTCCCCTTTATCTCCCCCCGTCCGTCAGCCTGTCTGTCTTTCTTGGCCCCCATCCCACCCCACCCAGAGCACAGGGCACTGTGAGGGTCGAGCTGGCCCGAGAGAGGGCCTGAGGCCCAGCTGCTGCAGCTTCCCATCTGCTTCCCATTCTGCGCCGCTGTCCAGCCAATTCCACTTGGCCGCACACTGCTCTTCCAGACCCCAGGAGCCCAAGGAGCCCCTGACCTTGCCCCCCAACCAGAGGCGTCTCTCAGCCTGGAGGGGAGCGGACAGCTGGGCAGACAGGTGGTCCAGCCAGGTGAGGACGGCCCTGCTCCCCGGCAGCTTCCCGGTGGGCCCTGACTCATGACCCCGAACCCCGACTCCCACACGCACTGCACACATCCACTCACACCCAACCACAGTGTCGACAGATCGCTGTCAGGCCGGCTTCTTCCCCAGCTGGGGATCTCCCCCCGCCACGCCTCTGCATCCTCGGTACCTCCCTCCCCGGTCCCTACCACAACCGACGGCGGGGGTGACGGGGGCAGACAAGCCAAGTCTCGCCCACGCGCTGGCCAGTGCGCCTTTGCAAAGACCGCAGTGCGTCTCCAGGAGACCCCCAGGAAGGAGGCTAGCTGTGGCTCTTTCAGGACCAGTGGGGGACATAATAGGTGGTCATGAGGTCCCCGGGCAGCCCCCCAAAATCAAGTGACTTCCACAAACACTATGTACAGGCAGTTTTAAGGTGGGAAAAACAGCTCCCCACACCTTCTCACCATCCCTGGGCCCCTCACGGCTAGATCCTGGAGGCACCGTGGGATCCAGGCCAGAGTGGGATATCTCTGATCAGGGCTCCTTACCCACCGCCACCCCGTCCATCAGCAACGACCCCAAAGTAGCTTCCAGCTGCACCAGGGACAGGCCAAGACTGGAAGAGAACCGACTATTTTGCCCACACGCAGGTGCACACACATACCCACTCACAACCAACACAGCCCTGCAGCCGGAGTTCCTCCCACGGCCCGAGTCCTGACTTCCCATTCTACCAGCTGTGTGACTTGGAGCAAGTTATTTCACCTCTCTGTGCCTCAGTTTCTCCATCTATAAAATGGTAGTAACAGTGATCTACTGCCTGAGTTGTAGGGAAGATTCAGGAACACAACGGTGGCAAGGCAAAGTGCTGGGTATTGGGGAGCCCCACGTCAGGGCACACGCGTGTGTGTCTGTGGCTCCCTGCCATGGGCCCATTAGCTCCCCGAGGCAGGACTGTGTCTCCACCTCAGACTGCCAGGGTCCCACTCAGTACTGGGCACAGAGGAGCCACCTGTCCGATGCTATGGAGACCGCTGGAAACCCTTCCTTTCCCTCTGCTTCCTTTTCCCCATTCATTCAGCAACTCTCTCCTGTGTGTTTAGACCAGGCCTGCTCCCTCTGAGGCAATGGGGATCCTGCAGTGAGCAAAGGAGGCCAGGAGCCCTGCCCTCCCCACGCTGACACCGGAGAACCGGCCCCGCCCCGGGAGATTTCCCTAGAGAAAGGAAGCCTCGCGTTTTCTGTGCCAGACAGCTTGGACAGGTCCCTTCCCGATAACTGATGCACTTCCCTGCATTCTCAGTCAGACGTTACTGGATGTACTTCAGCTTCCTCTTGACAACCCAAGGTCAAGCCCAGAAACATCGGGCCACAGGAGCCTGCCCTGGTCCTTGAGGCTTCTGGGGCCCCGCCCCCGGCACTACATGGCGCGAGCCTCCTGGCTCTCCGGAGCGTCTGGCATCGCTCTTTTTGCTTTTCTGTTTCTTCCCACACCATCAGGCCACCGGCTGTGACTCCGGGTGCTGTCCCCACACCTGCTCCAGGAGCTGGCCTCCCACCTCAATAGGTTACTTCTGTTCAGCTGCTGCGATCTGAGACTCCCGGGAGTCAAGCGCGTAAGAACTGGCACTGATGAAGGGCAGCGGGCTCTGGAGAAGGCCCCCGTGGGGCTCTCCTATGAGCTTTTATGTGTGGCCTTTGTGTCCCCAGCTCTGCACTCCAAGGGGTGGGGCCTTTGTTTGTTTTGTTCTCCGAAGTGACCCGGCACCCAGAACAATGCCTGGGACACTCAATGCCTGGTAAACACTCTAAAGTACTTATGCTTTAATAAATGTGCAGGGCCCTCATGCTTTCTTCATCGTCTTCTGCTTATGGAACTAAAGACACCGAACAAGTACGAATCACCGTGCGTCTCTGCGGAGGGGGTGGGCGGGCCGAAGTGGGTCAACCTATTGCGAATAAGCCCACTGGCTGGCCGGCCACGTGCTGTGCGTGCAGAGGTGGGGTGTGGGGGCAGGGGAGCGCAGCGGTCAGGCAGTGGGCCGGGGTTCGCAGCCCCGCCTTCTATCCCCACCCCCGACAGGAGCGCACCCCACCATGTAGGAGGCCCCCCACGGGACCCTGAGGGATGGTGTCTACAGACGTACCGAGACACCTGTGTGCGTGCGCGCTCGTGCATGTGCACACACCCGTATGCACACTCACGCACACACCAGCAGAGGGACAAACAGGGTGTCCCCTGCCTGGGCAATGGAACCAAGTCCTTGATGGCCAGCCCAATCTGGTATCTGTTCTCTAAATCACCGGGTGGGGAGGGGTGGCTGGGCTGACCCCCAGACCCATGTGCCCCCGCCTCTGGGGTCTTGAGCTGCCAGACACCCTGTGCAGTTCACACCTCCACCCTGGGGGCAGCGGAGGACAGAGGTGGTCTAGATTCAGAAGCCCTTGCGTCCCAGGGCTGAGGAGCCAGCCTCGCCCCGCCCAGGCTGCCCAGCTGTGTGAGCTGGGGACTTCACCGCTGGGTCCCAGCCTCCCCATCTAGCTGCCATGGTTGGAAGCGTGCATCCTGGGCGGCTGCTGTAGGAGTCAAGTGAAGAAGGGGCACAAGAGGGCTCTGCAAACTGTAAAGCACTGTGCCGAGAGGTTCAAGGTCACTAGTAGTGGCCTGGCCCGGCCCCCCAGCTTCTTTGAACCTCAGCGCAGGCAGCTGAAAATGGAGCCGCTGGCACTGATTTTGTGGAGCCTTGGTGAGGAGTCTGTGGTGAAGGTGGTGACGCTGGCCAGCCCCACCGAGAAGACCACCCTGTCACAGAACAGGGTCAATTCTCCAAGGAGCAGCCAGGCGGCTATTTAAGCCTGCTGCACTCCCAGCTCAGAGATCCTGGTGTCTTTCTCAGTTTCAGGGGGAGCACCCCTTCTTCCCGGGCAGGTAGGGGATGTCTGGGCAGGGCAGCCGAACTGAGGAGGAGAAACACTCTTTCCAGCAAGGTCCCATCCTGCCTTTGGATGCAGCATGATGAAGCGCTCAGTGCCATGGCAGCCACTATGCAGCCAGGAGGCACAGACCAAAAGAGGCCTTGGAGCCCAGGAAGCAGCCGCCTCCCTTCAGCTTGCCTGAGAAACGGAGCCCCTATTTAGTTTAAGCTGCTGCTTGAGGGAGTTTGGTGATCTGCATTGCAAAGCTTTGTTCAATGACTGAAGGGAACAAGGACACAAGGGAACATGGGGGCATTTCCCTGGTTGTGTCCTGCAGCCCCTAGTTTATCCCTCCCTAGAGTTTCTGCCTTCAGCATAGGAAGGTGCAGCCCCTGCCATGTGGATTTTGGTTGAAGGAATGGTGCATCATTATTTGGGGGCCTACTGTGTGCCAGAAGGGGACACAAAAATGAAGGGGCACCCAGTCTGGCTAGAGAAGCAGACACTACACAAACTGTGTGATGTAATGGACGTGGGGGTTACAATATCGCATAATATATCATGTAATGTCCCAGCTAAAAGTATAAGGCAATGAGATAACATGAGGCAATGATGTAAGATGAGGTGATGACATAGCACAAGGCAATGACGTAACACGTCATGACGTAATGTGAGGCAATGCTGTAACGCAAGCTGATGACGTAACACGAGGCAATGATGTAACATGAGGTGATGACGTAACACGAGGCCATGACATAGCACGAGCCCCAGCAGATCCCATAACAGAACCTCTTACATCGTCACTTCACAGTGTATCATAGGACATGCGGCTCAAGCAGACTAAACACGCCCCTGTGGTAAAGGCCGCCGAGTGGCCACTCTGCGGCCCTGAGCAGGAGGCTGGGTAGGGTCAGGGAGGGCTTCCAGGAGGAACTGAGCCTTCCAGAATGAGCAGGAGTTAGCCAGACAGACAGGGGAGAAGGGCACTCCAGGCAGAAGGGACAACATGAGCACAGAGGCCAAAAATAGCCCCTTTGGGCGAGGAGTTCCTTGTTGCTAGAGTGTAAATTGGGACACAGGGAGTGACCGGCTGGAGCCAGGTCACCTGGGGGAGGAGTGTGGCCTGTGGGGAGCCCCTGAGGGTCCTGAGCAGGGAGTGAGGCGGTCAGACCCGCCTTGTGGCCGAGCGGCTAGGAGGAGCTCAGGGGGGGCCCAACCGAGCTGGGCAGCTGGGCCAGGTCCCAGGTCCCAGGTGGCTATGAATTCTGGGCAGAGAGCAGGAGGGTCTTGAAGGAAGGAGTGGCTCCCTACTTCTCCCTCCAGAAATATTTTTACTAGGAGCTCAAGGAAGGCAGGGATTGGTATTTTCCCCTAGAACCAGCTTTCTGGTCTGCTGGGGCAGGTGGAAAGGGGACAACCGGCTCAAGGGCAAGCGAGGAATGGGGGCCTGCTGGCGTCCCTCTGACCCAGGCCTCCCGCTGTGCTGGGTCCCGGGGCTCAGGGCCGAGCAATGGGCAGGCCTGTCCTCCCCCTTGTCCTCTGGAGGCCTCAGGACTGGAAAACAAATTCTGGTCACTGGGCTGACTCCACATTACAAGAGGGGCCCAGGGCCAGTGGTCTCTCCTCCTTGCCCGGGGCCATCCTCACCTTTGGCCCACGAAGCCCATTTCTCAGGCAGAAAACATGGGGAGGAGGAGGGAGATGACAAAACCATTTCACATACTCTGTGCATCCCTCCCTGAGCAGGTCCGGGAGGCAGGCTGGGAATGTTCCAGGTGGGCCACTCAAGCAAGTGCGCCCAGTCTCACAGCCCCAGGCAGGGCTGAGGCGAGCTTCGGGGTCCAGACCCAGATACCTGCCCGCCGAGACCGAGCAGGGAGGGTAGATCTCAGCCTGCTCTGAGCCCTCCGGACGGTGAGATTAATGGCCCTGAAATTGCGATAAACATGTTTGGCCCTTCCAAGCTGCCTATCTCCAGCTAAAATGGGGAGGGAAGGAGCAAGGAAAGGAGGGTAAAGGCATGAAGCGCAGGGCGCTAGGCACAACGCAGGTGAGACACAGAGACGCCCGCCAGCTCCCGAGTCCTTGGCTTGGGAGAAGCCAGCCCCCCCGCCCCCCACGGACGTCAGGCTTTCCCCACTGCTGCGGTGAGGGGCTCCGCAGCTTCTGCGGCTATTGGGATGGGGGGGCAGTGGAAAAGGGGTGCAGGGAATTGCAAAAGGAAAGGGGAGGGCCCCAGTCCCCTCTCCTTGATGTGTTCCCCCCACGAAATAACCAGTCTCTGACCCTTGGGAGGCATCCCTTTCCCCACCTCCACCTACAGCCCCACACCTGAGTCTCAGCTTCCCATCTGGGCTCCAGAGGGTGTGAGGAAGGCGGGCCAAGCCTTGCCATCTCCCTTCCTCCCCGATGCTGGGGTCCCAGCTGCCAGCCCTGCCCCAGGCCCCGCGGGCTCCGGACAGGCCACCCGGTGACTGCTCCCTGGAGGTGCCCAGATTCCAGGCAGACATCTCCCAGAAGTTTCTGGCAGAGACAGCCAGTTCTTAAAAAAGGCTTCATGTCATAGTACAATCAGCCGAGAGGCCCGAGCCCGAGGGTGTTTATTAACACCACTGTGTTCCCCAAGCACCTCCGTGTTGCTCTCTGAGGAGCCGACGGGGGTCTCCGCATTATCTCTGTCCCCTGCCCCCTGCCCCCCGACGCTGTTGGCGTCTCTGTGCCTCTCGTCCAGGACCCGAACCCTGACGGCCTGGGCCCTGCTCACAGCAGGCTCTCCCGGGCACCTTCCTTCCCGTCTGTCCCCTCCAGCCGCAGTTTTACAAAAACAGTCCCTTCCGACGATCCCCAACTTTTATCAGTTTTGAGAAGGAAGAGAGTCTGGCGGCATCCCGGAGAACCAATTAGGTGGTCCTCGGGCACCTTCGAGGAGGAAGAAAAGTCGTAAGGGGTGTAAGAGGAGGAAGAAACAACATAAAAAGAAAACGAGGGGAAACAAAATAAAAACCAGAGATAAAAAGTCCAGAGAAAACAGCGGCGCCTGAGAAACAAGGATCCCAGCCGCCAACTTTTACGGCGTCCAGCCCTGTTATTCATAAGTGAGTTTCCTCTCTCACAAAGGACCTTTTGCACGGTTTTCCCTTCTGCCTCCAAACCAGCTGCTCACGCTGTTGTATCCTGAGTGATGATGAGGCTCTGAAAGGGTTTTTTGGGAACAGATGGCCAGGGGAGAGCTGGGGAATGTGCCAGCAGCGGGCTGGGCGGGCGGCCAGGGCCCGCGGTGACTGAGTGCTTGGGCTTCCAGCTCGCGTGCTTTCCCTGCCCTCTGCCCTCCGTGGCGCCAGCAGGCCTTCCCAGCGAGCGCTCGGAACATCTGGAGTCTGGGGCTGCCAGGAGGGGGGGCCGTGGCGGCCGGGCGGGGGACCCTCTGTTCCCGCGGAGCTCCATGGACTCGCCACCAGGCCTGCCTCTTAGAACAGCTAATCAAAACCACAGCGGCCCGAATGGGAACCAGGCGTGCTCCCAGCTGCAGCCAGAGGCCGCCAGGCGACTTAACCCGGTGTCAGGCCTCGCCGGCGGTGCAGCACTGGGGGCGCTGGGGCCGGCGACACCCCCGGCCCATCCCACCAGGCGCCACCCGCCCCCCCATGCCACCACCAGCGGGCTCTGGGCTCCCTGCGGCTAAATGGAGCCTCCATGTGCTGCCGCCCAGGCTGCTTACATAAGAGCTGCTGCTCCGGGCGAGGTGCGCCCCCCGGGCTATTTGCTGAGGGCCTCTGGGTGCGGGCCACCCCTCTGGGCAGCATGTGGGCTCGGGGGCCCGGCAGGCCTCCGGGGTTGAAGAGCAGGGGGCTTTGGGACCGAAGAGACAGGGGCTCAAACCGGCTCCACCGCTTGTTAGCCACGTGGCCCCGGGCACGTGCCTCCACTTGGCCTCAGTTTCCCCTCTTTGCAATGGGGGAAGTGGTCCTCGCTTGCAGAGTTAGTGAAATGTGAGGTACAGATAACGCACGTGGGGTGTCTGGCCGGCAATGGGCACTTAGCACATGGTTGACACGACTGCTGGCGACAGTTTATCAGCATCATTACTGCGCACAACCAAACACTGGCATGTTTTGTGGTTATGAATCCACGAACTTTGAAAGCCCGGGAATTTCTGGGTGGGCTGCACGCTCACCTCCCCTTATGGGTCCAGGACCAGGGCTTTGGGCTGAAGTGCTAGAGACGGACGGGTCCCCCGCTCAGAGCTATTTATCCTTATCTGCCTTTTGGTTGATCAGTCATTCACCCACCCCTGGCATGGCCCCATCCTGAGATACTCCTTCGCAGGGCTCCACATGAAGTTGTTACCTTACTGCTGTAAATTCCTGAGATTTCCTCTCTGGCACTCACTGAGAAAATGCCAGCCCTTTCTCAAATGGGACCTCTTTCAATCCTTTCAACAATGTTGCAAGGAAGGCATGTGGGTTCTCACTCTACAAATGAGAGAGGATGGGGGATCAGAGAGGTTAAGTGACATGCCCAAGGTCACAGAGCTACAAAGTGCCAGTGTCAGGACTCAAACCCAGGTCTCTGGCCCCAAAGCTCTCTACTTCTCTTACTTCACAGTCTTGCTGAAGGTGTCCTTGTTACACTTTCATATGCCTTAAAGTTAAATGCCAGCACCACAGAGAAGGGACGAGAACGGTAGGGTTCAACTCAACCCCCACCTACACAGATACCCTTTCTCCAGTGTCCCGGACCGACGGTCTCCGAGCCTCTGCAGGGATTTCCAGAGGACCACCCTGGCTCAAAGGGATGCTCGAGGCGGGGAAGGTTCTCTGAAGGGTCTCTGCATCTCCAAGGATGATCAGTTAGAGTACTCGAGGGGCTTCCCATGCCTCTGTGGCTCTCTGATCATGAGTGGCTGGTTCTTCCTTGCTGTGCCCAAGACTCCATGTTGGGGAGAAGGGAGGGATCTGTGAGTGCATGTCAGGAGGGGTGCAATTGGGAGACGGGGACAGGAGAGGGGTGAAGAGAGAGTGAAGGGAGAGAGGAAAGCAGCACCTCGCCTCTCCCCCACGCAGGGACCACCCGGGGAACTTCAGAATGCCGAGCTCTGCCTTCCGGGGAAAGCTGGCTCCGAGCTCACCTGTGAGGCTCCCCAGCCAACGATCCCTCCAACCCAGTCCCTGCCAGACTTGCGGACTGATGGTGTCAAATGTGAGAGGAGAAACGGCAGCTAAGAGAACACTCCATGTTAGAGCAAACAGCTGGCGACAAACGTCTATGTAATTGGAATGCCAGAAAAGATAAATTGCATCCATTTTTATGACTAGAAGGGAATTCGATGGTGGTTTCCCACCCACCCCCCTTTTTTTCCCAGCATAGATGGACTCTGTGGGTTTTGAAGGCAAATGGTATTTGACTCAGTAACTTCGCCGGGAGGATGTGGAAAGAGACTCTCCTCTCGCACACCCACGCCCATGCGGCAGGCAGGACAGCGAAGGGCAGGGGCCCCCGTGCACCTCTCCTACCGGCTAAGGGACCTCGCTTGAGCTCCTCAGGCCTCTAAGGCTCAGCTTTGCTTTCTGGGCAATGGAATAGCCCTGGTACCATCACAAGAACCCAGCGCTGTGCCCAGAATGTCACCCAGGCTCTGAGAACCTCGGGCATTATCAGTGTTCTCGGGACGCACTGCCTGGGGGGCCCAGCAGTCTCCGGGAGCAATTCTGAGATCTGTGTGAAATGCGCATGCGGGGCACGGGGGAAGTAAGAGTGACGCCTTTAGCCTTTTGGACAGTCATTTAGACAGAAAAGCCTGACCCCAGAGGGCCTGAGAAACCACTTCTGGTGACAACCTGCCTTACGGAAGGGGACACAGAGGCCCCAGTGGGGATGACTATGGACGTGCGGGTGGGGACAGAGCCAGGACAGTGCCCCTCGGTGGACACTCTGGGGACACAGGAGGCCCTGCACACAGGCGGCTGGGTCCAGCCTGAGCAGGAGCCCTTGAGACTCTGCCTCACGTGCTCTGGGGCTTGGGCATCAGGTCCAACGTCCCAGCCTCACAGAGCCAGCCCCACCCCCAGCCTGCGCAAACCCGGGGGTCCCCAGTCGCCGCCCAGACTTCTGGAAGAACCCTTCACTCAGTGCATGAGGACGTTTTTCCTCTCCCCGTCCCCAAGTGGCCTGCAAGCAACCTGTAGGCAGGGACTTGTGGGCCGTCTAGCACCAGGGTTGGAACTATGCCGTCAATGTCAGTAGCCGTTGTTTTCCTCTGATTAGTACTCCAGAGGTTAAAGTGGCCGGAAGGAGCACTCTGGATCGTGGGAGATCGGTCCTTTCCTATTCTGCAGGTCTGGCAAGCCCCCCGCCCCAGCCCAGGTGTGAAGCAGTCCTGCTGCTCTTCCTCTTTCTCCTCCTCCTCCTCCTCCTCCGAGGCCCCCGGGAGTTGTTCCTTAAAAACAGGAGCTGCAGAAACATGGCCCAGAGCCAGGTGCTTAGTGTGCATTATCTCAGCTACAGCCGGAGTCAGAACGGAGTTCTCCAGGGCCCCCCACTCCTCCCCACTGCCCCTGCCTCTGCCCCCACCCCTGGGCTGGGCGGCCTCCGACACGGGCCTCGCTGCACGACCTCGCTCCTTAACGAGGCTCTGAACCCTGAAAGTTGTGTCCCGGGAGGCCCAGAGACAGAGGACCCACAGGTCAAGGGATGCCGGTCTCGGGCCCTGGCAGGGAAGGGCTGAGATGTGCAAAAAGGAGGCACCTGGGGCCTGGCCAGGGTTGAGGGGGTTTGGGGGGAGCTGAATTCACTTTATATCCCATTCCTAATCCAGGTCTGGGGGGTGTCGAGGCAGCTCACTAGAGCTACAAGAGATCTCAGAGGACACTGTGCACAGTCTCTCACGGAGGCATCCTGAGAAAGAGTTGCCCGGCCTCTTGGGGACACATTCACTGTGAGGGCGCCATCGAGGGGGACGGCTGAAATTGCTGTCAGTCACACTGGTGAGGGTCACCCCATCACAGCTGCTATTACAGAGGACCTCCTCTGAGCCACTCACTTATCCTGGCACGCGTTCTCTAGTTTCTTCCCTTCTTTGGTTTCTCTCTCTCTCCTTAGGATGGAAGCCTGGCTCACTCCCATTCCCCAAACCTGCAGTGGCCAAGGGGAAGGGGATAGAGGCTGGAGCTCAGGCCCTAAACCATCCACTCTGTCTACAGGGACTGTGGAGGGTCAAGCCCCAGTGCGGAGCTCGCTGCGCATGCTCAATGAACACTGAACGAACGAATCATCAAGGGAATCTCCAGGGACACCAGCCCCCAGAGTTCTGGTTAACAAAACGGGGGCCTGCCCCAGCCACTCAGGGCCACTGGGAAGGTCACTGGGGACCCTCCCTGAGGACACCTCAGGACTCACCTACTTGCATGGCGACAGACACGCAGGAAAGCACAAGCCACGGAAATGGGGCAGCCCTTGAACCCCCCGCCAGCCAGGGCAGAATGCTGGGGCGGGACATGTCCTCAGATGTCCCGGCACCTCCAGGACTCCTCCTGGCAGTGCTGACTGCAGACACAGCCCCTGGGGGAGAGCAGCCCTGGGCCCGCCACGCAGCAGGAGGGGACGCGGGGTGCCAGCAGCCCCCTGCTCTTCTGAGGTGAGGCAAGACCTCCGCCTGGACACGGAGGCTGGAAAGGGCCTGAGAAATCACTGATGAGGTTCCCACCATGCCCACTTATCAGCGATAAGCCACAATCTGCTGCCTCAGTCTGCTGATCAGAGCGACGGGGGGTTGGACCTGATGGTCTCTAAGATGTCACAGATCGGAGGGGATTTCCAGGGAAGCCATAAGCTCATCTCCGCTGGGCATCTTCACCCCACTAACCTCCTGTCCTCCACAGCCCAGGACTCCAATCGGCTTCAATCAAGGAACAGGGAAGGGAAGGGCCGGCCCTCCTGTCTCGGTGCATGAGCGGGGGACATTCGGGGGGAGGTGAGGGGATGAGGGGTGGATTTGGAGTAAACGTCGCCTGCCCACCCTGCCCACCCACACCTCCGGGCCGCCCCAATGCCACGGGAAGTTCACCCAGAGTTTACAAACCTCCTTTGTCACAGAACCCTGCATGGAGCCATCAATCACGCCCTTAATTTACCCGTGTCACTTTCCAGAGGAAAGCGGCCCTGCCAGCAGCCAGTGGCGCTTCCTCTCTCACCCACTTGATGAGGATTTCATCTAATTGGTCCACGTTAAATCACTCCCAGGAATGCAACGTACAATTACCGCAGCAGCGGCCGCGGCTGGCTGGTTGGCTGGAGGGGGGGGG
>CM052811.1:34773589-34903355 GCA_028533885.1 Nasua narica
GCCCCATGACCAGGAGTAGTGTCACCCCCATAATCCCAGGGAGCGACCCCAGCAAACCTCCAGGAGGCTGATCTTGCTGGCCCCGTCAGAGGCCTGGGTGAGAGCGGGTTGCCTCGATTTCCACTCCCACCTTCCCCATCCCCCTCCGGAGGCTGCCGCCCCAGCGGCTGACACGTACCTTGCGCTTCTTGGCGCGCCCCTCGGCCTGCAGGGTGCGGGTGCAGCGCTGCACGCACTCGGAGAAGCTGAGGTTGCTGTGGTC
Organism: Nasua narica; assembly: GCA_028533885.1. Taxonomy (NCBI): domain Eukaryota; kingdom Metazoa; phylum Chordata; class Mammalia; order Carnivora; family Procyonidae; genus Nasua; species Nasua narica. Next base: position 34,773,852 of record CM052811.1, read on the forward strand.
GGCGCTGTAGTCGAGGTCCGCCAGCCGTGCCAGGGACAGGATGTAGTTACAGGCGATCCTCAGGATGGCTAGTTTGGACAGCTTCTGCCCGTAGGAGTAACACGGCACCTGGGGGTTGAGAAGGCATCAGGAGGGGCGGCCGGGGGGAGGGGGGCCGGGGGGAGGGGGGCCCTGGGCTGAGCATAGCCCCGCAGGGCACCCTGGCCAGGCAGACGGAGCAAGTCACAGCGACGTCCCGTCGCCGGAGAGGGGACCCCCAGGCAGACTGTCGAATCCCTGGACCCGGATTTTATCTTCTGTTCTCAGCACCCGCTGTTCTCCCGCGTGGATCTCAACTCATCCCTTCACAAACTCCGAGAGGCATCCACGTCCCCTTGTGCGGGGGAAGAAACTGAGGCTCGACTCGTGCCCACGGGGCAACAGGAATGAAGCATGTGCGTTCCCACAGTGACAGAGCTCTGTCCCCCGCGGTCCCTCAGAAGGAGTCTCTCTGAGAGAACTGACAGGCTTCCTATTTTCTGGCTCCCATACTCCATCCACTCACTCGCTCATTCAGCGACCCTTGTTTTGCTAGACATTCCGGGGTCCAACTATGAATAATAACTTGATTCCTGGCTTCAGAGAACTCACACTCGAGAGAGATGTTACAATGTCATAACACAGTTAGGTACCCAGGACTCTGGGAACGTACAAGAAGGAAAGTGCCAGTGCTTAGCTGGGAGGGCTTTCCTTTTTCTTTTCTCTTTTTCTTTATGCCCTCTGGACTTGCAGGTGCTGCTGGGCATGCAACAGGTGCATAATAAATATTTACAGCCCCAACCAGATTTGACACGCTTGTCAGTGACTCATCGCCAAGCAGACGCTCACTAATTTGCACAGGGGTTTGTACGGGGTGAAGAGACGGAGCGTCTAACTTTCCAACACTGTCCGCCAGTGTTTGTACCGCGCAAACGAAAAGCAACGGAGACTGTGCTGAGATGTGGAAATGACCCCACAACGTCCATCTGACGGGTGCTAACCGACACAGCCGACCGCCCCTCTGATGCACCGCTCACCCGAACGGCTGGGCCGTGCTCACCCAGCCCCCAGGGCTCCGGTTTCCTCCTCTCTCTGGCATTCCCCATTGAGACACAGCGTCCACCCTACCACCGACTCTGGGACCCAGTAACCCCCATCCCGCAGAGTGGGCTGCCCCAGCATGTCCACTCAACAAGTATTTGCTGAGTATCCCCCATATGCCAGGCCCTGTTCTGGGCCAGTGGTTCTCAAGTGGGGATGACTGTCCCTTGGGGACGGTTGGCGATACTTGCAGACAATTCTTAATTGTCAGGATTGGGGAGTGGTGGAGGGAAGGCGGTACTAGCCCCTGCTGGACAGAGGCCAGGGAGGCTGCTAAACATCCTGCAAACGCACAGGGTCCTATAAGGTCCCCACCACCCAGACCTGCCCAGCCCAAACGGTCACTGATGCAGAGACTGAGAAAGCATGGCTAAGAGTCCCCTCAAATGGGGACCCGAAATGCATGGTCCACTTCGTTCTCACTTTATTCAAGAGCTCTCTCGGACCTTCCCGGGCCACTGACCTCCTCTTTCCAAGGGCCGGCTTCCTCTTCATCTGCCCACAGGATCGCACCCACCGCCACAGGCATACCGCACAGAGTAAGGCCTCAGACAAGTCAGCGAGTCCTTACGAGTGGGGCTGCCCAAGGTCCCCGGAGTGGGGCTCCAGAGGTGAGAAGCACGACACTATGCCTGCTCATCACCACCCCTCCCCTCGCTGGCTAGGCTCCTAAAATGACCCCCACACCACGGGCAAGGTTTGCTGTCCCCTTTTAAAATCTTCCAGCAGCCACGGAGTTGCCCCTCACCGGACTAGGAAACCGAAGGAGGGGCAGGCTGGTGATAGAGAGAATGCCACCTCCTGTGCAGTGCCCCTGCCTCCCCGCCCACCCCCCGGCCCCGGCTGTGGCTCCAAACCCATCCAAGAAGAGCCAGCAGAACAATGCACTTTGCCTGTTCCCAACCAGAGTCCAGAGAATCCTGCTTTATCAGCCTGAACAAATAAACAAGGTCAGTGGGACAGAAAGGTTCCCGGGAGTCCCGGCATGGGGGAGGGGGGCGTCTCAAGAGCCAGCCCAGCACCTGGGAGGGAGTGTCTACCCGCCAGAGGCCCTCGGGCACTGGGCACAGCTCTGTGACACAGGTCCCTCCTGGTGTTTTCACCCAGGGCCATGCTGGGAGTGACCTGGCTCATTGAGCCCTTGGCCCCTGAACAGATGGGCTTTCCTGCCAGTGGGGACCGAGGATCTCGGGAAGGATCTGCGTGTGGGGAGCCAGGGTCATTGCAGGATTACAGAGCAACAGAGGAGGCTAAGGCCAACCTAAGGGCTCCAGTCCAAGTTCTGGGCCAAGTTTTGTCACTCTGTGCCATTGCTTCTATCAAAATCCAGATCTGACAAGGAAACCATCTATCAGGCTCTGCTGGTATATTTGGCACTATGGTAGCTATTTACAGGTAGTCTGTCCCATTTAAAACCTTCCCCAAAATAAAGACTGTTATCCCATCTGCACACGAAGATACAGAAAGCAGACATCCTGGGCCCCAATTCACTGAGCTTAGACCTGAAGCTAAGCCAGGAGCTTGTCTGTCTGGTACTCAAGGAAGGTTCATGGCCACCGAGCTCCCTAGGCTCCCTCCAGCACAGGTGGCCATATGTAGGACGCCAAGGGCACCTTTCAGGCGGCCCCCTCCTTCTCCTTCCCCTGCCCTGGGTGGGAGGTGCTCCTCAGCTCACCTGGTTAATTCCAGACCCTCCTGGTGCCCATGTCTCAGGACGCTGCCCCATGGCCCCAGGAGCCCAGTTCGAAAGCACCCTGGCCTGGCCCAGCACCCACCCATCGAGAGTCTGGCAGCAGGTCCTAGTTCTGGGAGGTGGAAGAAGGGCAGAAAGAGCTAGTCTGAACCGCAGGTACTTACCGGCGACTTTGGGAGGTGCCTTCGGTTCTCTGAGCCTTCGTTCCCTCCTCTGGAGAGTGGGAACAACAATGCCTGGGTACCCAGGCCACCCCTGGCTGCTTACTGTGATCTACTAAGGGTATTTTTAATATAATGCCTATATTTATCTTTAAATGGCCCAGGGAGGTAGAAATGATCTCTTCCACTCTGCAGAGAAGCATCTGATGCCTTAGCTGGGCTCTTTCCAATTAGCTGGAAGCAACTGCATGTGGATTTGGATGAACCTTTATAGCCCGAGGTCGGGGGATAGGCAGCCCACCCTTCTGACTTGGGGATGGAGAGTTCCGGAATGCCGATCCCACGGGCCTTTAGCCTTTGGGCATGACCAGCCGCCCCACCGCCTGCAGAGGACCCCTCAGCAGTGGTCACTTGCCTTCAATTCCTAACACAGCCCAACTTCTAGGAAAGTAAAAGGACTTGCCTTGTGCTCATCCCGTAAGGATTTTTAAGCTTCAGAGGACCAGGTTTAGGGATTGTCACAAGGCCCCATATAACCCCCAGACATTCCATCCCACCCACCCTAAGCCAGACTCTCTCCTGGCTCCAGGAAGCAGGAAAAGGTAGGAAGGACCTGGGAGCCTGAGGACCCGGCTCCACTCCTGGCTGTCCACTGTGACCTTAGACAGTCCCATGACCTTAAACGATCTCAGCTTCCTTACCAACGAAATGACCAGAGTCCCCGTTACCTGACAAGGGGATGGCGAAAGGCAAACCCAGGAAGCTGCTACAGAGAAACAACGCTGAAAGCTACCAGCCCATGCAGCAAAGAGCTCAAAGCCGTCCCCTGCTTCAGATCCCACGCAGGATGCCCTCCTGGAAGCCCGTCAGGACTCCCGGGCCTGCAGAGCTCCCACAGGACTGTGGCCACGGCCTACCGCTGAGCGCCCCATTTTACTGGAAAGTCTGCTCTAGCATCTCGTGTCAGTGTGAGGGCTGGCTTCCTTGGCGCAGGGCTGTTCAAGGTCCTTGTCGAGTTCTACCGAAACAGGTTCTCTAAAATCCCTTTTCCACACAGCCGTGAGGCAGGACCTTGAGAACCTGGGTCTTACTAGTTGTGAGCCATGGCCCCAGGGCCAGACAGGCCTGGGAAAGTGACCATAAAGACCCATAACAACAGGCTCAGGTAGGGCACTGCCCCCAGTGCAAGGAGGCGCAGTACGGAGCCACCCCGGTGACCGGCCATGAGGGGGCGGAGGGGAGGCCTCCTTCACCCCTCAACCATGTGGATGGAGTCCCCACAGCAGGCCTGTCCCCATTCCCTGGAGAGGCGCGTACTGACTCCTGTGGCGTCATGGGCCCCTGGCAGGCCCTGAGGTCTGTGACTGAGGGAAGGGTAGGGTTGGGGGCACCACCCCTATCCCCCCTCATGGTCCATCGTGAGTTCCCTTGGTGAGGATCCCCTGGGAGACTCCAGGGGCAGCAGAGAACGGGGCCCAGGCCCAACTTGCTTGGCACCCCCTTCCTGAAGGGTCACCTCAGTAGGCCCTGTGGGCGCCTCACGGCCTTCTCTAGCCTCGGCCTTGCAAGGCTGCCATTCCTCCATTAAAGCTGAGAGGCTTCGAGTTTTGAGGGAAGAGAGGAAAGCTGCACACACACCAGATGTCCCAATGTGCCGCCAGGAGGCCAAGGCCAGGACGCTGGCCTCTCCCCTCCCCCCCAGCCCCCCAGCAAGGCCAGGCTTTCCTTCTGACCCCCTCCCACCTGGCCCTGGAGCAGCCCTGTGCACAGGCCAGGCCCAGCTGTGCACACATGGCCTTCACATGAGGCGGCAGGGAGGGCCCTACGCAGCTGGGCTGGTGGCATGTGCCGTGGTCTGACCATCTGCCCCGCATACTACCCCCCACACCGGACCGGAGGGCCTTCCCCCACCTGCACTTACGTGGCCGAGCAGTTCCCTCTCTTCCCTTCCCCGTTAAGAGCACAGTGGTTTGGACCAAACAGAAGGCTTCCCGGTGGGTGCCGAGGGTGGACAGCTGCGGGGCACTCAAGAGGCTGAGAAGCAGAGCTCTTGAAAGCCTGGCCTTTGGAGTGACTTACCGACTCTGATTCGAATCCAGGCTCTACAGTGACAATGACACACAGCTCTGCCGGCTGTGACGGCCCCATGCCCAGGAGGCAGAGCTCACCCACATCCAGCGAAGGGCATGCTGAGGAGCCGGGCAGCACAGAAGCCACAAGGCCCCATGTGCTAGCCAAAGGCTGCGAGAGCTCGATCGACTTAGGTAAGCTTTCTGAACCTCAGTTTCACTCTCTGTGAAATGGGGGGAGGATAATAACTACACCCATTTCATTAAATGAACGAATACACGGAACACGCCTAGCACGGTGCTTGCCACAAAGCAAGCATCTGAGAAAGTAGTTCCTATGATTGTTATTAAAATGATTACAGAATGTTTATTTCCACATCGTTCAAGGCCTTGCCTGGCACTGAAGACACTACAAATGCTCAAGGAATATTCATTCCTCCTATAGTCCCCATTCCTTTCTTCGTTTTCTCTTTGCAAAGAAGCTACGTGGGGGGCGGTGGGCCATTTTCCAGCTTTAGCAACTGAAGCCCCAGAGAGGGAAAGTAACTTTTTGTGGTTACGCAGAAAGCATGCAACAGAGGCATGACTCAAACCCCGGCCTCTGGACTCCTTGCCCAGTGCTCTTTTAACCCTACCAGGAAGCTGCTCAGGGAAACAAAACCCCAGACCAGAGTCACAATCCCAGAACTGATTCCGGTGCCTTGATGGCCAAGCCTTCATTTCAGGCAGAACTGTCCTCCTGCTTTTCCCTTCTCTGCCAAGGGCCCATTTCAGTCAAACTTGAGCCTAGATCCAGGGCTACAGGCTGTCTGGATGGGGGCACGTGAGCGGGTATGCATGCGTGCGCTCACAGAGGCCCAGAGGGGGACAGAGCTCCTTCAGGATTCCCATGGAAGGGAGCTGTGGTGGGTGTGGCCACTGCCCCAGACCCCCCACCCCCACCAGCTCCCCCCCGACGGACATCACCAGCGCCCTACCTACATTTCCTTCCCTCGCAGATTGCAGGCAAATGCCCACTCTGACCTGGCAGCTTTCCGGGGAAGGAACAGAATGAGCGAGGAGGGAACAAACAGGAGCAGGCGCCTCTGTGGCCATGTGTTTGTGTATGCTCTCGGGCATGGGTAGTGATCATGTGTGTAGGCATAGGTACGTCCCTGAATCTGTCCTTTTCATGTAGAGCTGCCCCACAGAAAGGGGAGAAGTGAAAGGAGACCAGGATTTAAATAATTTCCTCTCGGACTCCATCTTAGGTAAACCGGCTTCTGATTGTTAATAAACATGATGGATACAGAGGGCACTGGGGGACGTATTTGGCCAGGCAGCCATTCCAGAAACTGCTGTCGTCTTCCCTAACTCACTAGGTGATATTGGATAAGTCTCCTTCCTTCTTTCTCTGGACCTCGGTTTTCCATTCCATTAACTGGAGTAATTCAAACTGACGGGATGTTAAGATCAAGCAAGATGGAATATTACTGAAAGAAGCAAAAACCAGCGAGTAAATGAGATGTTTAGCTGAGTTGAGTATGCAGAGACCAGGAATACTTTCTCGGAAATCAAAGAGGCAGCCAGAGGGACAAAAGGGGCCCTGAACTGGCAGTCAAAGGACCTAGGTGTCAGCCCTCCCCTGCTACTCACCCGCAGTGACTCCCTGGGCTTGTGGCCTCCCGGTCTTCCCTAGTTGCAAGGTTTCCCTAGCAGCAAGGTAAGCCGGGGGACAGGCATCCTTCTGCCTAGGCTGTCAGCCTTCCATCCTGGGCGCTGGTGACCAGACGCTCTTTAGGCAGCCACTCTCCCCAGGCATTCAGACACAGAGCTGTTGCCCAAGAGTAAGCCTGAACGTTCCACTGGGCCCACTGCCCAGGGTCCCAACCGGTGTGGCTGGCCACCTCCCTGACCAAGCATCTTACCCAAACCCAAGAAAGACACTTTGGCGCAAGTCATAGAGCCTCTTTCCTCCCAGGGGCTCAATTCCCTTCCCATGGGAGGACACATGGCACCTGTCCATTCTACCCACAGGAGGAAGAAGAGAGTGGGATCCAAAAAGAAGACCATGTTTTCTAAAATGCTTTGTTGTTGGCTAAAGCCCAGAGAGGTTGAGTAACTTTCCTGAAGTCACACAGGAAGTCAGCTGTAGAGTAAGCAAAAACCTGACCACCCAAACGGGTCATATCCACACCAATCCTTCCCCATTCCCTGTGGGGGTAGGGGTGGGGGCAGGGGGCACTTACTACCTTCTTCTTAGATCTCCCTTCTTTCTAAGAAAATGAGAAGTCTAGAATCCCAGGCCAGTCTCAGTCGTGTTTAAAGTGTAATTGGAAAACTGCTCCCCCCCATTACGGGTTAATTATCAGATAAATATTCCTCTCCAGGCCCCTAGAGGACGCTGTCTGGTGAGGGCAGCACCCACCAGCCCCAAACTGAGAAGCCCTGACCCACCAAGGAACTAGGCTCTGAAGATCCCCCAACTGGCCGGTCCCATCAGTAGACCTTCCGTGCTTCACCAAGAGGTGAGGGGCAGCAGCAGACGGTATCTCCTGAGAAGGCTCTCACCAGCCAATTCCTGAGGCTGCCCCTGGGGAGGGGAGGCTTGTAGCCCAGATCCTTAAGGATACCAGGGGGTGGGCTGCAGACCCCCAAAGCAGCCTCAGCGTAGGGGCATCCCTTCTGGGAGGTAGGGGCTGAAGAGGGGCTGGCAAAACCAGGGGTGCCCCCTCAGCAGCATCTCAGGCCTCCCAAGACCCAGACCGAGCGAAATGCCTGGAGACGAAGGATCCCCCACGTTCAGCCCCACCGCTTCCTCGCTGAAGACAAGATTCCCGCATTCCCTCTCTCCACTCCGCCCCGCGCCCAAGGGACTCCGGAAGACAAATACTTGTTGCCATAAAAGTGAACTCTGAGGGCTGAAGTCAGACGCACAGAAGGGTCGCCCCGGGGGTGGGGGGAGAGCCAGGGCGTGCCTGGGCTAGAGATCTTGAACCTTTGCCCCCACTTTGGACCCCAAAATCCGTACCAACGCTGTGGCAAAGGTTACTGCCCTAGGAGGGCTCAAACCCGTCTGGACCCTGGGGCCGATCGGGCGGGAACGACTTGCTCCTCGCACACACCCTCGTCCTCCCTAACATCTCCCCGCCACCCACCCACCCACTCCAGCTACTGTCCCCAGGCACAGGGACCGTGTGCGGCTGGGAGCCGGTACCTGCTTCCTGAGCGCCTCGAAGGCTGCACTGATCGTGTGCACCCGCGTCCGCTCCCTGGCGTTCGCTAGGAGCCTCCGGGTCTGCTGCAGGGCTTTGATCTCCGAGGCAGCGGTGGTCGCTTCGCCCGGCCGTTTCCTAGGCGACGCGGAGGAATCCGGGTGGTTATTGTAAATTACGTGTGAAATTGACGAGTAAGAACTTTCCCCGGGGCGCGTGGGGGGCGCGGGGCGCACGGAAGACTCCGGGGGCGCAGGGGGCACAGGGGGCGCCGACGGCGTGGGGCGTGCAGGCGGTGCGCACAGCAAGATACGGGGACGAAGGCCGGGCTCCCGGAAAGGCTGCGCCTCGGGACCCGCGGGTACTTGGCCCTGGGGCGCCGGAGGCGGAGGCGGTGGCGGCGGCGTGGGGAGTCCCGGCCCCACTGCGCCCAGGGCGAAGCCGCGCTTCCGCGCGTCGGAGACCTCGGGCGCCCGGGCGCCCCTGCGCTCCCCGGCCGGGTCCGCGCCCCCACCTGGGGGAACAGCCGGCGCCACGGGGGCTGGCACAGGGGCCGCGACCGGCTGCAGCCTCTGGGTCCTGTCGCGCAGCCCGTTGGTGGCGGTGGCGCCGTGCTCGGGCACTTCCAAGTCCAATCGGAAAGTTTTATAGCCGTTCGCGCGCCTCGCCGGCTCCTTGCCTTTCCGCTTGAGCTTCTTGAGGCCGTTCAGCTCCTTCACGCACACGGTCTTCCACGGCCCGTCCTCGAGAACCGGGATGTGCTTCATGGCGCGGGCAGCGCGCGAGGCAGGGGCGTGGGGCTGCCCGGGCCGCGCGCCCGCTGCACTCGCTCTGCACGCTGCGCGCCGGCTCTGCCCGGGCGGCCGCGGCGCTCAGCGCCTGGGAGTCTCGGGCTCTCCCCCCTGCTCGCGCCCGCCCTCTTCCCTCCCTTTCTCCCCCTCGCCCGGGGCAGCTGCGCCGCCGGCTCCGCGAAGCCGCCGGGCTGTCCGTTCCCGGAGCGCTCAGAGTGTCATCTGAAGTCGCTGCCGCCTTGCCAGCATTTCTGGAGAACGCCCGCTGCGCTCCATCTGTGTTTGTTTAGCCTCAGTTTACACAGAAGCCCAGTTCGCGAGATCAGTCAGCGCCGCCGCCCGGAGAGGAGGCAGCTCCCGCCGCCGCCGCCTCCCCAGCCCCGGCCGCCCGGGCCGCGAGCGCCTTTAAAGAAACAGGAAGCATTTTTCAAAACAGCTGGGCTGCCGGCCGCCTCCTTTGTCCGCGTCCTCTCTACCTCCCCCCACCCCCATCCCTTCTGTCCAGAACCTGCCTCCTCTGACTCTCCCTCCCCGCCCCCTCCTCACGTCCGGGGCGCTTCTCTTTTCCCCAGAGGACCCGCGGCTCCCGGCAGAAGTGCCCCGCGCACGTGGCTTTCTGGGTCCTTCGGCCCTTCCCCAGATCCGAGCTGGGCCTTCTCTACCCAGCCTAGCTGACCTCTGAGGGACGCAGTAGCGACCTTCTGCACCCAGCACCTCCCCGTCCCAAATCACCAACTGAGAAAAAAACAAAAATAAAACACAGAGCCGCGACTTCTGCGAGGGGGAAGGGGAGGAGGCCTGTTGGGGGAAGGGAAAGGCCCTGCGTTGCCCAGACCCTCACTCACAGCTCTGCAACCCCACCCACTCCACCACTTGCTGGAGCACGGAGGCCAGGAGTAGAAGGCCTGGGCTCTGGGCAAACTGAGGCTCGGAAAAGGCATGTGCTTTCCCGCCGTCGCACTGCGAGTCATAGAGGCTGGGGAGGATGGACATTTCGAATTCAGGTAGACCCGGCATCGGCATCCGTAAGATTCTGAAGGCTCCTCACTCCAGGCAGCCTGCTAAGCCCGAGTTTGCTCATCTGTGCAATGAGAAGTGTGCAGACCGTAGTGTCCAAGTCCCAGGCTTGCTGTGAGGAACTAAGCCCCAGGCACACAGGTGGTACAGGTCAAACGAGGCTCTGCTTATTAATGTTACTAATAACAGGGACAGAGCAGCTCCTAGAGGCAGATGTCCTGGGTTCAACCTCAGCTGGGCCACTTACAAACTGAGAGATCTTGGGCAAGTCACTGCCCTTCTCCTGCCTCCCTTTCCTCAGGTGTAAAAGGGAGGTAACAATCGAAACTCCCCCCCCCGCCCCGCCCCCAAGGTGACTGTGGAAATTGAGAATATGTGTGCCAGCACTCAGAGCCTGGCCTGGCACTAAGGGAGAGCTTTGCAAGTGCCCACTCACACCGGCAGGGAGCAGAGGTCGACTTCCCAGACCTTTGGTCCTCAGTGCCCACCGCTGGAGATTCTGGAAAGAAGAGGTCAAACTAGGGAGCCCTTACCCGAGTCTGCCCTGGAAGACCGGCATAGGGCCTCACCCCTCGTGGGTCCTTTCTCTGTGGCAGTTCCTCCTAAAGGCCGTGGCAGCCACGTGGAAAAGTTTGGGAGAAGATGGACCCTCCACCTTGGTCTTGGGCTCTGGCCTGTGCAGCCAGTGGGACCTCATCTTTCTATTTCAGTCCTTCACTCTTGCTCCCAGACCCACCACACTCGGTGGGGGTTCTCCTGTGAAAATGCAGGAGGGGGCAGGTGGCGTGGTGGCCTGGGGCACACAAGGTCCTAGGACATAGGAGGGCAGGCCAGGCAGAAGGCCGGGGCAGGAGCACAGAGCTGGGGCCCGGAGCCCATGATAGACCTTGGCTTTTCAACCATGGAGCCCCATGACCACTGGCCAGACATTTCATCCCACTGGAGTTCTGTTTTCTCCTGTCCTTGAGGATATTTCTGTCCAGCTAACCTGTCAGTGTAGCTGGGAAAGTAAAAAGAGATCAGAGATATAAAATGACTTTGACCTAGGGCTTCAAAGACACGCTCAGGTGTACACATTCACACTCATGGAGACATGAAGTTTTCTGACTACAGTAAATCCCGAACCTCATTTTTCCCACCGAGTGGACCCTTGGCTCTTGCTTGCAGGTCTCGCACATCTCTCCTCTGCAGAGCACGCTCTTCCTCACCCTTCGATGACTGGCTACGGTGTCCCCTCCTCCTGTAAGCCTGGACCGGCCCCCAGGGCCCCCTGTCACCCTTGCTGGCCTCTGCACAGGCTCACTCACAAGTCTGGCTGCAGTCTGTCCTCCACTGAGGACCTGGCTCACCCCCTAGGTTTGTGAGCTCCTAGAAGCCCACAGTCTCCAGGAGTTGGTGCTCAGGAGACCTTTGCTGGAGGACCGCCAGCTCGCCTGTCCGTTACATTCTCCAGAACTCAGGCAGAGGCTAAGATCCGCACTTGCCCTCTCCTCGTGTGTCTAGTAAGTTGGTGACAGACAGGGGAGGAAAGCCAGGCGCCCCCGCCCCCACCCAGAGCTACGGGAGTACTCTCTGAGCCTCAGAGTCCTCACCTACAAAATAGAGATCATGCTATTGTGCCTCATAGGGGATTATATGAGGCTGCGGGTACGGCTTTGCCCGTAGTGACGATGTAGAGTGAACGGTGGCCTTAGGCGTCCCCTGTTAGCACACCGCCTCGGCTCCTTGCATCCCAGCATCTGCCCCCAGACTCGGGGGACAATTGTGGGCTGGGGTGTCTATGGCTAGTTGGGGTGGCTAGCATCGAAGTCTCTGGCAAGACTGAAAATCATCCCTTAAGAGGCCAGGCTGTGTTCCAGGAAAAGCACACGTGTTGGCTGAGTATCGAGGACTCCACTCATGCTGCCTGAGCCCCTCACCCACTGCCCCCAAACTAGAGAAGGGCGCTGAGATCCCATGATGTTCATTATCTGGGCATTATCCTCTTGGTCACAAAATGATGTGTGCAAGAACAGGAGGCAAACTGTAAAGGACCCGGGTGATGTGAAGGGTCCATGTTAATGTCATTCCCAGCCCACCAGGTGGCAGATCTTCAAGGCCCAGGCCAGCTGCCCATAGACCCCCAGCCTAAGGGCAAACCTGCATCCCAGGGCTCCGGATTCTGCCTTCCCTCATCCTCCTTGGAAAATGTGTGTAGGGAGGAGACAGAGAGCGAGCAAGCTCGCGCGCAGCCAGGCAGCGCCCCCTGGTGGTATGATGCTGCCTGTCCCGCACATCTCCCTGCAAGGGACTTGCTCATTTTGAAGCCAGCAGGGATAGCCGTTCCCTGACAGTAGTATGGATTTTGTGAATTCATAGAGTTGCCAGGATAAAGAGGCTCTTGAGGCTTAAGGCGGTCTCACCCTCTGATTGGGATGGCACTACACAGACAGCCCAAGAAAAACCCTACATTAAAAGCATCCCCCCCACTGACTCAACTGTTGGATGTTACCCTGGGTTGGCACGATGGTGCCATTGGGAGGGTCCATGTCCCCTGGATGCTGGTCCAAGGAGCAAGAACGAAGCTAGAAAGGGAAAGGAAGGCAAGAGCTCGGGGGCTTAGGCCCCTAGGAATAAATACCAGACAGCCAGGCAGCACTCATTCCTTCCACGAAGGGATTGATGACAGGCTCTATTTCTCTAAATCCTTATAATGACCCAAGGAGGTAAAACCATTCTACAGATAAGGAAACTATTCCTGGAGGAAAAACCTTGCCAACAGAAAGGAAATAACCGGAGGGGGCTTTGAACCCGGGGCAACTGACCAAAACTCCCAACCTGTGTATCATTGTGCTTTGCTGCCTCCTGAGACCTCAGGGACTTGCATTTGGAGGATTGAGTAGCTGGGCTACATATAGTGCTGGCGTCTTCGACATCCCAGCTGGCCCCGCACGTGCTGCCAGCCGGGGCGAACGTCTTGCCGTCCACTTCTCAGCTGAAGCCACTGGCCTCCCCTTGGACCAGCCAGTGTGCCTCCGGCTCCTTCTAGGTCAGGAGAAGAAGCCAGGGCCCCACTCTTGGACATTTCAAGGGTCTCAGGCGTATATATGGATCTCAGATCTTGGCATCCAAGCACAGGTGCCCTCCTGGCACTGCTGACTGGAACCTGCTCAGCAGGTCCTCGATGCCCACACAGCACCCATGGGTGAGGATAGGACAGCTTGGCAGGGTGACACCCAGCGATTGCCGCCTTCTTAGCCAGATGGGAGAGAACCTCGGACACTTGCTACATGAAATTCCATGTTCCTAAATCTGGAGTCCTCATTGCCGGCCGTCCCGATTGTTCCCAAGTGGGTGTGTCTGTGAGCCATTCAAGAAAGGGGGGAAGAAGAGTGGAAACTGGATTGGCGGAAGGAACTGTGGTACGTATGACTAGAACACTCAGAGTCGTCCTCGCAGCAGCCCTAGCTAGGGCCACCCAGGGGAGTGAGCAAAAAGTAGGATACAGTCAGCCTGAGGGCCCCAAAGCCCCTCCCTGGCTCCCAGTCACAGGGGTCCACATGGCCACCATTAACCAGGGACAGGGATGAGACAGCCAGGCAGGGAGCTCTTTTGGACTCACTTTCCCCTCTTCCCTCTACCTTCCCCTATCTTTGTACTGGCTCTTCCCCCAGGTATCCTCATGGCTCATTCCCTCACCCCTTCCGGAGTTTCTTTGTCGCCGTAGTGAGGCTAAGCGCCCAGGTAGGAGTTGTATCCTTCCCCTTTCTCCCTCTTCCCTGCTTTCATTTTTCAAGCACTTACCATGACGGCAGAGATTTTTGCCTGCCTTGTCCACTGCTGTATCCCAGCCTCTGGAACAATCCCTGGCACCCAGTAGGCACTCAGAAAGTACTGGCTGAACGAACTGAAGCCCGCTGCACAGCTGGGACGCCGGCTCCCTCAACTTTTGCCCAACCGGCTGCTTGGACGGAAGAGCAGGTGGACAGAGACAGAGCCAGTCATGTGCCAGCAATGGCGGCTCCGCCCACAGGAAACTGGTGGGCCTGTCAGATTCCCCTTCTTTTCTCTGACTTTTGGCCTCTGCACTGATAAATTGAGTGGAGGAGGATGGATTTTACTTGACAGTCGTCCACTCATTTGACAAATCGTGGGCCCATTCAGGTCTCATGATGGGACCGGGGCGAAGAGACGAAGGGTCCACATTGGGAGCTTGAGTGCAAAGGACAGACCATTCCCATCCCCTCCTGGGTCCTCCTCTGACAAATCAGTTTGCATTCGTAGACCACCCCCTGAGGCTGGGGATATGGCAGTGAGGAGAGCAAACACCCCTGCCCTCAGGGGGTGGGCATTCTGGAAGGGGGAGGCGTGATGTCCAACCTCAAGGGGCTCCTGGTCCCGGAGAAAGATAACTCAAGTCTGACAAGAGCTGCAAGCCATGGTGCACAGGGCTCCATGCCTCAGGAAAAGCCGTGGGGGTTCTGGGAGACTGCCTGGAGGAAGGGACATTTAAACCACGCTGGAGGGCACTGGGACTTGGCTCAGCAGACCGCCTGCCTGACAGACACTCACGGCTTGCTCCTGTGCCTCCTCCAAGCCTTTGTTGTCATGTCACTTCTTTGCTGAGGCCACCCCCTTACAACTGAACCACTGGCCCTTTCCTGCTGCTATCACGCTAGATGGTCTACTTACGCATCATGTGCATGGTTCTCACCAAGAGGAGATGGGAAGAACCAGGAAGGAGCAGAATCTGCTTCCTTGCAAAGCCCAACAAAAGTTCTTCCCCTGGGTGGGCAAGATGGCGGAGGAGAGGGGAGAGGGCCACATGGTACTGCCTGGACTTCGGAGAATTTGCTGAAAAGCCAGGGGATCATCTGAGCCTCAAGGAGACCTGCCCAAGGAAGAAACACTGTTAGCCCGAGGACAGGAAGCCTGCCCTGAAGGAGCTCCAGGTCCGGGCTCTCAGCTGGATGCTTCCTTTGAGCAGCATCCGACTTGGCCTCGCCCTCTCCTGTCCTTGTACTAACTTAGTGTCATTAATGTTTTACCACCTTTGTAGTTTTGTTCATTAACTTATTGATTTGTTTTGGTTGATAATTATTTAACAATTTAAAAGCATAAAGCTTAAGAGTACAATTGTGTCACAGGGCTTGGTAACGACGTGTTCTCTTTTCAGATAACAGCATACATTTCTCAGGTTCGAGAAGCTCTGGGCTAGACCCATCAGAGCTCTGCAGCTTTGACTTGGTGGTCTGGGAGGCAAGAGAGGCGTTCTCTTCCCAGGATCCACTAAGAGTACCCTCCCCTCGAGCTCCTGCCTGCCCTGCCTTCCCACCCGCTGAAGCTTCAGTCTCTTCATCTACGAAATGGGAAGAGTGAGGGGGAGCTGGAGCCTACCTCTCCTGAGACCCTCCCGTCCCTAGCATCTTACCATTGGTCATTAACCTCTGTAAAACCCAGAGCACCAGTGGGGAAAAGTAAAACGTTCACTCATTGGAAAGAACGCTCTCCTGCATGCCTAGTCTGCATTGCAGGCATGAAAAGCTGTCTCATGGAGCCATCGAGTCCCCTGGAACATTGAGGCTGGATCAGCCAGCAGGGGACAAAGAGGGGAGGAAGCAAGCGGCTCATTAGGGCTCTGCTCATCAGCACCAAGTTGTCAACAGCCTAACAAGACCTGGCTTAAGCCAGTGATCTCTGGGGAGCGGTTACCAGTCCTCACAGACATGCTCTGTGGCTAGATGTGAAACCAGAGTGTGATAACTTCTTTAAAAAAAAGGGGGGGGGGGACAACTTTAAATTCCCCGAGGAGCACATTCCTTCATTGTGAAGTATTCCCTACCCATCTCCCCCATTCCCTCAGAAAAGAAAGGAAACAAAAAAGGCTTGGCTGCTTCTTCTGTGCAAGCTCCTTAAAAAAACTATTTTTACAGCTCTCTGAAAAAGTCCCCGCTGCTGGCGGCAGCCGGAGAACATGAGGGGGCAGAGTGGGGCTGACGCAATGCACATTTATTAGCAGTGAGGAAAATTAATAAGGCACCAGCTCAGCCCTGGCCCAGCTCAAGGGCAGCTCCACAGACCTGGGAAGCCCCAGGGACCACTGTCGATCTGGTGGTCTCTGGGCTGAGCCCTCGGATACCTAATCAGTTGCAATCCTAGATCAGCACAGCTGGAGGGAGGCTCGGAGACCATCTTGTGCCCGGAGGACAAATGCTTTTTATCATGCATGCCAAATCTAATTGATTGGTAGGGGCTGCCCGAAGCCCAGAGGCTGCATCTGGGTCCCAGGGGAATGAGTGCTGTAATTGATTAGCAATGTCTGCCATGGATGAAAGAGGAAGAGTGACAGTATTCACACCAGGTGTTTGCCACTCCTAATCAAGTCCAACCTTCCCATTTTATTGTTGGAGAGACTGAGTCCCAAAGCTTATTGTTCATAGGTTGTTGTTTTTTTCCCCAGCCTTCTCAAGGGCCTCACTGTTGTTGGTAAGTAGCAGGTAGCCTAAATGTGTCTGAGGACCAAAGGTATCAGATCTAAAGACTGGCTCTGAAAAGCCAGAACAATTACTGGATTTGGTGAATTCAGCCAATTACCTGTTTCCTGGACACAATGGTAAAATCAGTTGTCTTGTGGGATTGATAAGTTAGTTCAACCAACATGAGTGATCTGGCAGGCCCAGGTGACCCCAAGCCAGTGCTTACTAATACTAGTGGTCAGTTAAGTCAAAAAGAACCAACGGGGGAGACTAACCAACTATTTGACCTCAGACCTACAAAGTCCCCAAGTGGCCACTGGAGTCATCCTAATCTGATGGATTGCTGTCCATCTGACCCCTACCCAACAAGCTTGGGGCTAACCATCCTGAGCGTGACTCCACCTCCCTCATGCTGTCTTCTGTCCTACCAAGCCTGGCTTGTTTCCTTCTTCCCTCCTGAGCCTGTGATGATGGACCCTGCTTCCTCTGCCAGAGAATCTCTCTGTGGTGGGCTGGCCACCTTAGACAAGCTCCTCTCCCCTCCAACCCCACACCTGCATATCAACTCTGCCTTCTTGGGGTCTCTCCTTCTGTCTGTGGCAGTTCAGAGGCCATCCAGGCCACTCCTTATTGTAGAACTGAGAAAACGGAGACCTGAGCAGGGAGAGGCCTTGCTAGATATCTCCGGGAAGTCATGGCAGCCCTCAGTCTCCTGACTCCTGACTCTCTAGGATCACGCTGGTTCCCTGGAGAAATCCATTCTGTCTGGTTCACCTGAGTTTCATGCACCCCCCAGAGTGGCATACATAGCTTCTGAGGACCCCCAAAATGGGCGGTCCCAGAGTGAACACCTGGGGTGGGAGAGAACTCGGCTTGTGAAGGAGGTATGCTGGGGAGTGTGGGAGGGGACACGGGTCGTCGGTGAGGTGAGTCAGGCTGCAGGAAAGTCTCGGCTTGGGATGGAATCTCGCAGGACTGCCAAGGGTCCCAGCTGCCACTTCCTGGGAATGGTGAAGCCAGGCAGGGTCCTCCGTAATCTCCAAGTACTTGTCGCACCGTCTCTGGGAAATCTACCTTGGCACCTTAGATCCCCACTTTGAATTTAACAGTTTTTTATCCAGGGATAGATAGATAGATAGATAGATAGATAGATAGATAGATAGATAGATGATAGAAAGAAAGAGAAAGAAGGAAGGAGATAGATAGATAGATAGATAGATAGATAGATAGATAGATAGATATAGATGGATAAGCCCTTATACGGAGAACTTGGCTAAGTGGAAAAGGACCCTCGGTGCGGTGAGGAGAAATGGAACTTTAGAGTGGGACAGCCCTTGGTTGAATACTGGTTTACCACTTACGAGCTGGGAGCTTTACAAAGTTCCCTCATCTCTCTGGGCCTCAGTTTTCTTGTTTGCAAAGTCAGATGGGAAGATCAGTGACCCTCGTAGGGTTGTTGGGAGGACTGAAGGGGACTGTCAATGTAAAGAGCTTGGGGCATGATAGCCATGAACCGTATCTTGAACGTCTCTCCTTTCCTTTCAAAGCACTACTTCATGCTTCAGGGCTTGGCCCCTACCAAACCTCCTCCAGGAAGCCCTCCCTGAACACCTTCAGTCAATCATGCAGCCTGCTCTGGGGAACTTCCAGGCTGGCCTGGCTGTGTTCTGTTCTGGGAGCCTTGTTTCCCCCTCAAGGAGCCTATGAGTCCCTGGGAGCCCAGGTGGTCTGTATCTCCCCTCGCTCCCGGGGGTCCCCAGCTCCGGGCTAGGAACCCAGTGGGTGCTAGATGAGGTCGCCATACAACTCCTGGCCCCAGCCTCCCATCCCCATCCACCTAACCTCCCCAGCTCCCTGATTTTCCAACCCCCTGTCTAGTTTCTTCCTAATGCTTCTGTTTCCACATCTCCAGGGCTCTGTTTGCATGAGGGAAAAAAGTCTACACACACACACACACACACACACACACACACACACGCGCGGCCCAGAAAGCATCCAGTTGCTCCGGGCGGGCTGCCAGCGATTGACTGACCTGCAGCTTCCCCCCCAAATCACATTCCACTGGCACAGATCTTGCCCCGCCTGACGCCAGCCTCCGAACTCGCCCCCAGAGCAAACATTTCCAGTTGGCAGCTCAGCCTTGTTTTTCTGAGGCCCTGATTCAGGCTCCCTTGTAGAAAACAGAAAACAAAATACATGGGACCAAAAATGAATTAAAATAAAATTCGAAAGGAGGCGGGTGAGGTGGGGAGGCGTTTCCTCTGAGGCACATGGAAATCTATGAGCTTCGGATGTGCAAAGAGTTTCTGAGAAGCAGACGCAGAGGCTCCAGGCCCCTCCCCTGCCGGCTGGGAGGCTGTGATCAATTCATTCAGGCCCCTGCCTCCTGCGAAAAGGCTCACTCTGTTCTCATTCACAGCTGCGAGGGAGGAGAGGGCGCGGGTGGGGAGGCTACAGATATGGGGGCAGGGGGGGCGGTGGTCAGTGTTACAGGACTGGTGTTTGTTCTAAAGGGGAAATTAGAGGAAGGAAAATAAACACGGCCAGCCAGACTTCCACGGCGCTGGGAGAGGGTGTCAGGACGAGGAGGGGTGCGTGTGTGTGTGCCCGTAGGTGCCGCCGTGCTTGCCTTCTCAAGTCAGAGCCGCTGTGGAAAGATGTCCTAACCCAGGCTTGGGTGGCAGGGGGACAAAGCCAGCCAGGGGGGGCCAGGGCTGGTGACTGTGGGGTCAGGAGAAGGCCAGGTGTCCAAAGAGGAGAGCTAAGAACTGCGAACCCGGGGCTGTTAGTCAAGGGCCCAGCGTGCAGGGATGGCACTCGGAAGGTCAACCCCAAATGGGGTGCTCAGTGCCTGGGGAAGAAGGATGGGCTCAGGCCTGGAATCCAGGTGCCCCTTTCAGCACAGGAGGGCCGCGAAGCAGGAGGGAGGGACTGGGAGAGGTCCAGGGGCGAGGAAGGGGCTGGGCCCGTGATCAGGTGGGAAAGAGGACAGCAGGAGGTGGCTAGCACAGATCAGCCCTAAATTGGGTTGAGACACGGAGCTGATCCGCTGGGCTATAAAGAACCTCCTGCCCAGGGGACAAGGGCCCTGTGAGGGCACCAGGGAAGAGAAAGGAATCCCTCAGCTGAGATGCACAGCCCCAGGCCCAGGAGAGCCCAACAAGTGGCATCCTGTGCCAAGGGCCAGGGGTGAGTGGGCTGTCACATGAGATGCTGGGCATGTCAAGACAGCTCAGGAAGCCGCAGGAGAGGGGAGAGTAAGCAGCTCAGAGCTTGCACTTGGACCCATGTGCCTGGGTCCCCTCTCCATGGTGCCAACTTCCCCACACAAGGAAGTGCCTGGCACTGGTGAAGAGGTCCCAGGGAGTGGGGCCTTCGAGAATCTGCAGAAGCTGGGAGCACTCAGCTGTGACGGTCCACCGCTGTGCCGCAGCAGCAAGTTACTCAGGCTGCCAGGAAAGGTCTAGGAACCCTGGCCCAGCATCTCCTGGAAAATGGGGACAGAAGACTTGGGTCCGAATCACCTGGGACGTATAATAAAATGTACGTTTCTGCCCTGTTTTCCATCTGCTGGAACGGATGCCATCTGATGGGGCGACCGAGGAGCTAGACTTCGGAGAGACAGCTCAGGGCGCTCTCGGGCCCATTCAAGTTGAATAATTCTTGCCCCGAGATGATGTTGCCGGGTTCTTTGGCCCTCTCAGCTCCTCTGCTCTAGCTGTACCCCTATCTGTCCAAACCAGGAATCATCGGACTCCCCGCCCCTCCTCTATCACAATCTGTGAGGGAAGTAGTTACCAAACCTTTCCCAAGGGTACTTTGGCTTCGATTCAGGACATCTCTTAACCCAAAGAAATGAATCTCTAATGGTGGAAATGCAGGCCTGGAGAAAGCCAGAGGGAGAGTCTTGGGAATACATGAGAAGCCTTCCAATAAGGCCTCAAATTCACTTTATTATTGGGAGGACCCCAAGTTAACTTTTAAACAACTTCTTTCCCTTTATCGGTTCTCAGAATAGGGAATTAGTTTCCTGTAAACATCTTCCAAATGTCTTTTTTTACTATCATTTTGAATTTATGGATTTTTCAAATATCTGATATGTTGCAATTCACTGCAAGGTTGTTGTTTATTTGTTTAGTTTTGATCTTGATGCACAAATGATTCCCTTCTGTCTAGTAGGTTTTCCTTCAAGTTGGCACCTGTGTCCTTTTGACACAACCCCAATAGTGTTTGATAGCTTTCTTGGCTTCCGGTACAAGACATTCTGGGCTCCTCTTGTATATTTCCTGCTCCAGACCTGGAAACAGCCAATTAATTCTCCAAGAAGCCACGGTTCCTTTGAGTGAGGAAAGATGTTTAGAGACCAACTACAACCTAATCACTATATATGCTCAAAGACAGCTTATTTTTATTTATTTATTTACTTACTTACTTACTTATTTTATTTTATTTTCTTAATCTTCTCCAAGAAGGACTTGAGTGTGGGGAAGGGCATCTGAAGGATGTACACCCTGTCCCATTAAGTGTGTTTCTCCCAGATCCCAGATTGTCTCCTCCTAGGAGGTGAGCTCTCGACCCACCTGGGGCGGCCTCTTCCCTTCTTCTCTCCCCCCCCCAAAGATCAATATCAGTCCCCCAGCGCTGGCCCCCAAACCTTCCTCACCATCTCTCTTGTGGGTGTCCTGTAATGTGAGTAGCACAGATACAAAAATCAGACCTCAAGGGAGTTGCTTACTTCTCTATGCCCTAGTTTCTTCACCTGTAAGGAGGTTGAAAGTATTTTAAATGAAAGGATTCAGATGCAGTTCTTAGCACAGTGCTTCGCTAACAGTAAGCACTAGAAAACTTTATGGATTTGTATTACTACCTGCGGGGGAGCCTACTAAGGTTCTGTATGTGCAAATAGTTTCCAGCAGTCTCCTCTGCCATTCCTAAGGCAGGCAGGCCCGGGGATCCCACCTTGTTATAAAACAGAGACACAAAGGTGCTTTGTGTTGGCTTGAGGCTTTTGAGAGACAGAGCCCCCAGTTTAGAAAGGAGCATTCAATGAAAATATGAAGTCCCTGGAGTGAGGTCTTAAGTTACAAGAAACAAGCAAGCGTGTGTGTGTGGAGGGTGATGGACACTGCAAGGCAAGCGTGGGGCAACAAGGGTGACGAAGATCTCGTGTGCGTGCAAACCCGGATCGCAGCATGGCAGGGTCTCGTGAGACCCGGACCCCTTGAGTCCGGGGCGGCTCTCCAGCTGCCCTTTCTCTGGACATCACTAAAGCTGGCCACCAACGTTCCTGTTTCTTGTCTTTTCATGCACACATTAGCATGGCACAATATTTCCACCTTTAAAATTAAGCACGGTTGGGGTGACTGGATGGCTCCCTCGGTTAAGCGGCTGTCTTCGGCTCAGGTCATGATCTCAGGGTCCTGAGATCGAGCCCCAAATCGGACTCTCTGCTCAGCGGGAAGCCTGCTTCCCCCTCTCCCTCTGCCTGCCGTTCTACCTACTTGTGATCGCTCTCCCTCTGTCAAATAAATAAATGAAATCTTATAAATAAATAAATAAATAAATAAATAAATAAATAAATAAATAAATAAATAAATAAGATTAAGCACAGTCGTAAATTGTCAGTGGAAGGGTCATGTGTCACCTCCGGGCAGAAGCCTTCGTAGCTGGCGAGCAGTTGGTGGATCTCCTCCCCCTGCTTCTGCAGCTGTGGAAGCACCTGCCAAGGTAGAGCTTCTGCAGGTCTGAGTCCTCGCGGCCCCGGAGTGCACAGTGCTGTCCTTGCAGACCCGTGATGGACAGATGGTGTGCGGTCAACATTAAACTCTGGCCGGGTCAGCCGCTGGCGTCTGGGACCGTTAGTTTCCACAGCCAAGTCCAGCCTGTCCTAACTAACTGCTCTCTGTCTCCTTCTCAGTGGCGCTCTCCCTCGCTCAGGGGGTCTGTTCTGCCTGTGAATCCATCTCGCCCTCTTCCGTCTACCAGCTTATTCTTGCCCTGGACTCTGGGGCAGCTCTCTCCTTGTAGCCTCACCCCCTCCTCCCTTCTGCTCCCACATTACTTTTGCTTGCTGATCATTCTCCCCGGGCCCCGTCTCTGCTTCACAGCTCTGCCTGTAACTGCATCCTTCTTCAGAGCATCTTGGTTCCAAGAGACGAAGACCAGTCACCCCAGCTGACCCCTTCGTGCCTGGCCACACGTGGGTGGCTGGCCAGCCTCTAGACCGGCTCTCTGGGCTAGATACCAGTCCCCAGCCCGAGCAGCTATGGAAGAAGGGACAAGTGGACTGGAGGGTGTACCACAGGATGCAAAATGGACCCGTGTGGGACGCGGCCATCAGGAAGGGACTCAGAGTGGGCAGCACGGAGGTGGCGGAGGAGCGAGGAAGGAAGTTTGCTTTGAAGCATTAAATCGCGTTAACCTTCCATCTACGAGATGCTCAACATCTGGCTCAAACAAGAACACTTTCACGGGACATCTGGATACTCACTCGGCACAGCGCGAAACAGCTGGACCCTTGGCAGCATCTGCATGAGTAAGTGATGTGGGGTCTCCTCTGTGTGTTTAACATCACGTTTGCGCTTTCCTTTGCCCGTAACAGAAAACCAGACTCAAACTGGCTTAAATTTTTGAAATGGAAATTATTAGCTCACTGGGCTGCAAAGTCCAGAGAGGAGGCTGGCTTCGGGTAAGCACTAACCTAGCAGCTAAACAATGTCCTCAGGACCCAGTCCCTTTGGATCCTGCTAGAAGCTTTATCCCCAAACCTGCTCTCCTCAGGGGTCCCAAAAAGGCCGCCGGAGGCCCTCTGGCACAGTTACGCTTACCTTGTTCGATGACAAGAATGGAATCCCATCCATCCCAGCATCCCCCTCAAAAGGCTTGGTACATCCTCTGATGGGACAGGACTGGGTCACAGGCCACAGCTGACTTGGTCGTAGAGACCTAAGGGCACTGGAATGTGCTGACAGACTTAGTCACACACTCCACCCTTGGAACCAGCGATGAAGCCAGCTTCTTTGGAACTCCAAGGATCCCCAAGGGCAAGATGGAGAATGTTGGGAAACATTCTTCCTCCAGGAAGAGGCATGGAAGGTTATGTAGTGCTGCACACAGGGTCAGGATGAGGGGGAAGCAAGTGAGGAAGCTAGGGTACAAAATTTAAAGAGGAGTTTCACTCTTAGGGTTGGGCCTTGAATTTTGTGCCCTGGGTTCCTCACTCGCTTCCCCCTCATCCCCGCCCTGGCTGCACAACAGATCACCCCAAAACTTGGTGGCTTCAAACAATCAACATTTATTATCTCACGGCTTCTGTGAGATAGAATTCAAATTCAGGAATTTGAAAGTG
The DNA here is from genome assembly GCA_028533885.1 of Nasua narica. Lineage (NCBI taxonomy): Eukaryota > Metazoa > Chordata > Mammalia > Carnivora > Procyonidae > Nasua > Nasua narica. The sequence goes on from CM052811.1 coordinate 34,797,699, forward strand.
GCTTAGCTGAGGGGTACTGGCTTGGGGGCGTTCCTCAGGTTGTAGTCAAGATGTTGACAGGGACGCCAGTCATATGAAGACTTGAGTGGGGCTGGAAGATCCACGTCCAAAATGGCTTCCTCACGTGGCTGTTGGCAGAAGGTCTCAGCTCCTTCTCACATGGACTTCTCCATAGGGCCACCGGAGCATCATCATGGCATGGTGGCTGGCCTTCCCCAGAACAAGTGATCCGAGAGAGAGCAAGGTGAAAGTTACGCTGCCTTTTATGACACCATTCAAAATCCACACACCATCGCTTCAGCCATTTTCGGTTCACGGGAGATGAATTACTAGATCAAGACCACACCCAAAGGGATGGAATTACCTGCCGCTCTTTAAAGAGTGGACTGTATAAGTATTTTGAGATGTATTTAAAGACCCCACAGGAAGCAATGACAAGATGACTTGGTCACTGAAGATGTCCTGAATTATGACTTCCTTATTCCCCATCATCTAACACCGAGATGATACATGTGTTTTGTCTCCTGTGCCAACTTTGTTTGATGGGTAATGACTGTCTAAGAAAAAAAGCTCTAATTGATTATTAACAACAGCCCTGAGCCTAACTAGGCGCTGTGGTTCCCTATTTCTCTGATAATAGAATTTGTCTTTGTTCAGGATCTAGCTGCAACGTGCTCAGAGAAGGGGGGCCTCAGATGAGGACTCATGATTGGCCAAAACCAACCATCCCATGGGAAGGGGTGACCCTATTCACCCTTGCCAGTGGTTGGTCAAAGGATAAAGATGTAACCTATTCTAACCAAGAAAGTACTCTGATTCCAAATAATTCTGATGAAGATGTTCTGGGAAAGGTTTCCCTCATAAATGGCCCTGGCGAGGAGAATATGTCCTTCCTTTGCAAGCAGATTTAGGACAATGTGCTTGGGGGTCTAGCTACCATGTTACAACCAAAAGGAAGAGCTGCGAGGATTTCCAGGAAATGAAACCAGAGCCCAGACATCATGGAGCTGTGGACTTAATCAATCCCAGAAGAGCTGTCCCCTGGACCTCTTGTTTTGAGAGATAATAAATGCTCTTATCGGAAATTTGTTGCGTTTTCTGTTACTTGTGGCTCAGAGTGAACCTGATTGCTACGTGAAAAGATCCCATTATGTACTTTCATGTATCTCGAAGAAAACTGGTCAAGTTCCTTCCTTAGCTACTGGAAAGAATATTACTCGGTATGACGTCACATCCTTCATGACCAGAGTGCACCTCTTCTTGGCTAAGTGGGAAAGTAACACCCTGCACTTCATCTTGTTTCCTTTTGTTAGATGCAGACCCTTCTCCAGATACTGTGGCCAAGGTATCCCCAACCTGTGTCAGGTCTGGGCCCAGGTAGCAGGTTAACCCATCTCTGGGGAAGGCGAGAGCTCCCAGCCCCCACGGAACCTGCTTGTGACAAAGCCGTGGGGGTGGGTACCCGTGTGCTGGGAGGTCAGGTCTGGTCATAGGTCCAAGTTCTCCTACGAGTCTTTCCTTCCTCCTTGCTCGCTCTCTCCACCCTTCTCCCTCCAAGAGCTTCTCTTCCTCTTTATTTCCTTCTACCCCAATATCCATTGTCTCCTTTCTCATGGAGCTTTTTGCTCTGGACACATAGGATGCTCAGAACAAAGACAATCTTAGAGGCAGCCCTGTGACTCCATTCTGCTCAGTGACACAGTGGAAGGAGCCAAGTGTGCAACTCCCACTCGGATCCAAAAGTGAGGGCTGTGCCCTCCACCCACCACTTCCTCCACACTGCAGCTTGTATTTTGGGAAATGGTGGAAGAAGGAGCCTGGGTTCCGGCGCTAGCCCTGGACCATCACTTACCGCTTTATGTAAGAGAGACACCATCTTGTTTGAGCCACTGTTATTCTGGGGTCTCCGTTACCAGAAGCCCAACCAACACTTCCTTTCACATCCCCCCTCCTCTCTCACGTTTTTCTCTTTTGCCTTTCTTCCCGAACTTCAAATCCACTCCCTTCCCCTTCTGTCTTCTATCCAATCCACTGGCCCTTTCTGAAGTGGCGGCCCTCCTCTCCCCAGTCCCTGTGATGTGCCCCTGTCCCCAGGGCCCTGCCCAGCGGGGGGTTGTTTCCCACCCAGAGGAGCCTCCCGCCGGGCCTGCTCTGGGCTCTGAGGATGGCCTTCTCCCAGGCAGGGGCAGAGAGCCAGCCGGGCCGCCAACCCCAGGCAGCCCAGCCGTGGCCTGAAGCCCAGTGCCGGCTCCTGTCTCATGATTCCACGGTGACCGCTGTGATGCCTGGAACTGGACGCCTGCCTGGGCTGGAGACCATCTGGCTGTGCCCTCTGGCTTCCCCAGAAGGGAATGCTCTTAGATGTCGGGGACGCTGAAGCCAGCCCGAGACGGGGGCTGACCACTTCGAGCCCCTTTATCCATCAGCCCCAGCTTCAAACTTCGCACCAGTGGCTGATGGTGGCAGAAGGGGCAAGGAGGGGCTCTCTCGCTGGGGCGCCCTCAAAACCTGCAGCGCGGGCCCCTGTGGCTTCCCCTCCCAGCTCTGGCCCCTGAGCCTCAGTGCCAGCCTTCCGTCCCTGCTCAGCCCTGGCAGGCGACAGATGGTGCCTTGAAGACAAGTCCTGGGTCCGGGCCCAGGGTGTGGATGGCAGCTGGGGCAGGGCGCTCCCCTTTCATCCTCCAGCGTGCGGCTGGGGAGCCCCAGCTCTTCACCTGGCTAAGCAGGGCTTAGCGGGGCTGGAAGGCTGAGCTGCAGGACGCCACGGGCAGTGCTCTGGCGGTCCTGTGGGAGGGAAGACAGTCTGGGCCCCAGGGTGGGGTAGGAGAGCCTAGAGACGCCCAGGGGTCCTTGCCCACAGCCAGTGGCTGGAGTGCGTGGCCTTCACTAGGCTCAAGTCACAGGGGATGGAGGCATGTGTGCCTCCAGGCTGCTCCTGGCAATGGTCTGCACACCCAGAAGGCCTCTCCCTGTGCCACCCCTGGGTTCTAGATGGCCACCCCCACGCTGAGCTCCTCAATCCCAGCTGGCCCTTGACAGGAGGCAAAGCCGGGCGTGGCTTCACCTGGCCCCTCCCAGATCAGTTACTGTTGGCAGCGCAATGTCGTGACGGTGTGGTGTCACGTCGGAATTCTCGAAACACTTTCCATCTGGAGTCAACGCCATCGGGATCAAGTGTCCTTCTGGAGGCCGCGCTCCGGGCAGGCTTCGGAAGAACAAAGTCCGGGCGGGGAGCTGCTGCGGGAGCAGGGAAGCACTCGTGGGGCTGAAGTGTGGGAGCTCCAAGCCTGGAGGGGAGCGGGGAGAGGCCCCTAGGGTTCAGGGCTGGGCCAGCCGCTCTGGGGAGGGTGTCCCCGGAGCCAGAGGCCAAGGAAAGACCCGTGAACACAGATAGAATCCTGCCTCTCTCTGTCTCTGTCTCTGTTTCTCTCTCTCTCTCTCTCTCTCTCTCTCACACACACACACACACTTTCATACTCATACCATCCTCTCTGTGCTGTGGACCCCCAAGTCTCTGAGCTTTGCTCACGCTGTTCCCCTGTCAGGAATGCCCCCCCCCACCCCCCCATGAATCTCTTTCATCCTTCCCAGGCAGCTCCAACGTCACCTCCTCAGGGATACAACTCCCGCCCCCTCCCCGGCCCCAAACACGGACCCCACCCTCTGCCCTTCTCCACTGGTAGCTTCACGAGCCCTCCTCGGAGCTCGGGCAGCACCCTCCCCACACTGAGCTTCCCAGCCTACCTGCCTGTGTCCCCCACTGGCAAGGGACAAGGAGTGCCTCCAGGGCAGCCCGAACCCTGGCAGAGCTCAGATGGGACTCAGTCCTCTGACAGACTTGTGGTCACCAAGGTCTGCCCCTCAGGACTCCCCGAGGCGGCTGAGGGCAACAGGGAGCCCACTCGGGTGACGTCTCTGTCCCATGGTGGGCACACAGTCGGGGACTCAGACAAGTAGTTGCCCATTAAATGCATTTAAATAAGCCTTTGTCCTACACTCACTTACATTCCAGGGCTCTCCAGAGCCTCTCTCTCTCTCTCTCTCTCTCTCCCCCCCTCCCTCTTCAGCATCTTAGTTACTTGGGGGTTGGCCCGCAGTGTCAGGGAAAGATGCTTCAGAAAGCATTCTGGTTTTGTTGGAACAAACAAATGACACAAAAGCAGCCCAGGTGTTTCCCACAACCACAGAAGCCACGTGAGGAAGAGGGAGCCTGGGGACCCAACACCAGAGGGCCCAGCGGAAGGCCCGTTCTGCCCATCGCTAGCCCCCTGGCGCCAGGCAAGGAGCGTCTTCAGTCAGAGACTCCGTTTCTTCCCTGGTCCTGCGGGAGCATTTATGGTAATCATACTCCCGGTGTTGTAAGAACCACACGAGATGCCACGTGACAAAGTGTTGGCCAAAAACTAGGACATGCTAATGGCCTAGATTCTCATTCCTCTCCCTCTCCCACTTGTTTAATTTCTAGCTCTAGAAAACTGGCCAGCGACAGAGGCCCTGAGGACCTCCATGAAGTCGCCCGCCGTTGGCCTGAGACTCCATTAGTAGCACGGAGAGGACAACGTAAAGATAGAGCATGAGATCCATAGTAGGATTCATTAAATGCTTACTGATGAGATATTTTAGAACTATTTTGAACTCCAGAAGTCAAAATCCTGAAATGTGAAAAAAATAAAATAAATAAAAATAAATAAAAAAATTTTTTTAAAAAAGAAAAAAAAATTCTGAAATGTATCAAGAGGGACCCTTGTGGAACAAGAATGATTTAACTGAACTCTAGCCCCTGGGCATTCTGGGGGACCAGAAAATAATTCTCTGTGGAAAAACTTAGGGGCCAACTCAGATCAAGCACGAGATCACCCTGTGCCCGTCACTGCTGCATGAGGGGGACATGAAGCCAAGGGCAAGCATCACACACCTGCCAGGAGAGCCAATTTGCACTCTGGAGCTTTTTTCGGAAGCTGAAGATTACCAACAAGCATTTCCCTAATTCTAAGTGGCGCATTTTTTTCACATAAGCACTTCTAAAAATCTGAATGCATTGATGTGTCTGTTAATGCACAGCTCTGTTCCTTGCTCCTAAATTTTTTTTTTAAATGTTCTTAAATCCGTGGTGCCTCTTGCAACTGACAGCATCTTAGAACCGAAAAAATAAACCAGCTATTCAGCTCCCTTTGTATTGAACTGTAAGTCGTTTAAAGCATTGTTTTTATGTTACAGCTTGCCAAGACACACTAAAAAGGAGAAGGCGAAAGGCATGTGAACTTTAAAAAAAGAAAAAGCATGAAAGGTCCACAAAATATTTTGCTTGTGGTGGGACCACTGCGTGCTGAGCCGAGGCCCTGGACCCTGGGGCTCTTCCCTCTCCCCGGCCCTGGGCTGTAATGAGGATAGCTGCCCCAAACCGCCATCTGGGATCAGCCTGCCAAGAAGGACGTTGACTGGGAACAAAATTAAAGATGGGCAAAGCAAGGGTGGCCTGTGTGACACGGCATTCTCGTGGCCATGGGGCAGCACACCTGTGTCCACAGAGGGGGGCAGGGCAGGCCTGAGAGCTACAGGGCTGGAGGGGGCAAACCGGGAGGGGGCAGCCCATCTCCCCTCCAGTACCCCCATCTCCCCTCGCACTCCCACTCCCTTCTCGGACAATCTCGGGGGACCACAGAGCTTCAGCGACCACACACAGCTTATCAACCGAGAATGAGTCCAAATATCAAAGACCCAGCCAAGGCCCATTTCAAACTCTTTTGGGATATGGGCTGGATGGAGACCTGGAAACTCCCCCCTCCTCATAAGCCTGAGAGCCTACGCCATTTCTTAGGGTAGGGGGCATCTGGGCTGGTCCCAGCTTCCTCGTCATCCTTGGGGACGAAGGACCATGGCTGCTGTCGGAAGCAAGAGGTGGTAGGCTAGGCTGGGTCTCTTCCCCACTGGCTTTGTTGGGTCCTGGAGCCCACTGATCTTGTCAACGGATCACATAGTAACCTCCTAACCACACTCCTCTACCCTCTCTCACCATCTTCCTGAGCCCAGGTCAGTTCCGGCTTCAACTATCCCAGCCCACATCCTGACCAAGGACTTAAGAGATGCCAACGTTATGCTTGGTGGAACACTGGATATTCTCTTAGCATCCAAGAGACCCAACATCCTTCTAGACCAGAGCCTTCAGCCTCTCTCTCTCTGCTTCAGCTCGCAGGGAATGACGACTCCTGCAGGCAGGCACGCTCCCTTGGGCTCCCTCCGAGCTAAATGGCTAAGTTCTAATTCCACCCCTCTTTCCCACACTTCGTGCTGCCACTAGATTTCACAGGCATACCTATTATGGCACTGCACACAGTGTACCCTGGTTATTTATTTACATGACAGTCTGCCTTGGGGGCAAGACCTGTTTTGGGGTTTGGGGTTTTTTTTCTTAATCCCAGCACACAGCCCAACATCGAACAGGCCATCTGCAGGAAGCGTGTGTCCCTGAAGATTGGACCTGTTTGAGGAAGACGGAAAAAGAGCTCTGTGAGCAGGATTGTGAAACGATAGGGATGACGTGAGGGACTTTCGAAACCCTGGGAGGGAGTACCCATGTGAATTACAGCACCCTGCTATTCTTGGCCCCTAGCAGTTCAGGTTTTGACTGGGACAGCTGCTGGGAGGCGGCAGTCAGCTGGGGACAGGGCAACCAGGCCAGCGCAGGCCTCTGCTGCCCCCTGCTGGCCTCCTGGGCCCCGGCTGAGCAGCTTCCCTAAGGACCACGGCTTCTGCTCTCTGGGAAACTTCTGAACAGCCCCCCCTCCCCGACCTGAACGAAGAGAGGTTTTTTCCCCCCATTGGAGCCACACTTTAGAGCTGCCTGGGGAATGGAATACGATGTCTGGAATACGATGTTTGGAATTTTTAGATGCCTGATCCTTCAACCACAGAGTTTGAACTCTCCAGCTCTACAAGGAAAGTCCACGAACCCATCGCTGTGAACCCCTTCAACCACACGTCCCGTGAACCCGTGGCTCTGCCTTTCCACTGCCGCACTGAAAGTCTAGAACTGCCACGAGGATTCGGATACTTTCAGTATTGGTGAGGGGTGGAGACGCGGGAATCCTAAATATCACTGATGAAAATGTAAACTGGTAAAATAAAAGAAAAAAAAGTTTTGATGAGGAATATTGAGAGCCACAGGAAAATCGTAAATGCACATGCTCTGACTTTTTTTTTTTTTTTGAAGACTATATCCTACATATATACTCACACAAAGGCACATGGATCTAAAGTAATCATTACAGCATTGCTTTACCGGCACAAGATTGACAATGTAACAGGGAACGGACTAAATAAATTATGGTACATTCATACAACAAAGTACGATACAGTCATTAAATAGAATAAGGCTACTAGATTTGTATTGAGATGACTGATTTCCAAATAATATTAAGAAGGAACAAACAAGGGGCACTGGGTGGCTCCATTGGTTAAGCGGCTGCCTTCAGCTCAGACCATGATCCTGGGGTCCGGGGATCGAGCCCTGAATCAGGGTCCTTGCTCAGCAGGGAATCTGCCTCTCCCTCTTCTTCTGCCTCTCCCCCAGCTCATGCGTGCACTCTCTCTCTCTCTCTCTCTCAAATAAATAAATAAAATCCTTAAAAAAAAGGGAACAAACTAATACAGAAAACTATCTATAAGATGCAACCGTTTCTGTAAAAATGACACACAGAGAGAGGGAAGGAACATACACATATGTGCTCACCTTCTCACTGATAATTTCTGAAATGACATCCAAGAGACAGGTGACAAGGTTTGACTCTGAGAAGGTGACATGACAGGTGGGAGTTGGTGTGGGACTGAGAAGGACATTTCCCCATGTTATCCTTCCGTACCTTTCAGAATTCTTTTTAAACGAAATTTTGGGAGTGTTAACTCTGTGACTTAGGCAGTGCGCCCATTCCCGGGGTCCCTGCCTCTGGGAACAGGGGTCAGCATGTACTTCACTGTCCGCCGAGTTGGCACCATCTGGGGTCAGGATGCCTGCTCCCTGGGACATTCCAGGGCTCCCAGGTACCCCGGGCTCCGGAAGGGCCACGGCCCCTCCACACAGGCGATGATTCTGCGCAGAAGTGCGGAGTGGCCTGAAGTAACGGGCCGTTGGCAATTCCCCCCCAGTGGCTCTTGGTTTCTGTGTAAACGGTATAGCAAATACCAACTTCGACACGGGAAATTTGGGAAATTCAGATCTAACTTGATTTAGGGAGCATCTCTTACTTTCGCCATCCAGTATCAACTCATTCTTCTGGAATGTGGGCCTTAATTTTCCTCTGGGATCAACCTCCTCATGAAATGTCTGGGGTCACTGACCCCACCCTTTTCTCTAGGAGCCACGGGCAGCCCAGTCTAGGCTGGGACAATCAGAGCCCCCGGGTCTCTGGCTCTGGGATTAGATCAGGCAAAGAAAGAAACATGACCCAATGTAAGCAATGATAATGCTGCTGAGATTCCTAGGAATCTCCCTTCCCATGTCCCAAGAGGGAAATGGGGCTGAAGCTGAGGCCACCCTCTTGCCTCCTGGGGGAGGCCGGCCTGATGATGCAGGGAATGGGGAAGAAAACTAGCTCCAGGGACATCATTGGGGCTAGAGCAGGCTGTACTTCCCCACTCAGTTGTCCACACATGCCCTATCCATTTCCAGGCCTCCCTGCACATGTTTCTCAACACACAGACCTGCTCATGTCCAAGCCCGGGGTGGGGGGCACTTTTCTGCCTTATCAGAAAGCACCTCTCAGCCACTTCTCCTTCTGTTGTTAGAAACCCTGTGCTCTCTCCCTGCACGTGAGGCACAGTCCCCCACTTCCCCCCACCATTTCTCCAGCTTCTCCCCTCCACCTTCTTCCCTCCAGCTTCTCCCTTACCCTCCCTCAACTCCTCATCCTCTCCCCAGTCTCACGGTGATGGAGTTCCCGGGGCTCATCCCTGCACCCTCTTACTTGTCCACACCTTTTCCTGACGTGCGCCCTTCTAGTCCCAAGGTGTTAGTCACTAACTTTGGTTGTATCCTCGGTGACACTCAAATTTGTCTCCAGCCCAAGCCTCTTTTCTGAGCTCTGCAAAATTTGCATCATTCAATTGCCACACTTGAGTGTGTCAACTCTCAACCTTTTATCCTGTCCTCCACTCCAAACTTGTTTCACCTCCCATGTCCTGCTTGGCAAAATGGGACCATCACCCACGTAGATGCTTAAACTGCAAATCTGGGAATCATCTAGAATCTTCTCTCTGCTCCCCTACACTTCACATATAACTCATCAGTAAGACCTGTCACTTTCCCTTCCAAAACATATCTTAAACCCATGTACTCTCCGTCTTCACGGGCACAGTCTGGATGGTGGCTCAGCTTTTCTCTTAGGAACGTGGTTGGATGGCGCTTTCCCTGCCCCATCTGAGGTTACACACACCCATGTGACTTCCTTGGCCAATAACACATGAGAGGAAGAGACATCTGTGGCTTCCGGTGGGGAATTTTAAAAGCCAATTCAATTCCCTTCCCCTTGCCATGGAGATTATAGAAATCATGTTGAAATGGGGACCCTGTCAGCCTGAATCTCCAAGTGATTAGGCCGATCAGAGCCCTTCTGCTGACCCACAAAAAAACTGAGCATGAAGGATAACAAAATTTTTATTATATCAGCCATCAAGTTTAAGGGTTGTTTGTTACTGCAGCACAGCCTAGCCATCCTGTCTGACCCACTAATGTCATCCCATCGTCCCACCCCAGACCCTACGGTTGCCCCCTGCTCCCACTCCTCTCTCCCTCGACATGGTCACAGTAACCGTCTTACCATGGAAACCAGACCCTGTTACTCCCTCCTTGAAACCTTTTGGCAGCTTCCCATTGTATCTAGAATAAAATCCAAACTCCTGCCTCTGGCCATAAGATCTGAGCCCTGTCTGTCTGTCTGACCGATCTCCTCCCCTCCCTTCTTCGTTAAGTCCAGTTCCCCTGACTCCTTGCTGTCTCTAAGGCACCGAGCCTTTCCTGCCTCATAACTTTTGCAGATGCTTTTCCCTCTGCCTGGAATGCTTGCCTGCACTCGTCACAGAGCTGGCTCCCTCCACTCCTTCAAACCTCAGCTCCAAAGACAACTCCTCTGGGAGGGCCCCCCCCCCACACTGCTGCTCCTTTCCTGGAGCAGCAAGCTCCAGCACAAGCTGGAATTGTATTCGCTTTTCATGTTTATTTACTTGTTGCTTCACTATAGGGGCCCTCAGCCCTGAGTGAAGGAATGACTGAATAAGAAGGCCATTGCCAAGGGCAACATATTACACAAAGGTAAATATCATTGACCAATTCAGACTTGCCCTGAGGGCTGGCTTCTTGCAGGTGGCAGGGGCTCAAACTCCTCTCAAGGTCTTTTATTCTCCGAAAAAGCCGAAGTGCCTCAGAGATACCGGCGCTTCTCTCGAGGACCCAGCCGGCGCCCTGTGCTCCCTCTCAGCTCTGACAGCTCAACCAGGGACTGCCCAACATGGAGCAAGTCCAGCAAGGGCCAACAAGCGGGCAGTCAGGCCCAGTGAGGAGGCAGCCAGCTGCTACCGTCGTGGAGAAAGGCTGGCCAGCTCTAGAAATAGCCCAAGGTCAAGGTGGGGTGCTTCCGTCCCCTACAGATGCAGAAATCTGGGGAGACTCCAGTCTCGGATTTCCCTCCACCTTGCTACTGGAATCTTTGATCTTGGTCTGGAACTCCCTAATTTCCAGCCACTCCTCCACGGACCCCTGTGTTCATCTCTGCTCCCAAAGAACCACCAGGCCTCCAACCCCCTGTCCTCCCAACACACTTTGGAAGTGAAGAGGGTGGGCCTTCTCCCATCTCACAGATAAGGATACTGTGACTCAGAGAAGTCAAGAGTTTCTTCCAAAGTCATATGGTAAGTTGACAGATAAACTGGAATTCAAATTCCATCTCAGACTCCATGCCTTAGCCCACCAGAACCTTCCACACAAGAGATGTGCTTAACAGTGCCCCATAGCCTCTGTCCAAGGACTGGTGTCATCTGTGTCTTACTTGATTTTGAAGGCTCTTTGTGGACTCCGACCCTCTTCCCTGGACAGGACAGGGTGGGCTCCTGTTAGCTTTCCACTAATCAGATGACAGCAGGCAGAGGAGATAAAGGAATTCATAAAGCATGAAAGGGGGAATGATGATGATGATCATGATTCTGGAAATATGCTTTGTCTTTAAGGACATTCAATAGATCCAAGTAAAAGCTGGTAGCAGGATTTCTCTGCTGTCTGGCTCTGAGCTCCAGCCTCCTCTCACCCCAGAGCCTCATGTTCCACTGGGATGACTCTCTTCCTAGCCCCGGCTCAAAACTGACCCACACAGAGAACTCAGCCCCCTTCCTGGAGCCCCCCAAGGCCAAGGCAGTGGACTTCACAGGAGGCTCAGAGGTTACCAGATGAGTGTCACATAACACCAACACCAAACAGAATGAAATTTTCAGGCACAGTGGCTCCTAAAAGTTGATCTGTCCCTTTTTTCCTATCCCTACTCACTCTCAGGCCTTCTTTGAGAGCTTTGCTAAAACAAAGGTCATCTAGGGCGCCTGGGTGGCTCAGTTGGTTAAGCTGCTGCCTTTGGCTCAGGTCATGATCCCAGGGTCCTGGGATCGAGTCCCACATCAGGCTCCTTGCTCAGCAGGGAGCCTGCTTCTCCCTCTGCCTCTGCCTGCCACTCTGCCTGCTTGTGCTCTCTCTCCCTCTCTCTCTCTGACAAATAAATAAACAAAGGTCATCTACTCTAGCTCATAGGCATCAACAGAACAAAGACCTGCCCACACCTTGAAGTTCCCACTTTCCTTTCTCCATTTTCCACCAGCCTCTATAGATAGAAAGGATTCATATAGAGAGTGGTTTCCCCACCAACCTGGAGTCATCCTCCCTTAGAAGGAAAAATACTGGTGTACTTTGTATATTGTTAAATCTTTTCTCCCACTCCACTAGAGTTGGTGCTTGAATTGGATATAACTAACTCTGAACAATATTTTAGGGTGGTGTGTGTTATTTGTTATCAATTGCTGTGTAACAAATTACCCCAAACTTAGCTGCTTAAAACAATGAATGTTTCCTATCTCACCATCTTTGTGGGTCAGAAATTAAGGAGTGACTTTGTTGGATGGTTCTGGCCCAGGGATTCCCATGAGGTTGCAGTCAAGATGTTGGTGGGGACTGTGGTCATCCAAGGGCATGCCTGGAGCTAGAGACTCTGCTCCTGAGAGGGCACCCTCGGAAAGCTGCTGGCAGGACACCTCAGGCCTCAGAGTCACAGCATGGCCTTTCCCTAAGGAACTTGCCCCAGAGTGAGTGATCCAAAAGACAGAGCATTTATGATCTAGTTTCAGAAGTCACAACTGTCGGTTCCCTCCTATTCTACTCCTTAAAGATGAGTCGCTGAATCCAGCCCACAATCAAGAGGAAAGGAATGAAGCTTCCCCTTTTGGAGAGAGGAATATCAAAGAATTTGTGGGTGTATTTTTAAATTACAAAAATGTGAAAAGAGTACAGTATGAGTAGTCAAAATGCTTATGTTCTCATTTTACTTCTAATGCTGAGGGACCTAGGGGCACCCGGGTGGCTCAGTGAGTTAAGCATCTGACTCTTGGTTTTGGCTCAGGTCATGATTTCTCAGAGTCATGGGACTGAGCCCTTCATCAGGCTCCATGGTCATCAGGGAGCCTGCTTTAGATTCTCTCCCTCTGCCCCCTCTCTCTCTCCTCTCTCTCTCTCTCTCTCTCTCTCTCTCTCTCTCACACACACACACACACACACACACACACACACACACAAATAAATAAATCTTTACATGCTCAGGGATTGAGGCATGTCTCTTCACCTTTCTGGATCTGTTTCCCCATCTGCAAAACAAGAAGAATGACCTAGATGACCACTAAGTTCTCATTTTCAGTTAGTGCGTGTCTCAGTGTTCCCTCACTCAAGACCCTGGCCTTGACCCCAGACCTCAGGCAGTCTCCACCCCCTCCCATCAAGCATCCATGTCCCTGGTCCCGGAAACGGCTGCCACCCTTCAGCTCCCAAGCCACCCCCAAGTTCATTGGCATCTGTAGGGTGGGAGCCAGGCATCAGCAGGCTTTCTGGCTCCCCAGTGACTCCACATGCACGGCCATGTTTGGGAACCCCTGCTGTGACTTAAGGAGCCCCTCACATAGAGAATCTTTTCAACAAATAAAATAACACTGCACTTGACTAATCCAGGATCTGCCCATTTCTTTGATGTCTATGTAGTTTGAGGCTCTTACATGGCCCAGAGTACAGGTATTTCCTTCTCAGTTACTTGTTTTTGGGGTCTGATTTCTCTAAGAGACTATTTTGCTCTGTGTCACTTCAGAGAAATAGTTAGAGAAGTTTAGAAAATTAGAGAAGTTTAGAGGAATTTTCACGGCTAGGATAGGACTCTTTACAAAATTGTTTCCCTTGCTCAGAGGTTCTCATCATGGTATTGTTTCTGTGGGAAAATTGATCCAATTTTTATCTTTTTTACTTACGCCACCTTTTCCTAGAATATAACCTGCTATAAGTTTAAACAATGCCTGCCTCTCTCTCTCTCTTTTTTTTTTTTTGCTTTGGGTGTGAGAAAAGTCAACATTCTCCAAGCCAGGGCAGAGCCTGGTGCTGAGAGACAAGCAGGACTTGGAATGCCCTGGTAAGAGAGGCCTCTAGAAGGCTGTGAGTGCGGGGCTTGAGAAGGTGCTAGAAGCAGTCAGCGGGGCTCTTCTGATCCTTGACTTAGTGTCTTCTCCCACATGTGCTCTGCCTCATGTAAGCTGCTGAGCAGCATGGCCCCCTGTCCCAGTTTGCCCAGGACTGAGGTGTTTCCTAGGATGCACGAGTTTCAGTACTCAAACTGGGAAAGCTCCAGAAAACAGGACAGTTGGTCACCTTACAAGGGCTGTGCACCTATGAACACTGCCTCCACCTCGCAGTAGTGCCAGAAGCTTCTGATGATCATCTGGACAAGATGGTCCAAAGGCCTCCCAGCTTGGTGAGTGCCTACTGACAACCTAAATGCCTAGTGGAGATGGCTTTAGAGCTGGCCCACTCGGAGGCTAGGTGGCTTCACTGACAGGAACGAGGATGGCAACAGCACCCCTCTGCCCCACAAGGCCCTTAGATGCCATTTTGCAGAGCCCAAGGTCCAGGTAGTGGAGCAAGGTCTGTCACATTGACTTCCATTAGCTGTCTTCCACTATCCGAGGGCCTGTCATGGAGCAAAGAGGGTGACTTGTTGTCCGTTGTCCACCCTGAGACTCTGGGAGCACATGGAAGTTTATGTCCCACCTCCAGAGATTTAGGTTTCAGTGGCCTGGGGTTGGGCCCAGGCTCACACACAAACAGACACATTTATTGACCTTTCCCCATTGGTTTCTTTCTGGACAGGAAATTCCTCTCCTGGCCAAGAAAAGTGTATTCCTCTTAAACTTCTCTCATTCTGTCTCTGAGGTTATCTTGAGCAAAAAATGCCTTCTAGAGACATCAGACCTTTTTGCTATCTCGATGGCAATCAGATTATAGGATCTTTTCAAGCGAAATTCTGACTTATAAAATTCAAACTGCTCTTCATCGTCCGTGAGGTATTGTCCAGCTCACGGGTGTGGCTGCTTGGTCGGGATTCCCCTTTCTTCTCAGCTCTGCGCTGGGTTTCTACTCACCTGGAGCCCCAGTCAGGTGGTCTCCCCGGCCCTGGGTCTCCCCGGCCCTGGGCCGCTTCCAGTCCTGCCCCACCTCCCGGCCCCCATGTCTCCCTCGTTTCTGTCTCCCCTGCCACAGCTCCTAGAAGTGAAGCACTTCCACATTGTTCTTCTGAACCTGCTGACCCCAGTGGATGGGCTGTGCATCTCTGGCCAGCCTTGTCCAAATACAGAATCCGGGGGTTACCCACAGGGAATCTGGGGAGCTGGCGTGGTGGGATCCGTCTGGAAGGTCATGAGCCTCAGGGTCTCTGGCTGCCATGTGGGGAAAGATATTCGAGGCTGCTAGCAGCAATGATCACAGTGGGAAACCAGGTCCCCAGACATACAACAAAGACCCAGTGGCTAAACAGCCTGGGGAGGAGGGCTGAGGCACCGACCTGGAGCCTGACTTTGTTCCGCAAGGTTCCTGCTTCCCGTTCTCGTCCTCCCGCTACCCTCAGGTTCCGTGAGATCGTTCCCCTAATTTCCTCTCTAGCTAAACCAGCATTAATAGATGTCTATCACTTGCCACCAACCAAGCCCTGGGAGAGTCACTAATGTCCACCGTCCCCCGTAGGCCCCTTCTTGAAACATCAATCTGGGCCTTTCCTGCTCCGACAAGATCCCCTGAGCCCATTCCTTTTCTGGCTCCCTTTCGACGCCACGGGCCGCTGGCTCCCACCTCCGCTGCGGGGCCTCTTCCCCCGGAAGTTAGAGGAGCGATGGCCTCTTCACCAGAAGAGCCCCACATCTCCAGTTCCCACGGTTCGGGCCTCAGCTCCCCCCCATCGTCCTCTACCTAGACACATTTTAGAACACACTTCAGTGGAACACTCTTGAAAACAGAGTAAACAGTGGTTTCCTCATGTTCCTGTGAGCCTTTGTTGTCCAGGACTGAAGAGTCTTGAACTGGAGAGCCCCCCACTTCCCCTCACTGCGTTCCCAGGCTCTCGGCTCTACCTGGCCCTTGAGGGTGTGGGGGTGCTGCCCGGGATCGCTGGGCTAGGCTTTCGGTGTCTGCTTCTGCTGTCCCCCTCAGCCCTACTCGCATTCTGGACTGAGAATCAAGCCGAGCGACAGGCCGGGGCACAGAGCGTCCCGGGCGGAGCAGAGTGGCCTTGACGCCGCCGCGCTCCTGCCCACAGCCCCAGTCAGACGCCCAGGGCCGCATCCTCAGCTCCGCCACAACGTTGTCCCGACGAGGTCCCAGGGACCTGGCTTCTCCTCTTCTAGGATGTGGCGTGGGCCTCAGGGGAGAGCGAGAACAATGCAGGGCCCCTTATCAACAGCTGAGCCCATCCTGGCCGGCTCCTGGACTTCCCTTCTCAGAAATGCCAACTCTTATTTTAACACATGGCGTGTTCACTTCTGAGTCACCTCAGCCCTAATTGTGTGCAGCCAGAGCAGCGACAAGCCCTCCCCAACACCTCAGCCAAGCTCTTCCGCGGGACGAAAAGCAAACACCTTCAAGTTCATTCAGAACAGGCCTGGCTTCCTTCTGCCCCGTCACGAGCTCCTGGCGCCATGAAATGCAAGAGCCGGAAGAGACCCTAGAAATCACCAGGCCCCGCTCCCCTGTTCACATCTACAGTCACCAAAGCCCAGGGACAGAGTCATGCTCAAGGTCATATAGTGAGGGGGGGACTCCTGACCCATTCCCTTACTTCCATAGCATACACTTCTAGGAGACACAAGGAAGGGCAATCTGGGGGATGCCGGGGCTAATTCAGATTCGTTTCTATTTAAGTTTCCATTCTATACTTGCCTAGAAGGATGGCTTTTCTACCTCGGAGGTCAGCACGGGCCCCCTCTGGCAACAGAAACAGCCTCAAAGGGTGCCTAGCTGGCTCAGTGGGTTAAGCCTCTGCCTTCAGCTCAGGTCACGCTCTCAGGGTCCTGGGATTGAGCCCCGCATCTGGCTCTCTTCTCAGCGGGGAGCCTGCTTCCCCCTCTCTCTCTGCCTGCCTCTCTGCCTACTTGGGATCTCTCTCTGTCAAATAAATAAATAAAATATTTAAAAAAAGAAAAGAAAAGAAACAGCCTGGAGCACCTCAGGTATTAAGGATGACTTTGCCTCGAAAGGGGGAGTATCAGGAATCCCTATGAGTCAGAACCTCTAAGTGTCCCAGCCGTGGCACTTAACAGCAGAAAGTGCTACGTGGCTGGAAAAATGGCTTAATAATAAAAGAGCTGGGATCATGGGGAAGTCCACGCCCCTTCCTACTCTACCTACAGCCCCAGAAACGGGAGCCAGGTCCAATATGACCTCCCAAGGACCCCAGGGGGCTTTACCATCACTGATCTTCCGTCTTGAGACTCGGTGGGGATTTATACCAAACCCAAGAGGGATTGGGGGCTAACCCCCAGTGAATCTTGCATTTAGTGCCCCACAACTCATCTCCTCACCCCTTGTACATTCTCCTTCCTCAGGACGTGGGCTCTGGAGGCAGTCTGCCTGGGTCCATAGCAGCAGACCCTTCCCCCCGGGGTTGGTGTAAACATTAAAGCATTTGGAACAATGCCAGACCTGTGATCTCTTACCTACATTATCATCATCATTACTATTTCAAGCCCTCGGCAGATAGGATCTGCTTCCTTTCGCCCCTTAAGTAAAACACCTAAGGGCCAGCATTGTGAAAGCAGGAAGCGTCGGGCCTGGGGTCCTCAGGATCACACTGGGTGCAGATCTGGGGATGTCTGTGAAGTGGAGGAACATAAGCCAAAAGCTGTGGTCACGATATTCCAGAACTGGAATGGAAGGCTTGGCCCATCTGATGTATGTTCTGTAATTCAGCTAAAACAGCTAATGCACATTCACGTGTGTGTTCCTCAGTATTTGCTCAGATATTTCCCCTCTCTAGATGTCAAACAGAGATGTTCATCTGACAAAGAGACCAGAAACCAGAGAACCTGGGCTCTGGCCTGGGGGGGTCTCGAACTTTTGGTAAGCAAAAACCGGATACACTTTGTAATGCTTTTTAAAAAGCATTTTTAAAGCTATGTATATTTCATTGCGTGCTTATTTTTAATTTTTCAGTTTGGGATAATTGTAGACTTTAAAAACATTGCAAAACTAGTACAGAAATTCATATATACTCTTCACCTAGCTTCCCTACTAGCATCTCATATAACCACAGTGTCACGATCAACACAAGGATTTGAACACTGTTCACTTCCTTCCAGCCCTCACTCCAACTTTTTCCACTCTCCCACCAATGCACCTTCTTCTGTTCCAAGATAGTCCAACCTAGGATCTCACACTGTGTAGATCATGTCTCCTCCAGTCTGGGACAGTCCCTCAGTCTTCGTCTTTCACGATCACCACACTTTGGGCCCATTATTTTGTAGAATGATCTTCATTTTGGGTGCACCTGTTGTTTTTCCATGATGAGACTAAGGTTCTGTATCTTGGACATGAACACCATGGAAGGGATGTTGCGTCCTCCTGTCCTCCATGAATCATGCCAGGGTCCACATGAAGTTCGTATATCGCATTCCTGGTGATGTGAATTTTGACCACTTGGATGCGGTGGTACCTATGGGATTTATCCACAGCAACGTTACTATTTTTCCCTTGGCAATGAATGAGTATCTTGTGGGGAGATAGCTTGACACTTTGAACATGTCTTGTTTCTTGTCATACTTTTACCCACTCATTTTAGAAATCTGTGATTGTTCTTGCCTGAAACACTTACTACCAAAATGTTAGCCAAATGGCAGTTTCCTATTTCCAGCATTCCTTCCACCTTTATTAATTGGAATTTTGCTGTAAGAAAGAGTTTTCCCTTCCTCCTCATTTATTTATTTATGCAATTACTTATTTCTACCAACATGATCTTCGGTCATGGATATTCGCTTCGTTCTGAGTTATAATCTACTACTCTCGTTATTTATTTTCTCACTAAAGTTGTCTCAGATTTGGCCATGGGTAATCCCTTCAGTATAGCTCTTATGTCTTTTTGGAATGTCCTCATGGTTTTGGGCACCTTTTCTAGCGGTGCAAAGTCTTCCAAGCTCCTTTATATTTTTCCTTCTCTAGCCCTAGAATTAGCTGTTTCTCCAAGGATCCCTGATTCCTTGTTTCAGAGAATGGTACTTAGAAACCAACATCTAGGGGTGAGTGCGCTCACAGCTACTGTCACATCATTATTTCCAGTCCCTCTCACAGGACAAAAATTATCTATTAATTAGGAAATAAAGAAACTTTTCTATTGCTATCTAATAGTTTTTAGGGTTAGAGTTGACCCATAATACCAACTGATATGAGGGAAACAAGAAAGAGGTTGGAAACTTTGCCATTTGTCGAAATATTTCTCTTTCATACAGTTGTGACGAAAGTTAATTTTCCTCCAGTAGGTGACAGCACTTGAACCATCGCCTTTGAGCGGGGTCTGGGTAGTAAAGTCATGGCAGTGCTCATCAGAACAGGTGCCCTCCCTAAAACCCATCACCTGGCTACCTCATCCCCCACGCCCCTTCCTTCGGAAACCATCAGTTTGTTTCCTGGAGTGGAGTCTCTCATGGCTTTTTATATGCAACTAATCAATCATTGAGCACTACGTCAAAAACTAATGATGTACTATATGTTGGCTAACTGAACATAATAAAAAAATAAAAATCAAACAAAAATTATAATTTATATTTATTTGTATTTATATAATATTTATAAATTATATAAATTTATATATTTATGATAAATATATACTATATATTTTTATTATATATAATTTATGTATAAATTATATAGGTATATAATTTATGTAGTATTTATATAAGGTTTATATAATATATAAAGTATATAAATTTATACTGTATATAAATATATATAATTATATCATATATAAAATATGATGAATATTTAATTTAATATATAATATATTAATTATATGTTGTGATGATATATTAATTATATATAATTATATATTAAAAATATATAAATATTTATGTACAGATATTTATATGTATTTATAACTTTATAATTATTGTACAACTTATAAGGAAAAAAGTCATTGCAGTAGATCGCCTGAGCCTGCTGAAGACAGGAAGCAAGTTCTGAATTGGCAGCCTCAGACAAAATGTGAAAAATAATCCACAACTTTTTAAAAGCCAGCTAGGGGCCCCTGGGTGGCTCAGGTGGTTAAGCATCTGTCTTCAGCTCAGGTTCTGATCCCAGGGTCCTGGGAGGGAGCCCCGCATTGGGCTCCTTCTTCAGCGGGGAGTCTGCTTCTCCCTCTGCTACTGCTCCTCCCAGCCGGCACTGTGCTCTCTGTCTCTCCTTCACTCTCTCTCTCAAAATCAGTAAAATCTTAAAAAAAAAAAAAAGCTGGAGCGCCTGAGTGGCTCGGTGGGTTAAAGTCTTTGCCTTCGACTCAGGTCATGATCCCAGGGTCCTGAGATCAGGCCCCACATCAGGCTCCCCGCTCAGTGAGAAGCCTGCTTCTCCCTCTCCTGCTCCCCCTGCTTATGTTCCCTCTCTCACTGGGTCTTTCTTGGTCAAATAAATAAAAATCTTAAAAAAAAAAAAATGCCCCACTTCTAAGCACACTTGTGAAGGGTCAAGAGAGAATTCAAGAAAGTCTGCCCAACCCTGCTAGAGGCCGCAGGGCAGCTCCCGTCCCGGAGGGTGCCACCCAGGTCCTCCAGGCCTCCAAATGCCATCTCTAGGGGTAAAGTTGAGGGTGGGGGGCAAATTGGGCAGGACTTACCGAAGGTCCTATAACCTGGAAATAAGCTGTAATAGATTCTCAGGACCCTGCCCCTGCCTGGGGTCCCAGGGACCCGTAAAGGGACATGAACCCTCGTGCGCACCCTCACAGCCTGGGGCTAGGGAAACAAGAATCTAGATATGAGGCGAGAAACAGCGACATGCTCGATTTGGCTGAAGAAGAAATGCCCCAACCTCTCAGCACAAGCCTAGCCATACATGTGAATTATTTCGTCAGAATCCGTGCCTGTCTGGGGCCTGGGGCTGTGTCCCGGGTCACAGGCTGGGGCTCACGCCATTTCGACGGACCCCTCCATGGGCCGAGACTGGACCTTGAGGGGTGTTGCCGGAGACGAAGATGGGCCCCCCAGGTAGTGTTTCTGCTGCTGGGAGAAGGTTCTCTCTGAGGCTTGGTTACTGACTACCAAGCGGCAAGGGGGAAGTGACTCTCGGGGGTGATAGAATTATTCTGTGCTTGATAAGGATGGTGGATACTTGGTACAGACGGCGTCAAAACGCACCTAAGAGAGCACTTAGGATCTGTGCATTCCATTGTATGTAAATTGTACTCAATTAAAAAAAAATACTGGGGGGAGAAACTTGATTGACAGGATGCTGGACTAGGGTCCTGAGCCCCGCAGGTCCCCAGGGTTTAGATGACTGGGCTCCCTGAGCCTTTCTTTTCCCAGCTGGTAGTTCCAGGCAGGTAAGTAGAACATTCTTTACTCCGGGAGTCCTTCAGGGAAGGAGGTCAGTCCTGGAGAGACGCAATCTTTATTCCCTGAAAAAAGCATCTTCCTTCATCAAATGAAGCTGGTACATACAGAGGAGGGATCCACGACGGTCAGTGGGCCCAGGGCTTTTAAGTCTATAAAATGGAAACAGTATCCATCCCGCCCAGCCATGTGACAGTGATGTTCACGAGCCCAGCCCATCTCTGGGGATGTTCCCCGCATTTCTGGGGGCAAGCTTCACCTTTCTTTCCACTCAACACGTCAGATCATACAGTGTCATCATTTTGGAGTTAACCTTGAATCTTTTTAAAAATTTTAATTTATTTTATTTTTTAAGAAATAATCTCTATGCCTAACATGGGGCTCGAACTCACAACCCCGAGATCAAGCGTCCTGTGCTCCGCCCAATGAGCCAGCGGGGCACTCCAAAGCTTTTTTTTCCTAATAAATCACCCACAGATTCTGGGACCTCAACTCTAAGTAGTAACACATCTGTGCAGTCCCTCAACTGAAACCTTCACTCACGTTGTGCCCGGGAGCCAAGTTGAGGGCATCGTCCCCAGGATAGAAACCATCCCCAGGCGGCACTCTGGATGTCTGTAGAGTAACCTCCAAGGTTCTCAGCCGGAGCATGGAGGAAAGCACATCTTCCTTAAAGGCAGCCAAGCCCCCCAGAACCAGCACCTGCGGTACCTGATTCCTATTAGTGACGTGTCTTTCTATTAGGTGGTACCACAGGAGCAGGACCCACCTGTCATTATAAGGGAGGCTGGACATTTGACGTGGTTTGGCCATACAGCTTCCCCTCCTCTTTCTGATGTAACTCTAGTTTCCTTTGAGGAATTATCTGGCACCTACTGTGTACAGTCTTGGCGGACAGTATTCCACCCAGGGATCCATTCTCCCACTTCATTAGCCAAAAAGTCCCTCCAGATCTCCTGCTGTTGGCTTCTCTTTCATCATCTTAGCATAACCAAAGGCAGGTATCTGATCCAAGCTTGGCCAATTGGACTTTCTTTCCTAGGCAACAAAAAAAACCCAAGGGTGGAAGAATGGAAGTTCATTCCTCCCAGGGACTGCACCTGGGCAAGACCGTGGTGCTGTTCCGACTTCCAAAATCCTCTGAGTTGCCTGGCTCCTGTCTTCAAGCTCCGTCCCAGGCCTTCCCCTCTGCCCTGTGGCATGCATGGTTGTCCCATCACTTCTCAGATCTTAAATTAGCCTGAATCTGTTTCAATTACTTATCATCAATGAACTTGGTTAATACCCCAGCTCATTGTAAAGAATTCCCCACTGCTCCTCCCTAAGGAAATCCAGTGTGGGGTCTAAGGCCACATGTGACCCTTCTACCCCAGGGGAATGAAATGCCCAAGATTCTTAACAAAGAGTGAAGAGGAAGAAGAAGGAGGAGGAGGAGAAGGAGGAAGAAGAAGGGGGGTGGGGGGAAGAAGTCATTTATACAATTAGCAAAACCTAGCCATCTGCCAACTGGCAACTGCTGATGAGAACATGGAAAACCACTTTTGCCTGACAAAGTTATGCCACCTGTTATGAAAGTGATGGGAGGAGCGGAATTTCAAGTGTTTATTCAACTCAGAAGGAAAGGCCAGTGATTACCTACTCTCTATTGTATCATTCCTCAAATTTGTGCTGACGACAGTGCAGGGTCACGCTCGCTGCTTCAGAGCAGAGAGGAAATGATCAACTTGGCCCACTTCGTCTTCCTGTCCCTAACCATTTCTGGATGTATGCAGAGCCTTCTGGTCTTGCCGTCCCTGAAGGATATGTGCCCGGCTTACGTACTATGATGGACATTTACCCCAAATTATAAGGTGTTAAAAAACAAAATTCAATCAAGTAAATCAGAAAGATCTTACTGGCTTTCCCAAAATACGGAAAGAGCCCAGATGGCCATCGATGGATGAATGGATAAACAAGATATGGTAATGTATATGCAACGAAATATTACTCAGCCCTCAAAAAGAATGACACCTTGCTATTTGCAATGACATGAATGGTACGAGAGGGTATTATGAAGCAAAATAAGTCAGTCAGAGAAAGACAAATACCAAATGATCTCATTTATATTTGGAATTTAAGAAACAGATGAACCTAGGAGAAGGGAAGGAAAAATAGAATAAGATGAAAATTGAGAGGGAGACAAACCATAAGAGACTCTTAACTCTAGGAAACAAATTGAGGGTTGCTGGAGGGGAGAGGGACTTGGTTTAAAATCCAGCTTCCCTGAAGCATTAGTGCGGCCATTTTGATTTTTGTTCAACTTGATACTTTTCAGTGGTTTCGACAGCATCAGGCCACTAAACACTAAACAACCGACTGATGCTGTAGGGCCTGTCTTCTCTGGTTTTTTTCCAGTTACACTTGTCAAAAGAAAACATCTGGGCTGCTCCACATCTGACATAACAGTGTGAGATGCTTCGTGGACCCATGACCCAGTGGAACCAGTGAAAATTGTTTTTATTTTTTTTTTTTTTAAGATTTTATTTGTTTATTTGACAGCAAGAGAGGGATCACAAGCAGGGGGAGTGGGAGAGGGAGAAGCACGCTTCCTACTTGGCGGGGAGCCCGATGCAGGGCTTGATGACCTGAGCTGAAGGTAGATGCTTAACAACTGAGCCACACACGCAAAACGACCATCTAGGTGCGCCTGGGTGGCTCAGTCTTTAGGTGTCTGCCTTCGGCTCAGGTCATGATCCCAGGGCCCTAGGACCGAGCCCCGCATCAGGCTCCCTGCCCAGCGGGAAGCCTGCTTCTCCCTCTCCCACTCCCCCTGCTTGTGTTCCCTCTCTTGCAATGTCTCTCTGTCAAATGAATAAAAATAAAATCTTAAAAAAAAAAAACACAACCATCTAAATTCTCTGGCATCTCAGTGCACAGAGCAAATGAAGAAAGATTCATTCCAGAAAATCTACTAAAACTCAGGAAGAACAATATGGAATTTGTAGTCTTTGAACCAAGACCCACCTTGTCCCTCCCGTCGCAGCTCAGCAAGATGGAAACTCCCCTCCTGTCTGGTACAGACCAGAACCCAGGGCTCGCCCTCCTCCCAGATCCCAGCCATCAGGCTATCTTCCTGGCAGAGACAAACACAAGCCCTTGGTCTTCTGTCCCTAGCTGACCAAGGAAGCGACCAAGTCTCAGGTGATGGCACCTAGGAGGTGGGGGCGGTCTTCTGCTCAGACCCGACTGGTGGGACTGACGCTCTGCATGGAGTGTGGCAGGGCCGAGAATACTGGACCCACCACTGCCCCTTGGAAAGCTCATGGGCAAGGAATTCCCACCAGGACTGGCAAGCCGAGGAGGCCTGGGGCTGCGGCCTCCAGATCCACCGAGCACTCAGCTACTGGAGTTGGGGTGTCACTCGGAGAGAAGTACATCATTGTGAGACAGGGAAACTAAAGGGACTCCGGGCAAGACTCTCTGGCTGCCTCTATTCTTGCTAGGACCTAAATCGCAGCCCCATACACACCTTATGGCACAAGTAACACATGTCCTCCTTGTCAATCAAGGTCAAGGACTTAACAATTTCTTTATAGGCTCTTCCAGCACAATAGCTAACATCTAAGGAGTGATGGGGGGCGGGGGGATCATCATGTTCAGGGAATAAGAGACTTACGGAGAACACGGAAGACGAAGTGGGCCGAGTTGATCATTTCCTCTCTCCTCTGAAGCAGCGAGCGTGACCCTGCACTGTCGTCAGCACAAATATGAGGAATGATACAATAGAAAGTAGGTAATCACTGGCCTTTCCTTCTGAGTTGAATAAACACTCCTCTTTGTTTTGACCAGTTCCTGGATGCCTAGGAAGGCGGTCTACCAGACCACCATCCTCGATAAAAACCCCAGACTCCAAGCAAAGACAACACTCAAGTTCCTTTCTTTCTGAGTCTCTGAGATGCTCTGTCTTCAATAAACCCTGTGCTTACTTCCTCTCCTACCTGAAGCCAAGGACTCCCCTGGTTGGTCCTGCAGGGCCTGCTCAGGGTCCTCGGACCCAGCCAGCCTGCCTCCGACGTCCCCACCACCAGCACAGAGCCTTGGCTCTAAGATTTCCCCCAGGAGGGCGAAGCGGGCCGGGAACAGAGAGCTCCAAACTCCTCCCTAAAAGAATTGACTCCATTTGCAACAGATTGTAGCGAGTCGCAAGCTTCCAGGAGCTCTCAGAAACAGTAGAGGTCATGGTGAAAGACATTTGTTAGGAGACTGATAGATTCATTAAAAATATAGGCTAAACCGGAGGCAGGCTAATTTGCTGGAGAGAAATGGGGGAAGAGGCAACGGGGAAGGGGCCTCCTAGGGTCCAAATGAATCTCTAACACTGACCTCAGTCACTATTCTTACAAAGACGTTTTGATTTGATAGAATTCCACCGTGAAGAATTTACTCCCTGAGGCATGTTGAAAACAATCCAGCCAGCAGCGGGTGTTGTTAGAGAAAGAGACAGAGAGCCCTGCCCGAACACCTGTCCGCGCAGGGTAGTTGTGGGTAAGCTCAAAGCCACCGTCAGTGACCTCCCCTGGGAAGCAGTGAGGGGCAGCCACTCAAATTAATTCTGGAGTCACTAAACAAGAAAACTGTCGAATAGCAGTGACAAGGTAGGGGGTGGGTAACCTGTAGCCAGATTTGCCACGATAATATCAAAAATATTTTCAACAAAAAAATTGCAAGATACAAATGAATAAGCCATTATGGCTTATAACCCATTCTTTTTTTTTTTTTTAAGATTTTATTTATTTATTTGACAGAGAGAGATCACAAGTAGGCGGAGAGGCAGGCAGAGACAGAGGAGGAAGCAGGCTTCCCGCTGAGCAGAGAGCCTGACCTGGGGCTCGATCCCAGGACCCTGAGATCATGACCTGAGCCAAAGGCAGAGGCTTTAACCCACTGAGCCACCCAGGCACCCCTTTTATGACCCATTCTAATGGGTTCTAATGACCCATTAGAAGGGGAAAGAAAAAACAGAAAACAGAACTGCCTGCGAAAGAGAGCAGGTGCTCCCAAAGTCTAGGTTACGACACCAGTGCCCTCGTGTCAACTACTGACAGGTGACCAGAGCTGGCCTGGCCTCTGTCCTTTGCCAGCTTCTACCCCTAAGGCTGAGGCCACCTTCTAAGGCTCCCACCTTATGCTAACCCTCCATTGTGCCCTGGACCCAACCTCTCCCTTCTCAAGGCCTCCCCCGAGGCTGTCCCTCAGTTCTGTCCTGTGCCATCGGCCCCTCTCCACGGCTGGGCCCATTCCCGTCCGCACAAATGCACCTAAAACACCGACCCCGCCTCTAACCACATGGCTTCCAGCTTCACCCCACTTCTCTCCAAGTCTTGACGTGAACCCCTTCATAAAGCTGTCCACACCCACTGATTTCACATCCTTCACTCCCACTCCACGTGGATGTTGTCCCCTCCTAGCCCTGAATGTCCGACTAAGGTCACCGAGGCCCAAAAGCACCCGAAGCCAATGGCCATTCCTCTGTCCTTTGCTTTCTTAACTTCCCGGCAGCCCTGGACGTGGTCAGCCATTCCCTAGTTCCTGAAACATTTTGTTCTCTTGGCTCTTTGGCCCCGTGTCTGGATCCCCCTTGGGCACCCCACAGGCCCCCCTCCGCAGTCTCCTTGCTGGTTCCTCCCCCCAACCCGCCTGCCTCCACAGGCTGACGAGCCCCTTCCGTCCTCAGACAGGAATGTTCTCCTGCACTTTCTCCCTGTCCTTCATATCCAGTTCAAGGACTTCAAATGTGGACTTGGCCTTGGCCCCGCCCCCCCATTCACCTGCTTGTTGACATTTCCACCTGCCTATGGAATAGACACACTTCTTAGGGTCAAACAGAACCCTTCCTTATTCTCTCCAAGTCCCCCCATCCAAACGTCTTCCCTGCCTCGTACATGGCACCACCAGCCATCCACGAGCTAAGGTCGGATTTCTACAAGTCATTTATTTGTGTTTTAAAATCATGTCAAATTTTAGAAAAAAAAAGGTGTAAGGCTAGAACAAAGAGCTCCTTTTCACCTTTACCGGATTCCCCCCGGTAACATTTTACTGCATGTATGTGGTGTGCATCTCATCATGGCGTCTCCGTATGGACATATTACCATTTCTTCCAGATCATTGCAGTCCATCGCAGCCATGATGCCCCACGACCCCCTTAATGCTTCAGGGCCTGTTTCCTTACAAGAAGGACACTGTCATCCATAAACTGGCACCACCAGCCACATCAGGACACTAGCAATGGCAGAAAAGTATCGTCGCAGACTGCCGGTCATGTCCCTGATGGCAGGGTTATCTGCTAGAACCACATCAAGTGTCTGCTTAGTTTTCTTTGATCCGGAACCGATCCTCCACCGTCTCTTGTCTTTCCTGACCTTGGCGTTGAGAAGAGCACAGGCCAGCTCCTATGCAAAAAGTCAGTTTGGGTTTGTCTGAGGTTTCCTCAGGATGTGTGCATTTGGGGGGCAGGAGGGGCAGAAGGCGTTCATCACCTGTCTGCCAGTTTTCCCCACTGTCGACTTAACTAATAATGCAATTTGTTAATTAATATCAAATTAGTAAGTACGTCTTGGGAATATACTTAGCAATAAGTCTACACTGAGTATTTGGCATTCTACAGTAAGGGAACATTTTCCTTTTTCCATTAGGTAGTAATTTACTAGTTATATAAATTCATGGATTCTAATTTACCTAATGGGTTATAATCTACTGTTGCCATTTTCTGTTTTGTATTAAAATAGCCCAAGATTTCACCCCTGGGAGTCCTTGACCTGCTTTTACGATTGAATGCGCCAGCCAGTTGCTCCTTGTGATGGCCAGCAACCCTTTGCCCCCTCCCAGTAACAATCTCTTAAAGATTTGCATGTCCATTCTCGCCCAAATGATTGTGGGGAGGGCGAGTATAAACCTGCATCGGCCCCAGAGGTGTGTCCTGACTTCGCTCATGCTAATCAGGGTAGCCCATGCCCTCGGGTCAGAGGGATGGGTTCCAAATGGGTGCCAGGCCCATTCTGGCCAGTGAGAACAGAGGTGTCTGATGGGGCTTCTGGAAAAGACGCTGCCATTCTCTTCCAAGGGAGCTACTGAAAGAGAGGATAGCAAAGAACTCTCCTTCCTGCTTCATGACATGGTGTATAAAGTCAAGTTCGGACCTGATGTGCCGATGGATGCTGCCCAGAAGGAAGCTAGCCTGATCTCAATCTCAGAATACAGTGGTGGGAGGAACTGAGAGAATGGCAGAGACACACAACCAGAGCTCTGGGGACCCCACACATTTCTGGATCATTTTGTGCCCGAAGCCATCCATGGACTACTTAATGATTTCACCCAATAAACAGCTTTATGCATTTAAGCCAGAATAAGCTAAGATTTCTGTTGCTTGCAAGCAAATAGATAAATAAATAAATAAAATCCTAAATAATACACTCCCCCAAAACAGAAAAAAGTGGGGCTCCCTGCAGAGAAAAGCAAAGGAGGGGTTTCTGTTCCTGATGACCAAAAGCCCTCTTAACGACAAGCCTGATGCTCTCCCCCGCTGGTCTGAGTTTCTGGGGGCATATTCACGGGGTACCCCTGCTCTTAGAGGAGTGTGTGTCTCTAGTGAGGGCTTTATTCGCATTTCACGGCCATGTGTGTAAGAGCAGCTAACGCTGTCTGGTTCACCACGAAATCCCTAGCATCCTGAATAGTGGGGCATGCACAGTAAACACGCACTGAATGAGTGCCTGAGCCCTCCGGGCGTGCCTCCAAGACCCTCCCCTCCTATCCACCAAAGGAACAGAAGCTGTGGCTACAAGCTTGCATGACATTTTATTCTCTGCCAGGGGAGGGCGCTGCAAAGAGTTGGGTGAGGAAAACTGGAGGGCCCGCCCTGGATTTAGGAAGGCAGGAGCTGGCGACGGTTGCTGAAGATTCTGTGCTTCTCCCCAGGGTCTGGTAAGGTCCCAGAGGCTCCAAGACCTAGAGCGAAGAGAGGAGCCTGCTGTGGGCAGGTGTGTGGGGTCTCCGGGGGAAGCGGGGACTCAGCCACCTGCCCCTACTGAACATGCCCAGAGTTACAATCTGGAACCCCGTCAGGAGCCTGAGCGGGCTGCGGGGCTTTCGAGATGAAAGGCACAGGCTCCATGACAGGAAATGGTGGGGAGCTCACTGTACGGGTGACCCCAGATCTGCAAGTCCAAAGCCTCAGTCAAGGCTGGACTCACTGCCAGAGCCACTCAGGGGGCCCTTCCCTGCCCCACATCCCACAGCCCTGGCGTGATACACCGACACAGCCTGAGCAGCCCTGGGAGAAGGGACTAGAGAGCCCTCCGCACCAGCGGGGTCCGTGAGCCCAGCTCTCAGGCCCCCAGGGTGCTGGGCAAAGTTGGTGCCTGGCGGCTCCTGGCCCCCCCAGAACAGGTGGTGCTGGGCGGGGGGGCGGGAGATCAACCAGGGCTCTGATGTCGATGAGTATCCGGATCTGAGACCACTTCCCTGGTGTCAGCCTCCTTATAATCAACATATAATCAACATATTCAATCCTTACTTGAAATAGGAAATAGGGATTATTATGAGCACTGGGGATTATATATAATGAATCACAGACTTGTACCCCTGAAACAAATAATACAGTATATGTGAATTAATTGAATTTAAATTTTTTAAAAAAGGAAAAATGATTCAAAAAAAAAAAAGGAAAGAAATAGGGATTATTACCCCTTCACAGGTAAGGACACTCAGGCTCACCAAGGTGAAGACACTTGCTCAAGTGCCTGGCTGACCACGGATCGAGACCTGCTCTCACCCCAGGATCGCGAGAAAAGCAGCACGCTTGGGGCCGTGACCTGGGCCCTCCAGCCAGGAGTCCCTGCTGTCCCCGAGGCACTCACCTATTTCTGGTTTGCACAATCTGATTTTCACACAGATTTCCTCGGGGGATTTGTTATTCACGAGTCCCCGGGTGATGGCATTAAGATATTTAGTGACTGTTTCGTTACATAAATTCCTGGACATGAATATCTTCCGGCACACCACAGATGCAGCCCGTTTGATGGCTTCCTGCAGTAATAGCACCACAGAAAGACGCAGGAGTCAGGGGAGCTCTGGCCAGGGCAGCACCCCGCAGGCCCTGGCAGCTCGAGGCCCTGGGCAGTGCTGACTGTGGGCACGCTGGGAGTGGGACCTGGTGCCAGGTGGCCGTGGAAGCAGAGGCCGGAGAGCCCGGGATTGACCCTCGTGCCCAGGCTCCAGCCCAAGCCTGGCCTGGAGGGGATGTTGAGAGAAGGACAGTTGGCCCTGTCGTATCTCAGTCCCCTGCACGTCATCACCCCACCCTCGGCCTTCTGTATGGAGAACGGCGCCCTCAGCCGCTAGACCCACATTGCGCGTTCTGCCTGCCAAGCTGCCGGGGTCCCAGGCCTGGGGCTCATGCTCAGGGCTGTGGCAGGAAGGTTAGGAGGAGAGAGAGCGCGGAGCCTTGGCACATTCGATATTGAAGTGTCTTCTACTGCCATCGCAGTGGAGGAGCATAAAGCCGAACACTGAGGGCTGAGGGTGAGCCCGGCAGTGCCAGGCTGAGCAGGATCAAGGAGCAAAGGGGAGAAAGGTTGAAACAAGGCTTCTTGGTACGGTCAGCACTGGCTCAGGGCCTGACAGGGAGCCAACCACGTCCCATCCCCGCAGCTCCTTTAAAAGGCTTAGGCAGGGGCGCCTGGGTGGCTCAGTGGGTTAAGCCTCTGCCTTCAGCTCAGGGTCTTAGGGCTCAGGATCTTAGGATCGAGCAGAGAGCCTGCTTCCCTCGCACTCTCGGCCTGCCTCTCTGCCTACTTGTGATCTCTCTCTCCGTCAAATAAATAAAATCTTTAAAATAAAATAAAAGGCTTAGGCAACTTGCAAGAATGGGGGTTGTTTTCCATCTCATTCTTCGGGTAGGAAACCGAGGCTCGGAAAGCGTGAGGACTGGGCCCAGCCATGCAGCCAGGGAATGGCACAGCTGGAGTTGATTGGTCCTGACCCAGGCTCCCCTGGAACCGGCTTCACAAAGCCCCGCCGTGGACACACGCAGTGGGGCTACAGGGGAAAGTTCCTACCTTCTCTGGGGACAAGTTTCCTTTAACGACGGAATGGAAACCATGCACACTCTGCTTTCTACGTTCAGTTTGTGCTCCCAGAGCTTCACCATTTCAGGGGATTCCCTGAAGTCAGCCCCCAGATGCAGGAGGGGAGCCCACAGACTCCCTGCTGACAAGCTCTGGCTCAGCGAGGGACCAGCCCCTCCCTCAGCGCTGCCCCCACCCCCTGAATCCCAATCATGTCCTTGACCGCCCTGCAGATGCCTCCCCAAACCGCGAGCCCTCACCTGCGTGAGATTGTGTTTCAGGATTTTTCTCAGCATCTTGATTATACTCTTACAAGGCTTACAGAGGGAGATCATCTGGTCACCCTGTGAGAAAATGATGCCCCCTGAGGTGATCTCTCAGAGACCCCCCACAGCCCTTGGCAGGGCCCCAGGAAGAGGCTCTGGGGTGCCTCCGAAGCCAGCAGGATCGTCTATGATCTTTCTGTCGTCTAGGGCCTGACGCAGGCTGGGGGGCCCCTGCCCTCACTCCCACTAGTCTTCCTGGGACCGACCCCCCACACCCTGCCCCGAACCCACGGCACCTTAGCCAGCTAGCACCTGCCCCTCTTCCAGTGTCTGGTCAGACCCCGGCGGACACCACTGGGGCCCCCCACCCAGGCAGGGGTGTGCACAAAATCAGCGTCTTCAGCCCCCAGCCCCGCCGCCCTCCCACCCGCAGAGACGTGCTGCCCCGCCTGGTGCTCCCAGGGAGGAGACAATGGCGGAGAGGCGATGGGGGGGGGGCAGGGGTGCTCTGGGGGCTGAGCAGGGAGCCAGCTGCCAACCTTAGGGTCCTCCTCGGCCAGGATCTTGAAGAACTGCTGCTCCTCATCCACGTCAGCCAGGGACAGGTCATGGTCGTCAGGGGTCAGGCCAGAAAAGGTCAGACCTGCAGAAGAAACAACATCAGCATCCCTTCACGGGTGGAAGGAGAGGGAAAGCCAGATCTCCTGGCCGCTGGGAGCCCGGGAGGTGGCCGGAGCCCAGGACAGGGGTGGGGCTTGGTGAGGAGTCCAGGAAGCCTGTCCTCACACTCTGCCCTGGGCCTGCTCTGCCCCAGTCTCTGTGCCAAAGCCATGCTCTCTAGTTCTTTCTGGAAAACAGAAGGAAAAGGTTATACCTCCCCCACCATCATCCATGGACCCCTCTTCTGTCTCTGTCTCTATTCTCTCTCCACTCTCAAAAGTACACATGCACACACACACACCCACACACACACACATTTGACCTAAAGGAACCTTCTCTCATCTCCTCTCTGAGGTCCGTCTTGTTCTCTGCCTTCCCCCAAGAATTCAGGTCAGGCGGCCCGGCCCAGCCCAGGCCATTCTCCAGAACTGTCCCTACCCGCAGCTGAGGAGGTGCTGCGAGGACCTTCATGGGAAATGTCCTTACCTGGGGTGGCCAGGAGCACCGAGGCGAGGAGCAGGAGGGCCCAGGAGGTCATGGTGGGGCAGCTGCTGAGACAGCCTCCACACCCCCTTTATGCAGGCTGGCCATCTCACAACGTGACCTTGTTTCTCGTGTAGGCCACCTCTCCAGGTCACTGGGTTTACCGCAAACACAGACACCAGCTTCTGGAGAAGTAGGGGAGGATGGGTTCTTCTGAGGTTACACACTATCTTCCACCTCTCCCCACACACACTGCTAGAACTTTCTGAGCTAAGTGGGGGGTTGGCTGGAGGGCAGCAGCTGCCATGATGCCCCCACCCTGCCCGGGATGTGCTAATGGAAGAGAAATCCCTGCACCTGAGGGCTCAGGTGGGACCCTTGGCCAGGGAGCCTCCTGCCCCCTCCCCCTTCTCTGCCCCCTCTCCCAGGGGGCTACGCTGGGGCCCCTCCACCAGCCGTCTCCTGTATCCCTGCTCTCCCCCAGCCACTGCAGCCCACTGAGCGCTACCAGATTCCGCCAGATTTAGAGGCAGGTCCCTCCGCGTAGATGCTGATGGCTCCTCCCAGCCTAGCTTCCTCCGGGTGGTGAACCCCAAGCATGAAGCCTGCAGACCCCTGGGTCCCCAGCTCCTCATCAGCCTTCCGGCCATCACCATGGACGCAGGCTTTTCCCTCAGAGCCCAGCCTGTCAGTGACCTGGTCCACAGGGAGAGACAGCCCGTGGGAAGGAAGGGAGCCCCGGCCGGGGATCTAGTCCCAGCTCCCCGGGGCTCTGAGTCCTTGTCTATGCATGAAGGTCACTGGCCCTCACCTGGAATAGACATACGGGCCGCCCTCAGCGTCCAGGACCAGATAAATCACAAATAATCGTTTCATGTAAGTAGGTCCCAAACATGGCGTGGAATTTACTCGTGCTAAACTGTGTGCACTGTTTACCCGACGCTCGCATTACCCAGGGCATCCCATCCTCTGTCTGGGACCCTTCACCCTCCTCCTCCACGGCTCGGAGGGGGAGACTGGGTGCAGAGAGCAGGGGCCCTGACCTCAGCCACGTGGGCTGCGGGCGGCACTGCCGGGACTGGCACTCGCTTCCCACCTCCTTTGGGGTCTTTCCCCCCAGCTGCTGAGCCGGCAGAGCCGCCCAGCCAGGACCAGCTGGGACGGTCCCCTCAGCACCTCCCAGCCCTCCATCCCCCCTCAGTGTTTGCTCTAACTGCCCCACTCCCTCCCACCGCCTGGGAACCCCAACATGGGCTGAGGACCAAGGGTTGGCCTGGCCTTTTTCTCTAAATTCTTCTGTCTTCCCTGAGCTCATTCGGAGCCTGCTCTCCACTCAGCCTCTGCTGAGAAGGAAAGGTCGAGTCCGAGGCCAGCAGGCCTCAGACGAGCCGGGGGCACCTGAGCAAGATTCCCCATCTCTTGGAGCCTCAGTCCCCTTATCTGTGAAATGGGCATAGTGTCACCTGTGCATTGGGCGCTCATGTGGCCTGTCTCTGTGCTTGAGGAAACTTTTCAGCCTGTGGGTGCTGGCCAAGGTGGGCCGGTGTCCTGGGTGGGCATCCCCCCAGGTAGCTTCTGTGAGCGCCGCTCCTGTGGGAGGGGGCTAGGAGGGGGTTCCTGTCCTCAGGGGGAAATGCCCTGCCGGGAAGGTGCCACAAGCGTGCTCCCCACGGGACTCCTCAGCACCCTTGACATGCCAGCATCGCTGGTGGGTCCCCAACTTCTCAGCCTCTCCTAACATCATTGACCACAAAACCTTCTGGTCCAGGAGCTATTAGGGGGTCGAGAGACACTAGCTGACCTTGTCCCACTATAGCCTGAGGGGCAGCTGTCACGGAGACTCAAAACAGAAGGACAAACAGCCAGGCCCCTCCCCAGACGGTCAGACTGAGGTCCTCCTCATTCTCACTTCCTTTCCTGCTCCACGGTGGGCAGCGCAGAGAGTGAGCTAAGCAGGTTCGCCGCACCCCAGGGAGGGTCAGACTGAGCTGAGAAACGTGGGGCACCCCGAGTCCTTTCTGGCTTTTCTCCCCAGCCCCAGGAGGACAGACACACCCACACACTCGCCACACACACGCTCACTCACATCACACTCACACACTCTGCAAAGGACTCACACACCGTCAGACCACACACACACACATTGACCACACACTTGCACATGTGTGCACACGTGCACACACACACACACCATCTTTATTCCTGCCCAGTGGCAGGAATAACACCCCTTTATTCCTGGCACCAGTGCGCGCCACTGATGCCAGACTGAGGAGCACGGCATTTCAGCACTTTAGGTACTTTCGTCTCCTATTTCTGTTTTTTATTAAAAAATACTTTAATCAGATAAGAAAATTCGAATACAAACACCTGCAAGTTCACCAAGCAGATATAGTAAGCCTGTTGGAGATTTACAGGACTATCCACTTACTTTTAAATGTGTACATTTCAAAGTAAGTATATGTTTATTATAATTATATACCATAAAAAGCTATTTTTAAGCACCTTTTTTTTTAAAGATTTTATTTATTTATTTGACAGAGAGAGAGTGCGATCACAAGTAGGCAGAGAGGCAGGCAGAGAGAGAGAGGGGGAAGCAGGCTCCCTGCTGAGCAGAGAGCCCAATGCGGGGCTCGATCCCAGGACCCTGAGATCATGACCTGAGCCGAAGGCAGAGGCTTTAACCCACTGAGCCACCCAGGTGCCCTAAACACCTTTTTTAATTCAACAAAACATCATGAACATCCTTCCGGGTCCATCTATGTAGATTTCCTTCATCATTTCCACCAGTGGCTTAATGTTCTACTTTAGGGAAGAGCTATAACTTGGTTCTGGGACTCATGTGTCCACCATGATGTTTTCACAGGCACAGCAGAAGCTGGGAAAACCCTGCGATGGCTCCTGCAATGGTCTATGTGAGTAATAAAAATGTCGTCTTCAGATAGAGTGCCTCATGATCTCAAGGTGGCTGCCGTAGCTCCTCCAGGGCTCAGAGCTTTATCCCAGGTAGAAAAATGGAAAGAATGAAGCAGGAAGAGATGACACCTATTTAAGAAAAGCAAATCTTTCCCAGAAACCTTCTGCTTCCATCTCACGAGTAGATCTCAGTTGCAAGCCCCCAGTTGCTAAGGGTTACAAGGAAGAAAGCCGTCTGCTGGAATTTTGTTGTCACTTTGAACAAAATTGGGCTTCTGTCAGGAAGGACGAGAATGGGAACCAGGTAGGCCACAGCAGTATGGACTACAGGAGGAGTTCTTGCTGAAAGACCTTTGCAAGGAAGACTTGATAGGACTTTGTATTTAATTGAACACCGCAAATTGAGGGGAGAGGAGGCCAAAGCATTACCATATTTTGAGCCTGGGAAGCTGAGGGATTGGTCGCAAAGCAGAAGTAGGAGAAGGAGCTTGTCTGGGAAAAGTTACATTGAGGTGTTGCGTTGTATGCCAGTAGACGTGGACCGCTCTAGGGCAGGGTTGCCTCTGCTGAATCCGGGCTTGGCTGACCCCAAAGTCTGGGTTTCCCCCCGACCCATCCCATGCTGCCTTTCTCAGTGAGGAGTTGCCACCTCTCTCCCAGGCAGCCCTGGCATTGCCTCCTCCTGCTCTCAGCAGGCTCCCTGCACTCTAACCACATGGAAAGACTTTGGTCTAATGTGCAAAGACCACATTAATAAAGCGGAAGAGCTTCTGGAGGGTGACTCATGTTTGTTGTGGGTATGTGGTAAGGCCAGATGTTCCAGTAAGTTCTTGCCTGGGGAGTTGAGGGGTATAGCATGAGGTTCAAGTCGTCAGTCACAAGCCTCCACGAAGGTGTCTGGAGTCCCACCAAAGAGCACCTGGGCAGGTCCTACCTTCTTCCTGCTCATGGAGTCTCAAGGATGGCAAGTGAGGCCCAGGCCCTCCAAGATTTCCTGTGTGAGCTTAGTGCTTTGTGTATCTTCTGCAAGGAATCTTGGCTTTCTCCAAGGTCATGAAGGTATCCTCTTGTTTTCTTCTAGGTTTTATGGTTTTAAACTTTGACAGTTGGTCTATGATTCATCTCAAGTGAGCTAGGTTGAGGTTCCCCAGTCTCAGATCAATTTGTTGAAGATTTTCCTTTTCCCATTGAATTGCTTTGGCACACGGTTGGGTGGGGGATGTATGAAAGCAAACACCAAATATTTGGGGAGGATGTGCAGCAACTGCTGCTTCTGACATTGTTGGCAGGAGTATAAAAGGGTCAATCACTCTGAAACTTGGAATGACGGCTTTTCATGGAGTTAAGCCTCACCTGCCCAATAACCCAGCAAGGCCGCCATCTACATTTTTACCCGCACTAAATGAAAACGTATGTACATACATTCACACATATATGACCCAGCAATTATACTCCTAGATATGTACTCAAAAGACTTGAAAACAGGGATTCAAAGAGGTATTTGTATATCAATGTTCATAACAGCATTATTCACAATAGACAAAAGTGGAGACAACCCATGTGTCTACCGATAGATGAACGGAGTAAGGAAAAGCAGTACATACATAGAGTGGATTATTCAGCCATAAAAGAAACAAAGTTCTAACACATGCTACGACATGGATGAAACTAGAAAGCATTATTTTAAGTGAAATAAGCCAGACACAAAACGATAAATACCGTGTGATGCCACTTACATGACTATCTAGAATAGATATATTCACAGGGATAGAAAGATTAGCGTTACCAGGGGCTGGGGAAGGGGAAATGAGGGAGTTATTGCTTAATGGTTACACAGTTTCTATTTGGGGTGATGAAAATTTTTTGGTAATATATAGCGGTGATTGCTGTACAATATTTTAAATGTGATCAACACCAATGAATGGTACATTTAAAATGGTCAAAATGGGGGATGCCTGGGTGACTCAGTCGGTTAAGCATCTTCCTTCAGCTTGGGTAGAGATCCCAGAGTCCTGGGATTGAGTCCCACATAGGGCTCATTGCTCGGCGGGGAGCGTGCTTCTCCCTCTGCCTGCTGCTCCCCCTGCTTGTGCTCTCTCTCTCTCTCTCTGACAAATGAAAAAATAAATTTTTTTTTAAATTAAAAAATAAGATGGTTAAAATGGCAAATTTTGTTATATATATTTTACCACAATAAAAAATTTCAATAAAGGAGTATGTTCACAGAAACTTTCATAAAGCTAAAAACTATAAGTGACCCAAATGCACCTCCGCAGATAAATAGATTAACAAATTAAGGGATAGCCATACAATATACTACTACTACTTGACACTAAAAAGGAATGAATCACTGATTTGTGCAAAAAACAGATGTATCTGAAACACTGAGCAAAAAGACTACATTCTGTTATGACACCATTTGTAAGAAGTTCTAGAACAGGCAAAATTCATCTGTGGCATCAACAAGCAGAACAAGGAAAAGAAGCTAGAGGAGGGGGCAGGCATCCTGGAGAAGGGAGGGGGAAGTTCCCAGGTGATGACAATGTTTGTATTTTGTTGGCTGGGAATTGCCTGCGGGGGTGCACCTAGCAAATCTCCTCCAATTTTACAGGTAGGACTTACTCATTTCCCTCTATGGAGGCCATAGTAAGAGGATCTAACAAATCCTCCAGTTCCGAACAATTTCATGGCTCCTAATGAACACGACCAAATACTTTCCAAATGGATGGTATCAGTTCACACCCCACCGATACCGATTCCCTGTGCTCCCACCAGCATTAAATATCATCAGTCTTTATCTTGCAAATGTAATAAGAGAAAATAGCAACTATCTTTAATTTTCACTTACAACTGCAAATATTAGTTTAATAACTTATGTATGCTTGTTTACTATTAAATTTATTTTGGAGGAATTGTCTTTTTGTGTTCTTTATGCAATATCTATCAGACTCTACTATTTTTTCAATTTGTAGAAATTCCTTATGTAATAACTATATTAATGGTATGCTATGCTTGCTTCGAATATTTTGTCACTTCTTGGTTGACCTTCAAACTATGGTAAGTTTTCCTTATGTTTAGAATTTTTAATTTCTAGAGTCAAATGTGTGTCTTCATGAGATCCTTTTTTCAGTTTAGAAAGTTGTCATTACCCCTTTTTCCTTGAAAAAAAAATTTTTTTTCTGATTTTTGCAGTTATATCTTTTTTAAGGTGACACTTTCATCCTCTGGAACTTATTTTAATAAATTATAGGGGGGGATCAAAATTTATTCTTTTCAAAATGCTATCCGGTTCATCTAAAACCTTCATTATATAATATTTTCCCCTTTGCCCTACAGATTTGAAAGGATTCTTTTGTCTTAACTTATACGTAATACGATCAAATTGTGCTATGTATTCTGTCTCATTGACCTGAATAGGTTGTGTTCAATTAACATCATATCATTCAACCACTATGACTTCCCTTTTCAGAGTTTCCTTTGATATTACTTTATTCTAAAATTATACCTAAGAATGGGAGAAGATATTTGCAAATGATATATCTGACATTGAGTTAATATCCGAACTATACAAAGTTGTACAGCTCAATGCCAAATAATAATAATGATAATAAGCCAATTTAAAAATGGGCAGTAGACCAGAATAGACATTTCTCCAAAGTAGACAAACAGATGGCCAACAGAAACATGAAAAGATGCTCAACATCACTCATCTTCAGCGAACTGCAGATCAAAACCATAATGCGCTATCGCCTTATGCTTGTCAGAATGGCTAGGATCAAAAAGACAAGAAAGGGTTGACGAGGATGTGGAGAAAAGGGAATCCTTGTGCACTGTTGGTGAGAATGTAAACTGGTGCAGCCACTTTGGAAACAGTATAGAGGTTCCTCAAGAAAGTTAAAAATGGAAGTATCATATGATCCTGTAATTCCATTACTTGGTACTTACCCAAAGAAGATAAAAACACTATTTGGAAAGATATATGCACCCCTATGTTTACTGCAGCATTATTTACAATAGCAGAGATATGGAAGCAACTCAAGTGTCCATCGATAAATAAATGGATGAAGAAGATGTAGTATATATACGCAATGGAATTTTACTCGGCCAAAAATAGAATGAGATTTTGCCATTTGCAACAACATGGCTGGACCTAGAGGGTATGATGCTAAATGAAATAAGTCAAGCAGAGAAAGACAAATACCGTACGACCTCAGATACATGTGGAATCTTAAAAACAGAACGAATGAATAAACAAAAGGCAGAATCAGATATACACATAAAGGGAACGAACGGATTGTTGGCATAGGGGAGCGGAGTGGGGAGATGAGCGAAATGGAAAAAGGGGAGTGGGAGGTACAGACTTCCAGTTATGGAACGAGTAAGTCACAGGAATAAAAGGAACAGCACGGGGAATATAGTCGATGGCGTTGTACTAGTGTTTGCATGGTAACAGATGGTAGCTACACTTGTGGGCAGCCTGACATAACATAGACTTATCCAATCCAATGTTGTTCCCCTGAAACCAATGTAACATTCTGTGTCAACTTTACTCAAGAAAAATAAATATATATAAATATATAAAACATTACACTTCAAATATTTTAT
Organism: Nasua narica; assembly: GCA_028533885.1. Classification (NCBI taxonomy): domain Eukaryota; kingdom Metazoa; phylum Chordata; class Mammalia; order Carnivora; family Procyonidae; genus Nasua; species Nasua narica. The sequence continues at coordinate 34,837,867 of CM052811.1, forward strand.
ATACCGTAATAATTTATATACCAAACATATATATAAAGCATACCTTATATACTAAATCTATCCTCATGACTAAAGATAATACTTATACCTATGAAATTATTTCAGTAAACAAATATCACATTGTAATTTTCCTTTTAAATTTCGTTAGAATGAAGAATTAATAGGAAAGAAGTTTCTGTATTTATAGTCACTTTTCCAACCATGAGCATAGCACGACCTTCTGTTTTTCCAAGTCCTCTTTTGTATCACTCAGAAATGTTACAGGAAGAACTCTCAAGCACAGGCAGCAAGCTCAAGCAGCATGGTGGCGGGGAGTGACCCCAGGACCTGCCCCCAGCCTCTCCCAGGGGAGGCCGTGGGACAGCGTTGCCCTCCAAGGATGCTGGAGCTGCTAGAAACCCGGCTCGTCCCACGCGGGGACCCAGCATTGGAGCTTACTCGGGGGGCAGGTGGCTCCAACAAAATCAAGGCAGGGAACCAGAAGTGAGGTCATTTAAGGCAGTAAAAAGGACACAAAATTGGAAGATGGTCACCAGAAAGACCCAGCCGAGAAAGCAGAGGATGGAAAAGAGGGGGACAGAGGCTTCAAGCGTGAGGTGTCTCATCCGGCCACCCCAAACTTCCCTGAACAACCTCTGCTGTTTCTGCCCAGAACTGCTCTCTGCAGCCCGGGGAACCTGACCAGCCCCTCCCCGCTAACTGCCTGCTCTTCTTGACGCTACCTGGGAAGACACAATATCCTCACACCCAGAATGAGAATAAAAATGCCTATCACAAAAAAAAAAAAAAAAACAAAAAACAAAAAACAAAAAACAAAAAAAAACACCTATCACAGCTTATGGGACGGGTCGACATTTCTGGAGCATTCATCCATTCTGCCTTTCGGTGACCACTCACGGGGTCCCATTTCCGGGATTTGGGACTTCAGGGCAGCGGCTTACTAAGCACCACACCTGCTTCTTGACTCCAATCCTCTCTGGGACCCATAGCTGTTTGCATCATCCAGCTGTCCCGGTGACTGGTGCACATTACCCCCCGGATTGCTCAAAACTCACCAAGTTCCCGCTTAGGCGTCAAACTTATTTTCTCTACAGTACTTTTAATTTGGATTTCAGTCCTTGCTGAAGCTTTGAGAGATGCAGCTAGTGATCAAAGCCTGAGGCACAGAACGTTGCTTCTTCCCAGCCTCCTTTCTCTGTGAGCGTTCAGGATTCCTGCCACCAGTTTCCATGCTGATGATTCTCTTTCTGGCTCTTGTAACCTCTGGCTGGAAGTCAGGACCTTCATACAGGCTGTTCGGGTAACTTCCTCTATGAATGAGACTATCCTGTATTTTCCCTTTTCATCCCATCCAATGATAATGTGAGCTCCAGGAAATATTCCCATCCAAACTGACTGCGGGCTCTCTTGCTACCCCGTCACCATCTGTGCTACTTCTAGCGATCATCCTGTTACTTTTACTTAAAGTACACACCCCGGTGTGTTCTGGGAAGACCAATGCCTGGTTGTACTTCCTCAACAGTTTCCTCATTGCAACAGTGTAAGACACATCGAAGTACTTGAGGTTCCATTTGTCAGCTGGAGATGCTGCTTTGTTCCACTTCCTGTGCCTGATCTTGAGTGAATTGAAAAATCTGTATCAATAATAATTAGTGAACGGCTTCACAAATTAGTTTTCACCTTAACACTGATCAAAACTTACAACTACCCTAAGAATCCATTTTAAAATTGGGAAAGAATGATGACTTGAGATATGTAAAAAACAAACTGAACTGAGGGTTTCCATTCCCCCCCCCCTAAATTTTATACTTTTTCATAATGTATCCTTTGGAGCTATAATACAATTTATTGAAATAGTAGGGTTTTTTTCCAAATAAAATCATCTCAGGAAAAGTGTTTAGACCTGGTTGGGAACACTGCATATTACCCGTGTTAATTTGATATGGACACCCCAGTGACATGAGTTAACATCTGGCCATACTGATGTTGTGTTACCCAAAAAACTACTCCGTGCAAGCTTTATGTAAATAGGAGATTTGCTGTGAACTCAAAGATACAAACTTAAAGAAACACTTTTTCCAAAAAAACAAAAACAAAAACCAAGTACTTTCACCTGCAGCTTACCACCTAAAATATAAGTGAGAGAGAAGCGAAACACAAAGACCTTCAGGTGGCTAATGTAGTTAGACTCGCTCACCCTTCGCGTTTCCTCCTCCTAGCTGGAGAGGTTGAAAAGTTGCACTCACACTTCCCAGAATTCATTGCAACTTGGATCTGGAGGAAATCAGGCTTTACAATAGAGGCAACGCCTCGGGGTTGGGAGGCTGACCCCAAGGCTGTCTCTCTGGCCCTTCCCCCTGTTTGGGCTGGTAAGCAAGGTCCTAGAAATGTGAGGTTTGGGAGCAGGAGCCCTTCTGGGGTCAAAAGACTTCTTAAGCTGGACTTTCTAATCCCCACATGGCAGCTTTGTATGTGTGTCCTTGAACCCAGAGCCTCAGAGACAACCTCAGAGACAGCTATGTGGGCAAGTTCTTATTGCTCTTGGACTAGTCCTTGAGGCCCAATCAAAACCAGCTCCTTCGGTCTTACTTACAGTTTTTGAGGACTTACTTCCTTCTTTTAAGTCCCTTGCTCTTGAATTCCCTGGGGTTTCTTGTTTTCTGCACTGAGTGCCAACTAAGCTTTCGAGATCCCTGTCTTCCTCCTCTAAAATCCAGAAGAAGTGGGGGTCTAATTCACTCTACCAAAGACAAGCATCTCTGTCCTTGCATTGCGCCCTCTGTATCTTTGCGGTACCTTTAGAGTCCCGTGAACACACATGCACACGTGCGTGTGTGCACGCGCACATGTGCACACACACACGCATGCACGATTCGTTCTTTCTGTTAACCCAATGGCTGCGACTGCCGGGGCTGCGGTCAGCAGGCTGGGACTGTACTTTCGAAGGGTAGACGAGTATTCAAGGTGACTCAGATTATCCTGTGAGGCCAAATGCCTGTCTTCCCCACCACTCCCCATGTCCTCCCCCAAATTCCCAACTGGAGTTGGGTCCATAATGCAGCCTCTCAGTGTCCTTTATGAATTTCTCTCCATTTTATTCCCAGAAGCCCCTGACCCATGGAGTTCTGTCTCTGAGGACCGCCTTTGGCAATAGAGTGAAAAGCCACTTCTTTTGCCCACGTCAGCCCGTGGCTACATTAATTTTCCCTTGTTGCTCTAGCAACAGCTGTGAACATAGTGGCTTGACCCAATGCCCATTCAGTGCCTGACGGCTCCATAGGTCTGAAGTCTGTTCCTCCCCTCTGGGTCTCACGAGGCCAGAACAAGATGGTGGCTGCTCAGGCTCCTATCTGGGAAGACTCTACTTCCAAGGTCACTCAGGTTGTTGGCAGAATTCAGTGTCCCATGCTTGTAGGACTGGCCCCCTTTGCTTACTGGCTGCCAGCTGAGGGTCATTCTCAGCTTCGAGAGGCTGCTGGCATTCCCTGGCTCGTGACCCCTTCCATCTTCACAGCCAGCAATAGTGGATCAAGCCTCTCTTTGCTTTGCATCTCTCTGAAGTCCCCTCCGCCTGTGTCCCACTCCACACACACATATTCACAAATACCCACAAGCCATCCCTCTGGGTCTTTCTTCCGCTCTGCTTGGATCCCCACTTCACCTCCTATTTATGATTTAAATTTTGAACTTCTATTTATGAACAGCATGAGGAAATTCTTCAAATTGTTTTACTTACAAAAAGCACAAGGAAAACAAATATAATTGTCCCCTCGTGTCCCTCCCTCCCCCAAATTCCCCACTATTCCATAGTCTCTCTCTCTTCAGGGGGAACTACTGTTGAAACTTCCTTTTTTATCTTTCCATACGAGCGTAGCATATATGCATTGCTCCCTTCCTAATTACAAAATGTAAAACATATGCAGGGATGTGCACAAAACAAAATGCACAGCTCAACTGGTCCCTATGAAGGAACCATCCGTGGAACCAGCACCCAGGACAAGAAACGTGTCAGCGCCCCAGACGCCCCCTCTTACCTCCATCTCTCCTCCCCTAAAGTGCACTGCCCTGACCTTAACGATACTCATGTCCTTGCTGGTCTCTCTAGCAGTCACCTGAGCACAAGCTCTTATGCAGCACAGTCCCATTTCCTCTAGTAGTGAATTGCATGCAAACGGAACGGGATGTAATGCATTCTATCGAGTCCGGCTTACTGGGATTGGGATTCATGTGTGAGATTCACGCACGCTGCTGTGGGCAGGAGGAGGTGGCTACCTTCTCTTGCTGGGCACTATGCCGCTATGGAAATATTCCGTAGCTTATCCATTCTCCTGCTGATGGATGTTTTGATTGGTATCAGTTTTCACCTTCTGATACACCCCAATTACCTTCTTTTTTCCAGTTTTATTGAGATATAGTTAAAGCACAGTCACCTGCATGCATTTATACTGCACAACCTTGTCTGTTTGGACGTGTCTACACCTATGAAACTATTGTAGCAGTCAACACAGTTGACATGTCCATCACTTCCTTGCATCTTTTTGGATAAATGAATGGATGGGTAGATGTATGTATGTATGGATGGTTGGATGGATGGATGGTGGATGGATGGATGAAGTTGGTCTGGAATGAAGAAGTGAAGGAAGGAGATCTGAATGACACATGGGTTTAATGCATGGATGGGTGGATGCCTAGAAAGAGTTCCATATGGCATAGCTTCCTCTCACATTTTGGCTGCAAGTCCCTGGATACCTTCTAAACTACATGTTGCAGGGGCACCTGGGTGGCACAGTTGTTAAGCATCTGCCTTTAGCTCAGGTCATGATTCCTGGGGTCCTGGGATCGAGGATCCCCGCATCGGGCTCCCTGCTCAGTGGAGAGCCTGCTTCTCCCTCTCCCACTCCCCCTGCTTATGTTCCCTCCTCGCTGTCTGTCAAATAAATAAAATCTTTTTTAAAATAAATAAATAGAAATAAACTACATGTTACAGACACACTTCATGCATTGACCGACTGTAAGGGACCCTTCCAGTGCCTGGGCAGCCTGCTGAGCCTGAAAGCCTGACGGGTGGTTGAGAGATGACAGGCGTATCTCCTTTGTGTTTTAGACAGAAGCTGCTGGCTACAGCACTCTGGCCAAGCAGACAGATCAGGTGGGGAGGGCTGACTCATGAACCTCTCATTAGTGTTCCCGGTCAAAGCTAAGGCCACACTCCTGACCACAGGCCGACACCACTGAGTGACACCTCAGAGTGTGACACTAAGAGAGATAAGGAGTTTCTCACAGAGATAACAAACTTCATCGAAACCACGCAAGACTTGTTTCTCGAGTTCCCAGGCCACAGGAGGGGCCCATCTCCAGCCAGGCTTCTGCTCTCAGAGGCTGATGCTTCTCCATCACCTTTTCTCCCTTGTGTCCACCTTCTGCTCGTAACTTTGTAAACTTTTCATAGTCTCCCATCCCAGACTCATCCCTACATGTGTCCTTTCTTTTGAGAAGCCCCAAAGTCACTGGCAACTTCCGTCTCTGGCTTCTAGGGTTGATGAGACCTTGGATCCAGAGACCTTTAAAATTAGGGCTTCTTACACCCACTCTGAGTCCTGCCCTGCCCCCTCCCTCACCCACCAGTGCATCCCAGAATCACCCCAATGAGTCCGGTTTCCCCTGTGGCCTCACTTAGACGTTGGCTTTTGCCACTGGGTCCCCTGATACCTGACCCTTGCCTCACCCACTGCCCTGCTGCAGTGCCTTGACCCGAGCTTTCCAAGAGAGCCGCCTGTCCCATAGAAATGGCAGCTGGCACCCTTCCGGGCAGAATCAGCTTCTCTTCCCTTCGCCGAAGCGGCCACACCCTTCCCGTGTCCTGTGGCAGTTCAAACAGCAAGGCTCCCTGGGCCTTCTCTCCTCCTCCAGCTGCCTCGGTGGCTACTTCCCCAGACCCCTCCCTTCCTCCCTCAAGATGCCGACCTCAGGCTCCACATTCTCCTGCACTACTTTGCGCAGGCTCCAGGCATAGCCATCCTGGCACCCCTGGGACACCCCTGCCTCCACAGAGGAGACTCAGGCACCCCTGAGAGGCCTCGCAGGACTCTTCCCTCCTTACGCATGAGCAACTGGAGACTGGGCCACCAAAGCAGAAAAGAACCTCACCAACCAAGGACAGACGTTCCCTCCGAACCAATGGCAGCCACACCATACAGGTGCCATCTTGGGGACCTTTAAAAGATTCGCAATCCCATTTAAAAAAATGTGGGCTCTCTAGACAATGGAATATGAATCCATTATTCCTTGAGAAGGAGGCGATCCTGGCGCACACTACAGCACGGATGAACCTTGAGGACACGATGCTAACAACCAATACCATGTGACTCTACTCCCCAGAGAAAAGGGGAGGCGTCTCGGTCACAGAGACCACACGTGCAACGGTAGTTGCCTAGGGCTGGGACAATAGGGAGTTATTTAGGATTTTTTTTTTCTTTTTTTCTTTTTCTTTTTTTTTTGAATAGAAGTTTTTAGGGGCACCTGGGTGGGTCAGTGGGTTAAGCCTCTGCCTTCAGCTCAGGTCATGATCTCAGGGTCCTGGGATCGAGCCCCACATCGGGTTCTCTGCTCAGCAGGGAACCTGCTTCCCCCTTTCTCTCTGCCTGCCTCTCTGCCTGCTTGTGATCTCTCTCTCTCTCTCTCTCTGTCAAATAAGTAAATAAAATCTTTTAAAAAAAAGAATAGAAGTTTTTATCTAAATGCTAGTTAGCTAACATATATGGTAAAATTGGTTTTAAAGGAGGTATTTATTTATTTTTTTTAAAGATTTTATTTATTTATTTGACACAGAGAGAGAAATCACAAGTAGGCAGAGAGGCAGGCAGAGAGAGAGGAGGAAGCAGTTTCCCTGCTGAGCAGAGAGCCCGATGCAGGGCTCGATCCCAGGACCCTGAAATCATGACCTGAGCCGAAGGCAGAGGCTTTAACCCGCTGAGCCACTCAGGTGCTCCAAGGAGGTATTTATTTTTAATGAATACAGACTTCATTTCTCCAGACCAACAAGCTAGTTGCACAGCAGGGTGATTGTACTTAATACCCCGGAACTGTGCACTTAGGAATGGTCACGATGGGAGACTCTCTTCGGTGCGTTTTACAATTCGGGAAGAAAAGAGTCACAGTTAGAGGGAGAAGAAAGTCTCCTCCTCCCCCATGAGGGCAAAGGTCAACGGGACATCTTTGAAGAGCTGTTGGCAAAGCTCAGTAAAGTGTAAAAGATGCTGGCCTTCTGGCCAGTCTTAGATTGAGCCGAGCTGAACACACTCCAACAAGCGCACAAACACACATATGAAGGGGAGCCTTTGAGACGTTGTCCCTGACCCTGAACACCTGAAAATAGTCCATGCTTGGGGGGATGAGTACATAGGTTATGGCAGAGTCCATAAAATGAAACATTATGTGGGCAGGGAAGAGAGGGAAAGCCCTGTTATCAAACTTGAAAAGATGTTCAAGATGAACCAACTGGGGAACCAGTTAAGCACAGCAGGCAGAGGACAATCTCTTTTTAGGAAAAGAATGGCTCCCGATCTCATGAGCACGCCATGGCTGCAAACCGATCACACCCTTACCGGCTGGAAACAACACCCATTTAGGACTTCGTGGTTCCAGAGGCCAGAAGTCCCGGTGGGTCACAAGGCCAAAATCAAGGTGTGGGCCAGCCTGGGCTCTCCTCTGGAGGCTGAGTAGAAGCCACTCCCAAGTTAGCAGAGCTTGCCCTGAAATTTAGGTCCCGGGGGGCTTTCCCCCCTCGCTCACGGGTACCCCGCAGTGACCACAGCACACAGTTCTTGTGTTTCCTCCCGCTTCCCGCTCCCCCTTTGCTGCCCCCTTTCTCCCACTCCCCACTCCCCCTTCCATGTGCCCCAACATCATGGCACAATCATGAGCTCAGGGACGGGTCCACACCCCAATGTGACCAGTCAGATGCGAGCTATGTACTGTGGCTTCAGGGAAGAAAGGGACCTCTGACCATCGGCGGGACTTCCACAGGGGCCTCCCTCTTGCCCCGACAACATGGGACGGGGCGGGAAGGGGACTGGGACATCTGCAACTGCCACCACATTTCCCTCCATGAGGGGAGACAGAGAGTGGTGCACGAGAACCCCGCAGAAAGCAGAGGGCAGGCACAGAGAGAAGCCAGGTCTTGGTGACAGCCGTGGGAGCCTAAGGACCAAGCTTTGCCTACAACTACTTGATGTATGCCTGGACTTGCCTTTCTGGTAGAAGACGTTTGAATCAATTTCATGCTAGTTTGTAACAAAAAAATACCTGACGCACTTATTTTTGGAAACAGAAATTCACTGATAAACGCAAAAATCACAGAAATGATCCCCTGAAGTCAAACTTTCTCCTGCTAGCGTTAAGAAAGCCTGCACGCTCACTTTAGTTCATCCTCTGCCCCCAGATATTTCTATGTCCCGGATATAATACAGAAGGGCTGTGCGGGGAGAGCTACACCGCCCTGAGCGGGATTAATCCAGCAGCATAGCCACCAGACAGAGCCCCATGGGGGGGCCTGAGAGCCACACACAGGAATTAAACCGGATGCCTGACCCTGGGGCCCACAGGGAGGAGGGAGACATCCACTCCTATTAACAGCACCCAGCGGGTAGGAAGCCCCCTGAGGGCTAGGATATTAGCAGGTTGGTTCACTCTATCTCCAGGGAACTCCTGTGAGCTTAAAAATGGAGTCAGTGTGGGGCGCGTGGGTGGCTTAGTCCTTAAGCGATGGACTCTTGGTTTCTGCTCAGGTCGTGATCTTAAGGTTCTTGAAATTCAGCTTTGCCTCAGGCTCCATACTCATTGGGAAGTCTGCTTAGGGATATTCTCCCTCTCCTTCGCCCCCCCACTCCAAATAAATAAATATAGATATATTTTAAAATGGAGTCATTTGCCAGAGTAAAAACTGGAACTTGTAGGGTCCCTCCCTTCTAGCCATGGCAAGAATCCCATCTCCTACTGTCTCCTCCGTTCCCAAGCATTTCTAGGTATCGCAGGGCCCATCCTGGTGTCAATATTCCAGGAAATTCCTGTTTCTGCTTCTCTTGGGGGTATGTCTACCTAACCGCTGTACATCCTAGCCTCTCCCAAAGGTGTTAACGGGACATGTCTCCACTCTCTCCTCTCCCACAACCCAGGCCTTTGTCGAGGAGGCAGGGCTGGGCTGGGGAGTGACTGATGCCATGAGAAGTTCAAGTCCCCACCTCTCTTCAGGTGTCTGAGGCTTTGTCAGAGGGACAAGTCTGGCCTGCTGACTCCTGTGTCCCTTAGGGAGAGGGTTCTCCCGAGAGGTCCCCCTGTCCCCCCCACTTCTGTTCATCCCGGCACACGGGCAAAACGCACTGTGTGTGGACCCCAGGAGGGGTCATTGTAAGACTCCAGCTGTGGCCTCCAAGCCAGAGTTCATGCAAGTCTACCAGTGCTGAGAGATGTCACAAAGGACAGAGGGTCCGTGGAGGCAAGAGGAGGGAGGGGAGATGGACTCCAGTGGGGGCAAACTGGGAGGCCTCCATGGAGGAGATGGAATTTAATCTGCATAGAGAGAATGGAAAGAATCCATAGACTTCCTTCTTCCTTTGCTTCCTCCCTAGATCTTTCTTCCCTTCTGCCTTTGGATAAGACAATGTGGGATGCACACAAGAAAATATATGACTAGAAATTGTATAAGCAGAACAGAAACGGTTCGGGAATAGTAAATCGGCAGCTCAGCCAGGTCAGGGCTCTGAACTGCTTCTCTGTGCTTCGCATGTTTTTCCCTTCTGGGACAGAATGGCTGCCAATTCTCCAACATCGCATCATTGCGTGGGAACATCCAAAAGGAGTCAGAGGCATTTGTCCCCATCGGTCTCCTAACCAGGAGGACACATTGCCAAGAAATACACCCACCCCTGCAGCCCCCAGCAGATTTCTGCTGGACCAGAACCTGAACACATGCTTACTCCAAAGTAATTATTGGCAAAGGGGACTGGCGTGGGCGACTCTTGGAGCATCCACAGGGCTGAGGCAGAGACGCAGCTCTCCTAACACCCAGAAACCGTGTTCTTCCCACAGGCGTCTACCACCCTCAGACCCTCAGGTCACAGGAAACAAAACCATGCACAATAGCATTGGCCGGCACCGGGCGTCCGTATACCTGGCAGCCCTGAATTCAGATTTGCAAAGTATGGGTGTAGGCTGCCGGTGTAGGAGAGGGAGAAACGGAGCGGGCTGAGTACAGGGGGCAACGGTAGTGCTGTGTTAGAGCTCCCTTAAAGATTCCCAAACTGAGCGACTTAAAACAAAAGCAATGTAATCCCTCATGGGGCTGGACGCTAAAAGGTCAGCTGTGACCCTGCACTGAGCCCCACCATTCTAAACTCACTATGGGGAAAGGGGTCTCAGTTGTCTCCTCCATCAACAAGGATCAAAATAACCCCAATGCTCCCCGTCCCAGGCCTCTGCAGGAGCCATTCCCTCTGCCTGGAGCTCTTCCCCATCCCACCCCCAATTTGTCCAGCCCCACTCCTAGGCTTCCTGAAATCTCTGCCCTGCTGTCCCGGGCTTCCCAGAGCCTCCCCTCCTCACCCAGGGCCTGGGCGGTGCCCCTGTTCTGCTCACAGGTCTGTGGCTCCCAAAGCACTTGAGGTCCACGAGGGCAGTGACCGCTGGGTCCCCAACTCCCAGACCATCAACCAGTATTGGGTCAAATGGGTGCATCAGCGAGAGCTCTGGTATAAAGGCCAAGCTTCTCCGCCCTCCCTTCTAAAGAAGGAAATTCCTTCTCTTGAAAGAACTGAAGACAGAAGAAAGGGGCAGTGCTAGGAAGGGCCCCCATGAGGCCTCCCTAGCTGGAAGGGCCCCCATGAGGCCTCCCTAGCTGGCATGTGCCAGGCATTCCCTGGGTTTTCCACACAGCGCCGTGGAGTAAGTCACGTCCAGAGCGGGGATGCCCGTGGGCATGGGGTGGCCAGGGAGGGCAGTTTTAGGTCCCTGGGGAGCGGCCCCAGGGGGAAGGCACAGAGACGCCGCAGCCCAGAGCCACAAAGCGACAAGGAAGTCACAAAGAGAGCTGAGAGATGTCACAAGGAAGGAGACCCCAGAGAGGTCCACATGTAACCCGGGACAGCACTCCGCGACCTCCTGTCTCGGCCCCCAGTTCTCTCCACCCAGACTTCTGGCCCTTTCCGCGGTCAGAGAAATAAGGCTGCCACCTACACTGCAGCAAACAATGAATTCATTTACAAAAAACAAAAAGAAAGAAAACAAACTTGACTCTGCCCCAGCTGGCTTCCTTCTCCCTCTGTCTGTCTTCGTCCTGCCCTCAACGTTTCAAAACTGCTATAAACCATCCACAAACAGAACTGACCGTTCTCAGCATCTGGAAGTGTATCGCTCAGTGGCACTAAGTACACTGACGGCTCCCGGGAGAACTGTTTTGCACACACTGCTCTTCCAGCAACCGCACCTTTTCGCACTCTGCCAGCAACGCCCTGGGGTTCGCGTTCCCCACCGACACTTGGCATTGCCGGCTTTTTACCCGCAGCCGTCCTGGAGGGTGTGAAGGGCATGCTCAGGCCCCTGGGCCTTCAGCAGCCCGGCCCCCCCGCCGTCTGCGTGCGCCACCAATCCGCTGGGCTTTGCACCTTCCCTCCTCTGCCATCCCACCACCAGGGACGCAGCTCTGATCGCCCAACTGGAACTCCAATCGGCTCCCCCAGGCCTGCGGATTGAACCCCTTTGGGGCAGTTGTCTAGCCTGGTCCAGCTGGCTCTGGCGGAGGGGGTGGGGGGTGAAGGGAGGTGGCACACGGGCCTTCCAATTCCAGGAGTGTGGCGAGGCCACTTTCTTTCTTTCCTGCCTGCCTACCTGCCTTCCTTCCTTTTCTTTTACTTTCTTTCTTTCTTTTACGTCTTTTCTCTCTCTCCTCCCTTTTTTTAATGATGTCATTTATGTACTTGAGAGCGAGCGAGCAACTAGGGGGAGGTGCGGAGAGAGGAGGAGGAGGAAGAAGGCTCCCTGCTCAGTGGGGAACTCGACTCAGGGCTCCATTCCAGGACCCCAAGATCGTGATCTGAGCTGAAGTCAGACGCTTAACTGAGCGGCCCGGGTGCCCCACAAGGCCACTTTCTTGCTGTGGGCAGGCAAGGACAGACTGGCGCAGTGGGGACCGAGGCCCGCCGCGGACACAGTGCTAGACAGGAAACATGAGTGGAAACAGCGTGGTCACCAGAGACTGGCCGGTAGAAATGACAACAGTCCACACACCTGGGGGGGCGGGGCATCCTTATCAACAAACTCAAGTGCATGAGCTCCCAGACCTTGGGACGGCTAACAGTGTGAGGTCTGTTTGTTTGTTTGTCCCAGAATGATTCTTTTCTTCATCGACAGTGAGAAATAGATGGGCCAGGGGGACAGGGGACAGATCTGTGCAGGCTCTCCCCACGTCCATGCCCCGTGAAAAGCCAAGCTTTGTCAGAGAGTGTGCTGACAGCGGTGTTGGGGCAAGAGGAACCAGAGACCCATCCCACGGACCATGAGGTGGGGCACCTCCTTCCCCTCCACTGCCGGGGCTCTCTGCAATGGCTGGCTTTCTGTGTTTCTTTTATGCTCTTGGACGACAATTCTTAGTAGTGGGGAGAAGCCATAGACCCGCTATCCGGGAGACCCCATGCAACCCTCTCCGTTCTGCGCTCACTGGGTTGGATGCAAGACGATGCTTGTGTCCGACTCCATTCCCCGATGCCCTGGGCGCTCGGGCACGCTGCATGTGCCAGCCTGCCGTGCGGTTCAGCGGGAACCATACCTGAGCTCGGGACAATGAGCTGAGGGCACAGATGATGGACAGCCCGGCCCGGCCTCAAGCCTCTCTCATGTCTTCCGGGCTTCCTCTCTGTGCCCTGCCAGCCAGAGGCAGACGATCCAGGGGAGGACTCCCAGCCCTGGGGGATGGCGGCCAGGCAGACGGAGGAGCTGGGCTCCTGAATGACTCTGTGAACCAGAACCTGACCCCTCCTCCCTGAGACTCTGCCCTGGGATGGAGCGAGAAACAAGTATGTGTCCTGGGAAGCCACTGGCCTCGAGGGCTCTGTGTTCCTGCTGTGAGACTACGCTGACCAGCGCACACTGGGGACCGCTGTCCCCAGATCCCACTCTGCTGCCCGGTCAGTCCTTACTGCACCCAAACCGGCTGCGTCCAGCTCGGCTCATCTGTTCCCCACGTAGTGACCCACTAGAACATTCCAGTCCCACCTTCCTGGCTTCTGCCCAAGTCACCCTGCTCCCGATCTGTGGTCCCACATTCTCTTACTGACAAGGGCTGGAGCCAACAAACTGCACGGATCGTTGGGTGACCTCCAGCGTGTCACTTGACCATCCCGCTCCCCCAACCCCATGAGTATCGGGGCACCTCCTAGAGCACAGAGGCCGGGAGCCTCTGCTGCAGAGGGCACCCCAGTCATCAGATGCACTCCTCGCCAGCTGGTGATAAGTTAAGTTAAGGCTCTACTCCTTGCACTCACAGAAGTGTCCTCCCCTGGCCAGGTGGCGAGCTTGTCCCCGGTATGCCCTGCCAGCGGGACTTGACCCCGGAGCCCCTCCCCCTGCCATGGACACTTTCTTTCTCCTGGACCTCCAGTGGTGGCCCGCCCCTAACCAGGAGCGGCCCCCAGGGGACAACTGGGCTGCTCAGGAGCCACTCTGGAAATCCTGTCCCCCATCCTTATCTCAGGCTCTTGGGGTACTTGGGGATTTTGTTTGTTTGTTTCATGTCAATGCTCTTCTGAGGAATGACAATCCTGTGTCCATAGACCCAGACGAGTTTCTGGGGAAAGGGTAAGGAGAGGATGGGAGGCAGGTGGCCTAGGAAGGTCCCAGGTTTGTCCCTGCAGGGCTTGCCCTGGGTCAAGAGCCAGGCAGAGGGGCACCTGGGTGGCACAGTTGATTAACAGTCCGACTCTTGGTTTCAGCTCAGGTCATGATCTCAGGGTTGTGAGATCGTGCCCTGCATTGGGCTCCATGCTCAGCACAGAGTCTGCTTGGGTTTCACTCTCCCTTTCCCTCTACCCCTCCCCCCTGCACACAGGCGCTCTTTCTCTCTCTCTCTCAAATAAATAAAAAATCTTAAAAAAAAAAAAGAGAGAGAGAGAGAGAGCCAGGCAGGAAGCTCTTGAGAGCATTGCTCAAGAGTGGAGAAGGCCTGAGGGGCTGGGAAGTAATGGGGCTCATTCTGGCAATCCTGGCCCTGCCTCTGTTTCCCCCACCATAGCCCAGAGAGATGGACCAGACGTGGACACTCAAAAGTTCCCTGCTTGCAGGGACCCAGGAGTCCAGGCCCATGGGACTTAGGGCAAGAAGAGAGAGGGAGCTGGAACCCGGCAAGAGGCAGGAAATGGGGTGGGAGGGGAGCTGGTAGAGTGTCACTGCTCAGAGGAGGCAGGGATCAAAGCACCTGAAGGGCTCTCCAGGACAAAGGCAAACACCGAGGTCCCCACTGCTCCCCAAGCCCCGGCCCCGCCCCCCGCCAGGTATAAGGGCCCCCGCCCAAGCAGGGGATCCAGGCTGTGGAGGTGACATGGCCCAGTCACACCTGCTGCTGTGGCTGCTGCTGCTCCCCATGCTGTGTGGCCCCGGCGCCGGTGAGGGTGAGTCCCCCCAGCCTCTCCTCGGCTCGGCTCCCTCTCGCCTGGGGCCAGGTGTGGAGGAGACTTCCCGGCCGTCTCCAGGTTCTGAGCCAGGCATTATCCTCAGTTCGTTCAATATCCTCATTTCGAGATGAGGCAGCTGAGGCTCAGAGAGGCTCCCGGGTTTGTCCGAGGTGACACAGCTGGGGGGCACCAGAGCAGGTGGAACCCGGCTCCTTCTAACTCCAGCACCTTTAAGGGCCCAGTGCTCCTGGTAAAATTAGGTTTGGAGGTTGGGTGAAGTCCAAGTGCCAGGCGTGGCCTAAATTCCAGGGTTGCTCTGGCCCCAAATTGCAGCTGACTGGACCGCCTCGTCCCTGGATTGTGCCCGGGGCCCCGAGTTCTGGTGCCAAAGCCTGGAGCATGCGCTGCAGTGCAGAGCCCTGGGGCACTGTCTACAGGAAGTCTGGGGCTATGCAAGAGCTGTGAGTACCTCCCATGGAGGCGCAGGGACTGGAGGCCTGGCACTGGGTGTGGGGTAGCCTCTGCCTGCGCCTGAGGAGATTCAAGCCCCCCCCAGGGGATGGGAAGGGATGGATGATAAGACGGGATTCCATGAGATGGGATGGGATGGGATGGGATGGGATGGGATGGGATGGGATGGGATGGGATGGGATTCCATGGGATGGGATTCCATGGGATGGGATGGGGGTAGTTGCCTGTGCCTTGGAGTGCTCGTCCAGCCTCACGCACTTGAGCAGGGAGCACATCCCCCACTCAAATGCTCCACCTTGGGGT
This sequence comes from Nasua narica, assembly GCA_028533885.1. NCBI lineage: Eukaryota > Metazoa > Chordata > Mammalia > Carnivora > Procyonidae > Nasua > Nasua narica. The sequence goes on from CM052811.1 coordinate 34,853,298, forward strand.
CCTCTCCCCAGGATGACCTGTGTCAGGAATGTGGGGACATCGTCCAGATCCTCACCAAGATGACCAAGGAGGCCATTTTTCAGGTGATGAGGCCCAGATCTTGGATGAAGCTTGGGGGCCAAGAGCTGGGGGACAGAACAGGGCACAGAGGTCAGCCCCTAAAGAGACCATTTCTGGCCGAGAGTGAGGCATGGGTTTGCCTGGGGACTCCAGGAACCTCCTGCCAGGAGAATAGCCCTGGGCGCGAGCTCAGCAGCACAGCCGGAGACAGTCTCTCGCACGGGGGAGGATCGTCCCTGTAGCCAGCTACTTCAGCGCTTGGCACCAGCTCAACTCCGGTGCCCTGGGCGAGGGTGGCCAGCCTGCATCCAAGGGACCTGGGCGGGCACAGACCTCAGAGGGGTCAGCCTGGCTGTCTCCTCGCTCCCTCCCAGGACACGGTGCGGAAGTTCCTGGAGCGAGAGTGTGACATGCTCCCGTTGAAGCTGCTCGTGCCCCAGTGCCATCACCTGCTGGACACCTACTTCCCAGTGGTCGTCGACTACTTCCAGAGCCAGATTGTGAGGGCGCAGCAACCTCGCCCCCCTGACGCCCCCTGACGCCCCCACGACGCCCCCACGTCCAGCCGCGTGCAGAGTTACCCCCGCAACACCCCAGCCCACCCCCCACACCCCCCACCCCCAGCCCAGCCCAGCCCGCGAGGCGCAGCGGCCCGCAGCCACGTGGCCCAGGCAGCCCTGCCGGCTCACCTTCGCGGGGTGGGCCCAAACGGTGGGCGGACCGAACGCCCACCGCGCCCTCACACCCCTCACACTCACACTCGTTCACACACTCATACCACGCGCGCAGCCTCACGCGGAGCCCGCACGATCGCGTACTCGCACACATGAACACACTCTCGCCCTTGTGCTTGCACTCGCCCGTTCTCACAAACATACGCGCTCGTTCCCCTGACACCTGCCCACGGACCCCACACGGCCCCGCCTCTGCCTTCTGGCTCCCCCCCCTTACCACAGAACCCTAGGCCACAGCCCCCAGCCAGCCTGCTGCCCCCCATCCCAGGCCCAAAGCCAGGGGTCTCAGGGACCGCTCCCTCCCCCGCATTGTGCCCTAGAACCCAAAGTTCATCTGCAAGCACCTGGGCCTGTGCAAAGCTGGACGTCCAGAGCCCGGGCAGGAGCCAGAGCTGGCAGACCTGCTGCCGGAGAAGCTGATCCTCCCGGGGCTTCCGGGAGCCCTCCAGGTGAGGCTGGGCCTCGTACCCCAGTGGCAGAGGTCCCTGCGCTGCGGGCCCCTCACACAGATGAGCCACGCCACAACCACGGCCCTTAAGCACTTGCCCCGGAGCGGCCAGAGCCAGAAAGGGGACAAGAAGCTCTAAGCAGGGCCTGAGGCAGGAGGGGGAAAGCGGGAGAGGAGCCGGGGAGGCAGAGCCCGGGAGGAAGCCTCCTCCCAGTGCCCAGCCTGGCCTCACCGGGCGGGGGTGATTCTCTCCCCCAGGGTCTGTCCGAGCAGCAGTTGCCCATCCCCCTCCCCTACTGCTGGCTCTGCAGGACTCTGATCAAGCGGATCCAGGTTGTGATTCCCAAGGTGAGACGTCCAGGAATACGAGGAGCTGGGCAGGCCCTTCCACAGCTCTCCCCTCCCCTCCCCTTCCTCATACCCCTGTCAGGGGCCACCCAAGGGACCCCGGAGCTCAGGACCCAGGGGGCCGGAACTAGAGTTCATTCAACAATTGTAAAGCCCCCACTATTGTATGCCAGGAATTGTGCCAGGAGCCAAAGAACAAAAACGAACAAGACCTGGGTCTTGTCCACCAACAGCTCATCATCAGATGGCAAAGAATCCCAGTATTGTTTGTTTGTTTTTAAGAGAGAGCGAGCGAGCACACAGGGGAAGGGGGTGTCGTGGGGGTGGAGGAAGGGCGAGGAGAGAATCTTAAGCTCCATGATCAGCGGGGAGCCCAACGTGGGGCTCCATCTCACCACCCTGAAATCAAGATCTGAGCCAAAATCAAGAGTTGGACACTCAAACGACTGAGCCCCCCACAGGCACCCCGACAAGGGAGACTTTTAGCGACAGAAGCCCTGTTGACCACTAGTGTGCCGGTGAGACTGGCCAGCAGATGGGAGAAGCGGTGAGGTGGGGAGAGAGGACAGGGCAGGGTGACGTTCTGGAGAAGGTGGGGACAGGGGACCAGCGTGCGAGCCCGAGTCCACGGGCCGGCCTTGGGCAGAGCCAACAACCGTTCCTCTGCCATCGAAGAGGGGAGGTTAGGCGAGTGTGGGTTCTGACACAAGCGGGCGAAACGCACAAGTATTCGGTGAAATGTTCCTGTTTGGAAGGCAGCGCAGCCGAGGGACACACAGTTCACTGTGTCCTGCGCGCACCTCCAGCTTCCGGGCAACAGAGCTAGAGCCGAGAGCCTGGGGCGTGCAGGTTCTTGACCCCTGTTGGTTGAATGAATCAAGGAGGGAGGGAATGAGCCAGAGTGCCTGTCACCTCCGCCTCTCTCCTCGCCCTTTAGCTAGGAGGTGGAGTTTGGAACGGGGGAGGGCTGGGGAAAGCCCTCGCTTCCCCCAGGGGCTCCGGGAGCCAGGATGAAAGCTGATCCTGCTACAGGGAGTGTGGCAAGCCCTGTGTCTGCAGGGAGAAGATGCAGGTCTGGTCACCACGGGGCCCGGCTGGTGCCCGCCGGTCTGGGCTGCCCATGCTCTTTCCTGCGATCCCAGAGCCTGTGGACGCTGAGCTGGGATGGCGGCCGGCTCCCGCACTCCCTTGCGACTCTAGCTGGGCCCCTTGCATGCTCCGATGCCCAGCGTCCTTATCTGTAAAGTGCATGCTCATGCCCCCTCCCAGAAGGCTGCCGGGCGCAGTGTAGACCTTGCCGGGGCAGGTCCCACCGTGCCCTGTGTCTGCCCCCGCCCCAGGGTGTGCTGGCCGTGGCTGTGGGCAAGGTGTGCCACGTCGTACCCCTGGTGGTGGGTGGCATCTGCCAGTGTCTGGCCGAGCGCTACACTGTCCTGCTGCTGGACGCGCTGCTGGGCCGCGTGCTGCCCCAGCTGGTCTGCGGCCTGGTCCTCCGCTGCTCCAAAGAGGACGGCGCAGGTGAGCCTGCTGCCCCACCCCTCCCCGGCACCGGCACCCGCGGTCCTCTTCCCCTGCCCCTGGCCTTGCACTGCCTTCCCCCTCCCCGCTCCCCCCACCCACCTGGCCCGCCCGCACTGCCCCAGTCCAGACTGGAGCCTGGAACTGAGCTTCTCTACGGGGCAGTCCTGATGGTTTCCTCTCCAGTCCTCCCAGCTCTGGACTCCCTGCCTGGAGAATGGTCACCTCAAGAGTCCGAGTGCCACGTCTGCATGTTCGTGACCACACAGGCTGGGAACAGCAGCGAGCAGGCCGTGCCGCAGACAATACGCCAGGCCTGCCGCAGCTCCTGGCTGGACAGGCAGAAGGTGAGGGGATGGGCACATGGGGGACTTGGGACCGTGGGCCTGCCCCCAGTGGGGGGGAACCCGAGAAAGGCTTCCCAGTCAGAGACACACAGAGTGGTCCAACCCCTGCCCTCGAGGGGCTCAAACAGGCAGAACGTGGCCCAAAACCTTGGAACAATAACACAGGGCAAAACCTGCTAAGGTCAGGGGTCACCCTTGGACAAAGGGCATGAGCCCCAGAGGACCTGCACGCCTCCATCACGAACAAAGAGTAAGGGCTGGTTATCTACGAGGCCCGCCTGGCCTCTCCAGGGTCCCCGTGTGTCCTCGCCCCATCCCTCCTCTCACTGGGGACGCACGCACCCGCAAAGAGAGCTGGGCTTGAACACCCTAGAGTCCCAGGGCTCAGAGCCCCTAAGCGAACTCCCTTCACAAAGTCAAGTCCTGAGGCAAGCCTACTGACGGCCTGCCTGGGAGGCTGCTTTCTACCTGCCACGCCTGGTTGCCAAGACCAGAAGCGCTTTAAGATTTCTAGAACCGAAATTTGGGGGGATGGGAAGGTGGTGGCTAAGAGCCACCCCTGCGTCTGACTTTCAAGACCCTCCATCTTCAGTGTCCCCGGCTTTCCAGCTTTCCCTCCGAGCCCACGCCAGTCTGTTCCCAGCCAGAACTAGTCAGGGGGGACGAAGGCGGGACCTCCGGCAGGTCGGGAGAGAGCGCTGGAGTGACACAGAGAAGGGGAGCGTCCTGCGCGCCCAGTTCCCCCTGTACCTGTTTCTTTCTCCTTCCTCAGTGCGAGCGGTTTGTGGAGCAGCACACACCCCAGCTGCAGACCCTAGTGTCCGGGGGCCGGGATGCCCACGCCACCTGCCAGGTGCTCTCTCCCTTCCAGCTGGTGTCCGGGCCTCCCTCAGCTCCCAGCCCCCCACCCCCGCTCCAGTCCCTGGTCACTGGCAGAGGCCCGGATCCCCCGGGTCCAGGGCCACCCCAGGAGTGCAGGCCCAGGACGCTATTTTAACAGGGGTCAAGGAAAAGCTGCCAAAGAAGGGACAAGGAGATGCAGAGGAAAGGATGGGGCAGCTTTAGGGAGTGTGGTTTGATGCACAATGTGGAATGGGGGTTTTCAGTGAGAGTGGGGCAGGGGCTGCAGAGGGGGTGTTCTGGGCCCAGCATCCTACCTCCTCCGGCTCCAAACCTAGAAGGCCCATGGCTCAGGAGTGGCTCCAGAGGTCTACAAGGTCACACCAAGGGCACCCACCAGAAGCAGGTGAAGCGAAAGCTGCCCCTTCCAGCAGGAGCTTCCCGTCCCCCTCAGAGCTGGGCAAGGGGAACAGGGTGCAAGGCTTCTGGGCCTAAGGCTGTCCCTATGGCAGGCCCTGGGGGCGTGTAGGACCTCATTCAGTCCTCTCGAGTGTTTCGACATTCCTCACTTCTGACAAGAACTCAACGCCATGCCAGGTGAGTCTGGGCTCCCAGTAGAGGGGAGGAAGGGGAGGGAGAGGCGAACGGGTCCTGTATCCATTGGGACAGGAGGCCCTGTGTTCCCCAAGCGGGAAGAGCTAGTCATTGCTGCTGGTTGCCCCATCTGCCTCCTCAGAGGCCACAACTCAAGGCTCCTGAGCGCCCCTCACAGCGCCCCCTCAAGAATGGCCTCCCTCACTCCCTCTCCTCAGAATCCCGCCACCCCCAGTGCTAAGGTCCAGCTCCCACCCCCCTCGTCCTGTCCCAGGCCTCAGAGGGAGCTGCACTTCACCCTCTATGCTCACTGATATTCAGTATTTGACATACCAAGGCCAATCTTTCCTGAAGTTCAGGGGAAATCACGCTTTGCTGAGCAAAGATGTTGTCCCCTTAGAAGCCAGGAACGCCGCCATCATCTGACGACTCCTTCCTGAGACACATTTCTCTCTTTCTGACTGTCATTGTCCAAGTCAAGGGTAGCACCTTAGGATGGAGGGGTGAGTCAGATGCAGCCCCTGTGACCAGGACCCTCAGGGCAGGGAAATGATTCTGAGAAGGACAGACACAGCAGCTGTGGGCTAGAAGTGTCCCTGAGAGCAAAGTTGGCCCACTTCACCATCCTGCTCGGAGCCAGCCCCCAACACGATGGTCACATATTCACCGGTTCACTCGTTTTTTTTTTTAAATGCCATGGGTGCCCATGGCCAGGCCATGTTTTAGGGGCAAGGTCTACACTGGGAAGAATATGATGAACCCCATGCCCTCTTAGCACTCAGGCCCCAGGATCCAACTCTTCCGTCTGAGTGGGGCAGCCCAGGCCTGCTGCCGAATCTCTCTAGAATCACAAGCCCCTGTGGGAGGCACCAGGGAAGAAGTGTCTGCCCCAACTCAGAGCTATCCCACAGGGACCAAATTCATGTTTCCCCTCCACCCTGATGAGAGCTGGGGGATCCCGGGGGCCGGGGAGCTGCCCGGGAGACCAGGGCAGTCTCCTTTCCCCAGTTCCTAAGGCTCCCAGGACCAGGAAGAACCGGGCCTTCCAACCCGGTTGGAAGCAATGCATTGGCCCAGTGAGCCTGGGCTCTGGTCCCGACTCTGCCATCAGCTGACCATGGTTCCCCAGCCAAGATACGTTGCCCCTTCTCTGGCTCTCATTCTCCTCAGCGGCAAAGGGGGATCGAATAAGGTGGTTTCTCGGATTCTTGCGCTCTCCCACGTGACAAGACTCCTCCTCAGGCTCCCTGCCCTCTGCCCACCCTGAGAAGCAGCCTTCACTCCCACGGTCACCTTCCCCATCTCCTTTAAGCTGAGGGACCACGAGCCCGCAGCTTGTTACCTCAGTCGGGCTCACCTCTCCTGTCTCTAACCACAGCCCGAAGCAGAGCCACTCCCTTCCTCTCTGGCTGTGAGGAGCAGCCAGGGCGGCATCTTCCAGAGGAGATCTGCAAGAGGGGGCTTCCGGCCAGACTGCACGGCCCACCGGAGCCAGCCCGGCTCCCACGGCATCCCAGGGCTGGGCCCCCGGCACTCGGCAGCCACAGTCCTTCCCTGGCTCCAAGAGGACGGCGGGGTAGAAGCCGGGGCCCGCCTCACTTTCATCTCCACGTGCCTCAGATACGGGCTTTTACAGTGATGTTGCTAATACTTTCACATTCAGAAGAATAAAAAAAAAATGGGAAGATCAAGCACCATGAAAGATAGATATATGAAGTCAAACTTTAAAAAAAAAAATCAGGAAATCTCTTGTCAAGAATGGACACAGCAGGGCTCAGGCAGGGTGGGGAGGTGATTGGACAAGCTTTCGTATTTGAAATGTTCTCCTGCTCAAGAGCTATCATTTTAGGATATAAAAAGGGGTTTTCTTTTTATCTTTTTGCAAGGCGAGCTTCCAAATTTTGGTGAAAATTCCAGCGTGATTCCATTTCTGCTATGATTTATCTCCTCAAAGCTCAGTTGGGGCACATGCTAAAAATCAGTTCCTATGTAACCCAATGCCTGTAACAATACTAATAAAACCTGTCGCTTCATACTAAAAGGAAAAAGACAAGTCATTTAAAATGCCCCCGAAGCCACAGCCTCACACCTAGGGCAGCTGGACCAGGCAGCAACATCACTCTGCTCCCTGAGGGAGAATTAGGCGCCCATGGTGCCTCTCCCTCTGGTAACCGCTTCCGGCCCGGCCCCCGCCTCCCAAAGAACCCACTCACTGTGATGAGAGGAGGTTGTTAGGGTACCCCCAAAATGAAAATTTATAACAGCAGAAATAAAATTAAATAAACCTTAAACTTTAAAGATCTAAGTGGCAGGAAGTGTTCCTTTATTTATAAAAGAACTTTTGTTATTATATGTCCTATTATGAAAGAAATACATGTTTATTATAGAAAATTCAGAAACCGCAGGCCATAGAGGAGTGGAAATCACCCACAATCCTACCAGTCCCAGGAGAGGAAGAGAGCAGGACACGGATACTTTGGCACCGAACTATAGACACTTCCAATCCATTTTCCCCACATCTCCACATTCCAGCTCCAGAGAAAAGCTTTCTCTACACCTGAGGTAAGGATGTACACAAATCCCTGGCCTCTGAATTTGAACTTGTAAGTGGATTTTTGTTAAATCCGTAGCAGATTATTGTCTTGGATACCATTTTTTCGATTGTAAGGTCAAGATCCCTGAGAGAAGAGCGTTTTAAATTTTTTTTTTTTTTTGAGCGTTTTAAATTTTTTTAAAGCTTGACTGGGAAGATGACGACGAGACAGAACCTGGAGGTGAGGCAAGTGAGGGGATGATCTCCTGAGGAAGGCAGAGAAGCTTTCACTCAACAGGAGGGTCAGGAGCGGACCAGCTCGTGGGAGGAGAGAACTGCAGGAGGTGGCTATGGCTGAGACTCGGGGGTCCCTGACACAGGCCCAGCATCCTGTGCCCCCAGAGCCAGGTGAGAAAGGAGAAGCCTCAGGAGGTGTGAGGGCCGAAGAGCAGAGAAGACTTGTTCTTCACTTTCCAGGGTGTGAGGAGAACACAAGCTCCTCAGAGAAGGCTGCCTCTAACATGACATCAGAAAGAGCACAAAAAACAGCCTTCAAGAGAGGCCTAGCAGACAGGCCTGAGGACAGCCTCAGAGGGTGCCCCCTGCACGGTGCAGAAGAACAAGCACACCCCCAGGGCCCAAGAGGCCATCAGAATCAGTTCGGGGCAAAATTGGGGGCCCAAAAGCCCATGACTAGAGACAACGCACTGACAGATTTCCTGCACCTTGAGAGGAACGGAAGTCACACGTGACAGCCCATCCCAGTGCAAGGCCAGGGGGACCGAGAGGACCAGGGAGAGCACAGACCCCAGTACCTCTCCTCATGACAGGGCACTTAATCATTCCCAGAGAAAATGGAAGTAGGGTCCAGTCATTAGTAACCCAAGAGGGGCTGAGTATTAAAAGAAGAGGCTGGGGCACCTTCAGCTCAGGTCATGATCTCAGGGTCCTGGGATCGAGCCCCACATCGGCTCTCTGCTCAGCAGGGAGCCTGCTTCCCCCTCTCTCTCTGCCTGCCTCTCTGCCTACTTGTGATCTCTCTGTCAAATAAATAAATAAAATCTTTTTTAAAAAAATAAATAAAAGAAAGGGCTATGAATGTTTGTCACAGCAATGTCCACAATAGCCAAACTATGGAAAGAGCCTAAATGTCTATCAACAAATGAATGCATAAAGTTGTGGTATTTATATAAAATGGAATACAACGCAGCCATCAAAAAACTGAAATCTTGCCATTTGCAATGACCTGGATGGAACTAGAGGGTATTATGCTAAGCGAAATAAGTCGATCAGAGAAAAGCAATTATCATATGATCTCACTGATATGAGAAATTTGAGAAAAGAGACAGAGGACCATAGGTAAAGGGAGGGAAAAATGAAACAAGACAAAACCAGAGAGGGAGACAAACCATAAGAGACGCTTAATCTCAGGAAACAAACTGAGGGTTGCTGGAGGGAAAAGGGGTGGGAGGAAAGGGCTGGTGGGGTGATGGACATTGGGGAGGGTATGTGGTGTGAGTTGTGTAAGCCTGATGATTCACAGACCTGTACCCCAGAAACAAATAACATAATATATATTAATTAAAAAAAAAAAAAGGGCTGGGTGCCTGGGTGGCTCAGTCAGTTAAGCAACAGATTCTCTGATTTCAGCTCAGGTCATGATCTCAGGGTTATGGGATTGAGCCCTGTGTGGGGCTCCATGCTAGGTGTGGGGCCTGCTTGGGATTCTCTCTCTCTCACTCTCTCTCTCATAAATTGTTTTTTTTTTTAAATAAATAAAAAAATAAACAAGAAGGGGTTCAGTCACTTTCTAATGGAAATGTTATATTTTGGGGGCTTAAGAGCCCAAATGAGTTCAATTATAAAACAATTAAGACAGTTACTTTCGGGCACCTGGGTGGCTCAGTTGATTAAGCAACTGCCTTTGGCTCAGGTCATGATCCCAGAGTCCCGGGATCGAGTCCCACATCGGGCTCCCAGCTCCATGGGGAGTCCGCTTCTCACTCTGACCTTCTCCCTTCTCATGCTCTCTCTCACTCTCTCTCTTTCCTAATAAATAAATGAATAAAATCTTTAAAAAAAAAAAAAAGACAGTTACTTTCGTGTCCTCCTGATTAATGACTGAGATTTAAAATCCACAGCTCAATCATTTTATCACAGATCATTGCAAACTTTTCTCTGCACTTATACAAAAATAGATGTAACAGATTTTTTTCTTTAGATTTTATTTATTTGAGAGAGAGAGAGAGGCAGAGAGGGAGAGAGAGTAGCAGACTCCCCACTGAGGCAGAGAGGGAGAGAGAGAAGCAGACTCCCCACTGAGCAGGGAGCCTGACTCTGGGCCGATTCCAGGATATGATCAGAGCCAAAGGCAGCTGCTTAACTGAATAAGCCACCCAGGCTCCCCTATATATAACAGATCTACAAAAATGGCAACATCCTATATCTGCTTTGTAAACTGAACAAGTGCTTTGTTCATTTAAAATGGATCTTTCCGGGCGCACCTGGTAGCTCAGTCCATTGAGTGGCTGGCTCTTAGTTTCAGCTCAGGTGGTGATCTTGGGGGTTGGGGGGCGAGGGGGGTCAAGCCCCGCCTCTCTCTGCTCAGCGGGGAGTCTGCATAAGATTTCCTCCCTCACTCTCTCTGAAATGAATAAATAAATCTTTTTTAAATTAAAATAAAAAATAAATAATAAAAAGAATCTTTCCAGGGTCTCCTGGCTGGCTGAGTTGGTAAAGCTACAACTCTTGATCTCAGGGTTTTGAGTTTGAGCCCCAGGTTGGGTGTAGAGATTATTTAAAAATAAAATCTTTAAAAAAAAAGAAAAAGAAAAAGAAAAAAAATCTTTAAAAAATAAATTAATTAAATTAAATTAAAATAATTGACTTTCTCCTTCAAGTCAGTTCCAAGACATGAAATTTGGGGGACGAAAACTGCGCACACCTTCACCTCTACCGTAGGCTGCCGCACCGCCCTTCCGTGCCAGCCACACCGGCTTCTATCCCAGTAACAAACACCTGCCTCTTCTCCACGCTCACCAACCCTCAGTATTAGCAATCTTTCAAATCGTTGCTAATCTAAGATGTAAAAACGACCTCCCTGGTTGTTTATTTTCCATTTCTTCCGTTACTAAGTAAACATCTTTTTACATATTTATAGGCCATTTATATTTTATCTTTTGTTAAATGCCTATTGGGTTTTTTGCTCAATTTTCCATAGGAGTATTCATTTTCTTTTCTTTTCTTTTTTTTTAATATATATATATTTTTAAGATTTTATTTATTTATATTTAGAAAGTGAGAGAGAACGTGAGAGGAGAGAAGGTCAGAGGGAGAAGCAGACTCCCCGTGGAGCTGGGAGCCCGATGTGGGACTCGATCCCGGAACTCAAGGATCATGACCTGAGCCGAAGGCAGTTGCTCAACCAACTGAGCCACCCAGGCACCCTCTTTTTTCTTTTCTTTTCTTTTCTTTTCTTTTCTTTTCTTTTCCTTTCTTTTCTTTTCCTTTCTTTTCCTTTCCTTTCCTTTCCTTTCCTTTCCTTTCCTTTCCTTTCCTTTCCTTTCCTTTCCTTTCCTTTCCTTTCCTTTCCTTTTCTTAAGATTTTATTTATTTGAGAGAGAGAGAGCACATGCACAAGGGGAGGGGCAGAGGGAGAGGGGGGTAGCAGACTCCCCGCTGAGTAGGGAGCCTGAGCACCACACGCAGGGCTCCCCCCTAGGACCCTGGGATCCTGACCTGAGCCGAAGGCAGAGGCTTAACCGACTGCACCCCCCTGCTTGTGCGCCCCAGGAGTATTCTTTTTTTACCAGTAAAAATATATTAGGAATATTCTTTACTGCCCTGTACGTTGTAAAATTTACTGTCATATCTTTTACCTTTAAGTTATGTTTTCCATGTATCTGTCTTTTCCTTTGTGATTTCTGGCTAAGAAGACATGAATTCCACTCCTCTCTCAAATGTGCAGATCAAACCAGCCGGAGTCTGAGGGCTCCAAAAGCAGAAGCCTCTGCTGACATCACAGCCTTAGAGACATGTGACCCCAGTACAGACAGCAGTGGTGGAAGCAAGTCACATGTCACCCACAAAGGGTGGACATGACAGTCAGCTCGGAGCAGCGGTCCTAAACGTTTCAGGCAACAGTGTCTACTGTAATATCTTGGGAGGGTTTAAAGCAACAAAATCCGGGCGCCTGAGTGGCTCAGTCAGTTAAGTGTCTGCCTTTAGCTCAGGTCATGATCCCAGGGACCTGGGATCGAGTCCCACTTCGGGCTCCCTGCTCAACGGGGAGCCTGCTTCTCCCTCTGCCTGCTGCTCCCCCTGCTTGTGCTCTCTCTGACAAATAAATAAATCATCTTTATAAATAAAAAAGTAAGTAAATAAATAAATAAAAACTTAAAAAATAGACAAAATCTGATCCTGGAGTCCCAGGATCGAGTCCTGCATTAGGCACCCTGCTCAGCAGGGAGTCTGCTTCTCCCTTTGACCCTTCCCCCTCTTATGCTCTCTCTCTCTCAAATAAAATCTAAAAAAAAAAAAGACAAAATCATTTGTGCAGAAGGATACAGGGAACACAGACTTAGCACTATATAATTTGCTCCATGAACATTAAATTAGCAAGAGTTTTAAGTGGCAAGCATTTTCCTAGGGCTAGGCACAAAAAAAGTTCCTGTCTGCCCTTTCAGAACTTAAAATCTAGTTGGGAAGACAGACATTAATCACAGAATCTCAAGAAAAGAAAAAAAAGGAATACCTCGGGAGTGATACGTGCTACCACTCAGAGACACACACTGAGGAGGTGTGAGAGGTCAGAGAGGAGAAGGAAGAGCAAGTTAAGAGGGAGAGAGCATCCCTAGCAGAGGAAGCAGATGGCACAAAGGCCTGCATTTCATGGCCCATCTGAGCAATGGAAGGAAAGACAGGGAGCCTGGGATTGATGACCAGGAGAAACTTCCACAACGTGAGACTGAGAGGCTAAGGATTTCCATCTAAGACCCAACAAAGTGTCTTCAGTGGGAGATCAGGGCTTGAGGTATAACTTTGTGAGGTGTGTGCTTTAAAGGATTGATCTAGGGACGCCTGGGTGGCTCAGTCGGTTAAACCACTGCCTTCAGCTCAGGTCATGATCCCACGGTCCTGGGCTCGAGTCCCGCATCAGGCTCCTTGCTCGGCAGGGAGCCTGCTTCTCTCTCTGCCTCTGCTTGCAACTCTGCTTGTGCTCTCTCTCTCTCTCTCTGACAAATAAATGAATAGAATCTTTAAAAAAATAAATAAATAAAATAAAGGATTGATCTGGGCAAAGTGTGAAAGAATTGGGGGAAGGGGACACGAGAAGGGGCGGAGACCTGTTAGGAGACCATTGTAAACGGAAATTAGGGAGAGCTTAAACTAGAATGAGAGTGGCAGAGGGCCTGTGCCGAGGTCACGCGGATCCCCCGGAGAGTAACATCAGACTACCATAATCCTAATCAGATGGCAGCTCCAACTGAAGCTGTTGTCCCAGATGTAGGGGCCTCACTGATGACACAGCGCGGCCCTCGGTCCTTGGCCTGTAGCTTTAGCTCCTTTTTCTCCATAGCAATTTATAAAGATCACCAGAAATCATTAGCTTTTTACCTGGCAGGACACCTTCACAGTGTTGTCTCAGGACAATGTCAATTCTCCCCCTCTCCCATCGTGCTGCTCAGACATCTCGGTCATCCTGACATCATCCCACAAAACATCACACGGAGTCCGCTGCGCTGATGACGTGATGATGATGCTGGCCGATGACCAGGAAGTGACAAGTACTTTATTTTTTTTTTTAAGATTTTATTTATTTGAAAGAGAGAGGAGAGCGTGAGGGGAAGAGCAGAGCGGGAGGCAGAGGGGCAAGCAGATTCTTTGCTGAGTGCGGATCCCGATGTGGGGCTCAGCCCTGGAACCCCGAGATCAGGACCCAAGCCCAAACCAAGAGTCCGACAGTTAACAGCCACCCAGGCGCCCTGGGACAAGTACGTTAGATGTCTTGGTAAGGCATCAGCAAACAGGAGAGTGGGATTTAACCCTAAAACAAGTCAGGGGCCTGCCACCTGAGAAGTTGCTGGGGATCTACAGTGTGGTCTAGAGCACGTCAAAGTATCCCCTCCTTTGTGAAAGACAAGCTGCTCTACCTCGTATCACTTACCACCTGCCCCACCTGCTCGGGCAGGTCCAAAGGAAAAGGGCACAACGGATGGAAGGCTTTTTTGGCTTTGGGAGACAACATATACTACGTTAGAGTGCGTTACTTGAACTCAGCTAGAGACAGCTGTAGAGCTACTAGTTTCAAAGGGAGGCCAGGACAAGAAAAGTTTCCAAAGATCAAGCAGTTGGGCAGACTACTCTATTCCTGCACCTTATGATCCTGGCTGGCCGAGATTTCGAAGTGTCCTTGGCAAACAGGAGTGCTGTATGGAGCCTCTGGCAAGAACCAACGGGAGAGTCACAGGGCGGAACTTCAGGATTTGGGGACAAGTCTGTGCCCTTATCTTCTGCAGAGACCTCCTTCAGAGAATAGCCTCTGGCCAGCAAGTGGCCCTAACAGACCGAGCATCTGAGCGCGGGCTAACGGGTGACCTGCAGACGCAATCTCCGGCGCTCATGAACCTGCTGTGCTCTGACTCAGCGAGCCCTCCTGTTGGCCGAGCGCAGCTGCAGGCTACCATCACAGGGAAGTCTGTTAAACCGCCCTCAGGCGGGGCCAAAAGGCACGGTTAGTTGTATAAGCAGGCGGCCCACATTCCTTTAACCCCAACTCCTGCTGCGCTGCCTCCCGGGGTGCTCCTTAAGACCAGCTGACCAAGGAAGACAAGCCTGGTGTATAGATGGATTCGTACAAAATGCTGGAACAGCCTGCAAGTGACAGCTGTAGCACTTCGTTCCCACTCACGGTGACACTGAAGGACAGTGGTAAAGGAAAATCCTCTCGTGGGCCTAACTGCAAACAGTATATTGGGCTGCTTACTGTATTTGGAGTATGGAGATGGCCAGAAGTCCAGACCTCAACTAATTCATGGGCAGTTGTCAACGGTTGGGTTGGATGGTCAGGGATTCAGAATAAACAGGATTATAAAACTGGTGAAGTCTGGGGAAGAGGTGTAGATAGGTGTAGACAGACTCCCTGAATATACTATCTATTATACTACACTATGTTATATACTATATATACACTACATGTATTACTACAGTAACATAATACTTACATTATTTTGCATTTGAATGCCTCCAAAAGGCATCTGCTGCAGAGGAGACCCTTAACGAGGTTTACACAAGTGACGTGACCTGTGGATTGCCAGCCAGCAGCCTTTCTCCGGCGCTCACCCAGTGAGCTTGTGAGCCATGGTGGCAGCAACAGAGGCTCTGCGTGGGCTCTCGCCACCCGGACTTCCCCGTCCCCCGCCCTGAGCAGTACTTGACTATCTACCTGCCGAAAGCAGGAATGAACAGTGAGTGCCCGCTACGGCGCTATTCCTTGTGGGCATCACCCAGCTACGTGGTGCTGGCTGATGACATCTTCTATTCTGGAGGCAGAGATCTGACCTCAGAGGACACAGGCCTAGCCCTGAGTCCTGAGGAATCTCAACTTTTAACGGCCAGAGAGAGGAAGAGGAGCCAGCAAGGGACGTCCCGAAGCTGTCAAAGAGGTAAAGGCCAACAGGGACAGCACTGGCCCCAGAAGGGAAGGGTGGCAGCCACAGACGTGCAGGGCTCCCACCTCCCTTTAAGAGACCTCGCTGTGGGGGACTGACTGCCACTAGCGGCTGTGGCTTTATATCGCTTTCAGCCCTGCCACAGTGCGTGGCCCGAGGCCGCACCTTCCCCAGGCCGGTCCTCATCAACAACTGAGCTTGAAGAAAGCCTTTTCGGCTTGATTCTTCTGACTGGCAAGCTTTGCTCTGCGCCCCACCCCCCCGGCCTGGCTGGGACTTTCTCAGCACTGCGCTGCAGTCTGATGTCCCTCCTGCCTGCCTCCCCTCCACTTCCCTCACACAGCCCTGCACCTCAGCCTGAAGCCGCCCACCTCCACACTTCTAGTTAAGCACAGGAATTTACTGCTTTAGTCAGATATCTGTTACCTGGAGACAAAATGCATCCCAAACGACACACCACCCACAAGCTGACAAAAGCCTAAGGGAAGGATATAAAACAAGAGGCTGGTTTAAAAACAGGAAAACATTTAATCCATTCCAAAATACACATCAGGAACTGAAGCGAACCACAGGAAAAACACCTATGATGGAAGAAGGACATTACCGGCTTCATGCTCTTATTCCTAGAACCCTGAGACTGATGCGGAAAAGACATTATCTTGTCCTTCAGATGCTCCGAGGCCCAGAAAGAAATCGCACGCATCTGTTGTGGAGTTCTGGCCTGCTGAAGCTAGAGGGGAGCTAGACAGGAAGGAGAAGGGAGCATCGGTCTATGACCAACTGATCAGAGAACAGCTGGGTGACAGAGCCACCCCACACGGGGGGGGTGCCCTCTGATGCCCTGGGGTGAGCCCGAACCCACAAAACTGGTTGGCTCAGGGAATGTGCCAGTCAGCCTATGGTCAGCGACAGTTTTGGTATTATTACACCTTCAGTCAAAGCCCTGGGGAGCAAAACCCTAAACTCCTCCTTCAAGCCCCCTGCTGGTTGGTTTCATCATTATCTCGCCTCTTCCAAATCTGTAAGAAATGAACACAACAAACATGTAAGAGCTGGCACTCGATCCACACATTTATCACGTCCCTGTTCGACCCTAGGCGAGGGACAGCCCGTCACTCCACATCCATATTTTGTCTTTCCCCTAAAACTAACCCCATCCTCTTTCAGAAAATACCCTTTTGCTGATTTTCACCCTCTCCTTACCTTCCATGCCAAACTTGCTTTCTAAAAAAGAACTCCTAGTTAAGCCTAGACATACACAAATAGACAAAGTCACTAAAGAGTTATCTCTAGAACAAGAAGTGTCTCCATTCTTTGTTACAAAGCTATAGCTTTTTGACACCAGGGAACAAGGTCGTGAAAAGAGCAGGACGTGGTGTGGTGCTGCCACTTCTACGTCTTGGATCTCTGCGCCTTTCGCAGAACTTCCAAGAGCCCTCGGTTGGGACAGAGCAGCCCGAGGCACGCAAGCTCTGTGCGCCGGAGGAGCCCCTGTGAGGAAGACCCAGGCAGGCAACTGCTATTTCAGTGGAACACAAATGGCGGTTACTAATTATGATGACTGTGCTTTGGATCTGGATTTGCTTTTTTTATAGTAAGATACCAACTTTTTTTATAGTAAGATACCAACTGCTTAATAAAGTTATTTTATTTAATCCATTAAGCAGATATGAAAAGGAACATTTTAAAGAGAATTCCTCCTCTTTGAAAAATGGATCAAATTCCTGAACTCAACATACTCAGTGTGTTTGTAACTTATGGCGTGACAAGACAAAACAAAACAAAGCTATAGCTTTTTCTTAGTCTCTGTCTTCCTTCTTGGCCAGGTACCATGGCAGTTATAAAGAGAAACAGAGATACTCTGCTCCATGAGCTCTCAATCTAATCGAGAAGACGTTAAAATACTGAGGTCAGTGCTCTGGTAAAGACATGCAGAAAGCGCTATGGGGCCACGAAGAGCGCTAACTTGGCCTGGGATGCTGGGGAAAGCCGACTCCTGGTTAGGGTCCTGATGATTCCGGGCTCTTCCTTCTTGAAACCAGATCACACATCTCTGCAAAACTAACCTGACCACACATATAACCTCCTTGCTCATCCATAAATCTTCCACGCTTCTCAGCCCTTCTCTTTTCTAGCAATCATGCCTAGAATCTCAGGGCCATATAATCTGGCCCCACCTCACTCCTCTGAACACCCCAACAGGTACCCAAGCCTAACCAAGGGTTTAACTCAATCCCACTTCCTGCCTTCACCCCCGTCATTCCTCTCACTGGCCCCACACCCTATCTGTTCAGCGCACACCAATTTCGTGGCCAACCCACCTGAATGTAAGCCTCTGAGAGCGTGATCATCTGGGGAAGGATGTCAGTCACCTGCAGGTCTTGTAATTCATACCATTTGCCTGTCCCCTGCAAGAAGTATAAAGGGATGGGTTAGTCTGCTCCCTAAAACCAAAAGGTGTAGAAGGAAAGGATCGCAGCAAAAAGTGAGAAAAATCAGAACAGCAACTAGACCACCACTTGGCAAGAGTCATAATTAAGAGGGTGCATGGTTTCTGCTTGGTATCAATTTAAAGAGCTTTTGGGGTGCTGACCCCAGCTGACTCTTTCCGCTCAGGTCATGATCTCAGGGTGATGAGATCAAGCCCTGTGTTGGGCTCTGCACTTAACACAGAGTCTGCTTAGGATTCTCTCTGCACCCCTCCCCCTCTCTCAAATAAATACATTTTCTGAAAAAAGATACAAATGAGCTGAACATACATTAAGCACCTGGCATACTTTCTAAGGCACAGTAAAATGCTTGATAAACAAAGCTAGTTATTACATAGTCTCAGAAAACTAATCGAATTAAAACAATCTGCTCTACTAATCTGTGTGATACCAAATATATCTTAAGTACATGTTTCGTCCACTTTCAGCTTGAGACAAATTCAAAAGTGTTTTTAGCTGAAAACCTTTAGACCAGTGCTTCATAAACTTTAATTACAAACTACAGAGTCTTATTAAAATGCGGATTCTGATTCAGGAGGTTTGGGTGGAGTCAAAGATTCTGCATTCCTTGAAAGTTCTCCTCTATGTCAATGCTGCTAGTTGGAGGATTCCACTTCAGGTGGTAAGGTTCTAGTCTAGGACAGTGGTGATCAACCTTGACTGCACAATGGAATCTCCTGGATAATTAAACACCATGCTGCCTGGTTCCCACCTCCAGATAATCTAATGCAGTCATCACTCAAGTCTGACTGACATCTCAGCCAAATGATTCTTCATTATGGGGGCTGCCTGTGCACTACAGGATATTTAGCAGCAGTCCTGGCCTCTATTCCAGGTGCAACCCAATAGGCATAAATTACACTGTTCTAACATAATTGGCCTGGAGTGGCCCAGGCATCTGGATTTAAAAATCTCCCCAGGTGAGTGCAACGTGGGGCCGAAATTGAGAACCACTGCCTGAAACTAACCACTGACGACTGACAGCTCTATTACTCGCAGGACACCAAGTCAAGGCCAAGACCAAGCAAACTGAAGCTGCCACTGAAATGCCAATGGAACAAGCATCATTTCTGCCACTCACGTGATGAAGCACGTGGATCCGGTAGGAGCCCTCCGAGGGCTTGCCGTCATGGACAATGTTGGCGATGAGGTCGTAGGTGGTATTCTTGTGCACTGCTTGTACTTCCTCAGACAAGTACTCTCTCAGATCCACATTTCTGGGGATGATGCCAGTAAAGCCACAAGATCAGACAAAGGCTACGGAGGTCAGGAAAACAGCCTACAGCAATGGACCACAGAGCTACTGAACCCTATTTTAGGAGCCCAGATCTAGGTAAGCCTGCAGAGTCTTGGAAGCCCAGGTTGGTGGAAATTCACATCATTTGCCACAACCATGAGTCAAACTAGAAAGACTGGCTCTATGGGGAAAGCACACTGTAAAAGCAGGTCTGGCCATCAAAGACGTGGGGCCTGCGTCATTCAGATTAGAACTGGAATGAGAGCTTCTGCCGCTTCAGAGATATGTGGGAATCTGAGCAGGTTACAAACCCCGAGGCTCTTCTAGGATATGAAAGCTCTGAGATGGTGAGGATTAAGGGAGACAGGACTAACACCCTGCCCTCTCCGGGAATACCACAGCTGCAGTGTTCAGTCGATGCCGGGTCCCTAGCCTCTGGCTATGGAAGGTCTGACCGCTTGATTCTGTGAGTTGCCACTGTATACAATCATTTTCACAATTTCAATATGGCAAAGCAGGCAAACGAGTAGCTTCAGCACAGAAGGAAAATTTACTCAAGGTAAAGTAGAAAAGCGGCTAGAACCAGGCCCTGGCGAAGCAGCAAGATCCGAGAGACCTGCATGACCTCTTTTTTGCTTCTGACACTGACTGTTCCTCTCCCTTTTTTGGCAGCCCTGCTTTCTCTTCTTTAGGTGACCCACCCTGGCTACTCCATAGCCTCCCAATTTTTCAGTTCTGGTTGCCGAAAGAAACTACTGACTACCTTCCTTCAACTGGGACTGTGAAATATCTCTTTTATTTTGAATACCTGAACATTCACTTCCAAATATAGAGAAGCACTCTTGAATCCGGAATAAAATCTCCTTTTGTGTTTTATGTTGGATTCTAACCACCATGTGAAGCATAAATGTATATACCAGTTACCGCAAAGCCAAGTGCTATGATAAACGTCAACCATGAAAATGGGACAAAGACAACTGTGATGAAATTTCCTATAGTTAAACAGGGAAACAGAGTGACCATTACCATGAATAAGAGAGACTGTATCATATTTCTAATCTCTCTAGAACCGACATGCCATCTCATGTACTACCACTCAACACATGAACTCCAATGTCATCCATGAAGGATTCACAGGAAATGCTAACAGTGGTCATGTCCGTGATCATTTCCAGATGTGTATCTCCCTCTGAATTACAGACTGCAAATATATTACCTGTCCAAAAATACAAAAAGTTTTCTATGTAAAACATGTAGTAACAAACGAACACGTAACTCTGTTCTAATTCTTACCAGGTAGCTTTCTACCTGTTAGTGATAGCTATTTACTTCTGCAGAATGACAGTGTACCATACAGACTGCACCATTTATTGTTGAAGATAATCTGGACAGGAATTGAAGGAAATCCATGCAAGTTCCGGAGAGCCAGAGGCCTGCTGGCTGCTGAGAGCGGTCTTCTCCAGCTCTCCACCGCTTTAACAACAGCTGTCCAGACTTGTTTGTCTGAACAAGTCCTAGAGAATCTTCAGAAGTACTAATACTCAAGTTTGTTTTTTTTTTAATACTCAAGTTTGTTTTGTTTTTTTAATACTCAAGTTTTCATGACTGAACTAAAACTCTTTACTGGTAAAAGGTAATGAATACACGTTAAATCATTTTGTTTTAGAAAATAGCCAAAGGAGCCCACTACACTCCTCTCCCGATCAGAAGAGTCCAATCCAGACAACACCTAACTAGCTGGAAGTGCAGCTTTAATCCTGTGCTCCCAAAACCCTAACCCCAGATGAGCAAAGGGCACCTAATCACTGCAAGTCTGATCAGTCTCTAGTAAAAAGATGTGTTATGAATAAAACACAGGAGAAAAATTAGGTATGAAAAGGTTCCCTTTCGAAAAGTGGAGACTTTAGAGGCGCCTGGGTGGCTCAGTTGGTTGAGCACCTGATTCTTGGTTTTGGCTCAAGTTATGCTCTCATGGGTCATAAGATCAAGCCCTGCATCAGGCTCCTTGCTCAGCGTGAAGTCTGCTTGGGATTCTTTCCCTCTTCCTCCCTTCCCCTCTGCCACTCTCCCAGCTCACATATCTGCTCGCTCAATCACTTCTTTCTTTCTCACCCATGTACTCTCTAAAATAAATAAATCTTAAAAAAAAAAAAAAAAAGAGTGGAGACTTTAGCTAATCTAGAACCATATTACTCCAAAAGTAATTATAGTGCATAAAGCATTTAAAATGGTTTCTGGAATTAGTCTCTAAAAGGCTGACTAGCTAAGAATTTATCTTTTTTTCAACTTCTCCAAAGTCGGCTTTCCAAAGAACGAACTACTGAAATCAGTTACCAAAAACCTAAATGCAACAGGTAGCTAAATAAACATACTTCAGGTGCAACATAAAGAAACCAATGGAGTAAGGCCATTTCTGTGGTGACTGAGCAGGAACTATTATCGATACATTATCCCTCGTTCCTCCAGAACTGCCTTCCAGTCAAGAGCTTGTGGTGACTACTCCCAGGAACACATTGGTGACTGTGGCAATCCACAGGAGTCCAGGTCTGAAAGAAAACCCCACTACGTGGACTTTCAAAGAAAGGTTCTCTGTGGTCTCACTCAAGGTAGCCAAGAGCTGGCTTCCATGTCCCCCGATATCACTCTGTCTGTCATACAGACAAGATGCTAGTGAAGAACAGGAAGAGAAGTGTGGGAAAAGCAAGTAAGAGATTCTCCTGTAATGCTACCTACAAAGGTGTTCTCTCCTCACCCCCTGAACTGTTCTCAGATTCCTGATGATCATGGAAACAGGAAAAATAAAATGTTAATCTTGGAAGGCCCCCAGGGTTCAGAAGTCCGAGCCTCTCATTTTATCCATGTCCGAATAAGTCCAGAAGATATGCCAACAACCTGCCCAAAGTCACACAGCTCGAATAGCACAGCACTCAGGCCTCTTTATGTTCAGATACTATCCTCTTAAACACTACCCAGAATTAAGAGCCATTTTCAAAGGAGAAAATTGGCAGTGCTGGTGCGGTTTGGGCAACTGAGAAATGGAGAGGGATGGAGAGAGGAAGGAAGGAAGGGACGAGCACCTACACATTACAGCTCCCGAACTACTCTGAGGGTTTGGGGGAAAAAACACAAAAAACAAAAAAACCACCTTACTGAGCTAAACATCAGGTTAATCCCGTCACGGATCCACCCAGACCCTTCTTGACAAGAAGCTGCCCCAGGGCTCCACTCTCACCTACACGCCAGCAAAGAGACCCTCGCTCCTCCTGCCAGTCCTGCCAGCAGCTTTCTCCAGCTTCTCAGAGACAGCTTCTGCAGAGTATGAAAAACCATGTCTCCTAAGAACTCACAACCAACTGTCTGCCCCTAAAGGCAGGAGCTGAGTTAGAAAGTAGTAAAATAAAAAAATCTGGTACGACTCCTCCCAATTTGCATTAAAATACTCATAGAAGTTCATAAAAAGACAACTGCATGATAAACTAAAAATAAGACCATATATCAAAATTTATCTTTCTCACCAATAGGGAAGGACCCCAAGATGACAGGACAAATGTGGAACCTCACTACAGATGCAAAGACCAGCAAACAGACTAACGGACTCTAACTGCTCGGGATCATCTTCAAAGCCGGCAGAATCCTACCTGTCCTGCCCTCCTTCCATCAACTGTTTTTCCTACAGTGAAAGACTATGCTGCCCAGCAAGCACAGGAGAGGTGAAAGGACTGCCTCGAGGGAAACATCTATCTTTGAAGTCCCTGAAATATCTGTATCCTTCCAAAGACCCTTAACTTACACAGTGTAGGTAGGCGCTGTTCCCAGCAATCTTATCTAAGACAGTCCCAAATGATCAGCGGTACAAAAATATGAAAAGAAATTCAGGCTCACTCCCTCAGAGGAAGTGAAGCAGGGTAATACTCACGTAATGGGGAAGTTGACAATAGTTGGATTCTTCTCCACAAAGAAATTGTTTTTAGTGAATCTCTTAATACAAAAGATGAGATACGGAGGCAGCTTGGTGAGCTGGAAGCGTTTTAGAAAGTTCTCCTTGTAGGTCTTATATTCCTAGACAAAGTAAGAAGGAAATTATCAAATTAGTGCTGGAGTATTAGGGTAGGGGTGTGAGTTTTGTTTTGGATTTTTAAATATAATTCTGCCTTGCACTTAAGAATTCAGAAGACGGGGCGCCTGGGTGGCTCAGATGGTTAAGCGTCTGCCTTCGGCTAGGGCCATGGTCCCGGGATAGAGCCCTGTGTCGGGCTCCCAGCTCGGCAGAGAGTCTGCTTCTCCCTCTGCCACTCCCTGCTGCTCCTGCACTCTCTCTCGCTCGCTCTCTAACAAATAAATAATCTTTAAAAAAAAAGAGAATTCAGAAGACACCTGACCCCAGCAGCCACATAAAGGCTTAGGGACAGCAGCTAAGGCTGCCTAAAAGGCAACCTCGGGCCATGTTTACACCAGCACGTGAGCACACTGCTGAACTCCACCCACAGCAATGTGGGTGTCCATTTCTACAGGGAAAACAAAAATGTCAGATGAAAAAATGGTTTTTTAAAAACTGCAGAATTAGGGGCGCCCACAGAATTAGGGTTCAGTGGGTTAAGGCCTCTGCCTGCGCCTCAGGTCATGATCTCAGGTCCTGGGATCGAGCCCCGTGTCGGGCTCTCTGCTCAGCGGGGAGCCTGCTTCCTCCTCTCTCTCTCTGCCTGCCTCTCTGCCTACTTGTAATCTCTCTCTGTCCAATAAATAAATAAAATCTTAAAAAAAAAAAAAAAAACAACTGCAGAATTAAAACCACGAAAGTCTCGGGGCACTCAGATGGCCCAGTTGGCTAAGTGTCTGCCTTGGCCTCAGGTCATGATCCCCCACATCAGGCTCTCTGCTCGGTGAGGAGTCTGCTTTCCCTCCTCCTCCGCCCCTCCCCCAATTCATGCTCTCTGTCACTCTCTAATATATAAATAAAATCTTTAAAAAAATAAAAATAAGATAAAATCACGAAAGTCTCACTGAATTCAAAATAGGGAAGACCCTTCTGACCATGAGAGGCATACACTCACAGAACAAGTATTTCTGAAGCAGTGAGGGACCCTACATTACTGAGGGTATCCTCGCAGATGAGATAAAACTACAAAAGTCTTAGAAGAACACATGAGGGTAAACTTCCATGACCTCGGATTTGACAACCGATTCTTACATAAGAAAACAAAAGCACACACTTCAAAAGAACATCTAGACAGTATTTCACCAAACTTAAAACTTCTGTGCTTCAAACGATACCATCAAGAAGGTGAAGATGCAATCTACAGAAGAGGAGAAAATGTTTGCAAAACCAGACATCTGATAAAGGACTGGAATCTAGATTATATAAAGCATTCCTACAACTCAGTAAAAGGATAACCCAGTTAAAATATATCCAAGGGATCTGAATAGACAGTTCTCCAAAGATGATACACAAAGGTCTAACAAGCACATGAAAAGATACTTAACGGCATTAGTCAGCAGGGAAATACAACTCAAAACCATACTGCACTACCCCGTCACACCGATTCGGGCGCCTGTCACCCAGAAGACGGACAGTACCGAGTGTCGGTGAAGACGCAGGCAAGCTGGAACACGTACCCACTGCCGACGGGAACACAGCCTGGTACGGCCACCTCGGAAAACAGCCTGGCAGCTCCTCACATGGCTAAACAGAAGCGTGACCACAGCCCAGCAATTCCGCTGTGTACTTACCACCCGAGAGATGAAAACACGTTCACAGAACAACTTGCAGACTACTATTTATGGCAGCATTAGTCACAGTAGCCAAAAGGTAGCAACAATCCCAAATGTCCATCAACTGAAGACCAAATAAACAAAATATGGTGTATTCACACAATGGGGTATTATTTGGCCACAAAAAGGACTGAAGGAGCGACACATGCTACAACACGGATTAATGACAGAAACATTACACGGTGAAAGCAGCAAATCACAGAGGACCACATATTACAGGCTTCCTCTTAGATGAAACGTCCAGAATAGGCAAATCCAGAGAGACAGAAAGTAGATTAGAAGCTGCCTATGGCTGGAGGAGATGAGGAGGCTGGGAAGGTAACTAAAGGGCAACAAAAACACAGATGATGAAAATGTTCTAAAACTGTGGTGATAGCATGTATCTACGGACAGAGTAAAAACCATTCAATTATAAACTTTAAGTGGGTTCATTGTATGGTAATGTGAGTTGTAGCTCAATAAAGTTGTCATTTTTTTTTTTTAATCAAGGTCCCCTGTCACATGATGAGTAACCTGAGAACACTGGAGAAATAAGCTTTCTATCTCTACTGCACATATCATAGGCACACCTTTATGGTAAATTCTTGATCATCTATAGGTATAAGCACTACTGGAAAAAATATCTTTTTGTTGGTATCATATAACTTCTGTGTGGCTGAAGTAATATATTGTATTAAAAGCAAAAAAAGGGGCGCCTAGGTGGCTCAGTGGGTTAAAGCCTCTGCCTTCAGCTCAGGTCATGGTCTCGGGGTCCTGGGATCGAGCCCCGCATTGGACTCTCCACTTGGAGGAGAGCCTGCTTCCTCCTTCTCTCTGCCTGCCTCTCTGCCTGCTTGTGATCTCTGTCAAGTAAATAAATAAAATCTTAAAAAATATATATAAAAGCAAAAAAAATTTTCGTAAGATTTTAATTTTTAATTTATTTGAGAGAGAGCATGCAAGAGTGAGCAAGAACATGAGCCAGGGGCGGTGTCAGAAGGAAAAACAGACTCCCCACTAAGCAGGGAGCCCAACTCAGGGCTTGATCCCAGGACCCTGAGATCGTGAACTGAGCGGAAGGCAGACGCTTAACCGACTGAGCCACACAGATGCCCCTAACGGTTTTTAAGGTAAGCTCTACACCCAATGTGGGGCTCATGCTCACAACCCTGAGATCGAGAGTTGCATGTTCCTCCGAATGAGCAAGCCGGGCGCTCTCCCCTCCCCCTCACCTCCCCCCCAAAACTTTTTTCATCAGGTAAATCCTAAGAGATTTCACTGCCTAAATCTGAATCTATGAACAAGTGAACACAAGAAGCATTCATTTAAATTATCTCAGAGTAGGGGCGCCTGGGTGGCTCAGTTGGTTGAGCGACTGCCTTCGGCTCAGGTCATGATCCTTGAGTTCTGGGATCGAGTCCCACATCGGGCTCCCAGCTCCGCGGGGAGTCTGCTTCTTCCTCTAACCTTCTCTCCTCTCATGCTCTCTCTCTCTGTCTCTCAAATAAATAATTAAAATCTTTTAAATAAATAAATAAATAAATAAATAAATAAATAAATAAATAAATAAATAAATAAAATTATCTCAGAGTAGGGAAGGATTTAACACATAAATGATATCATAGCCCAACATACAAAGTTTCCTCAGGAGTTCCAGAAAACGTAGGGGAAGAACTTCACCACGGACAGCAGTACCACAATCAGACAGCAAGGAACAATTTGGCTATAACTAAACATCACATTGTAATAGCACTGTTAATCAACTTTATTGGTTTTAAAGTTTGGTTTGCATAACTTAGAATTGTGTTATAATTTCATGCTTAAAAGCTATAGATATAATGAGCTTATACCAAACTTTACATTTATACTAATTCAAGTATTACTATAGTAAAGATAAATATAAATCAATACTGAGGACTCAAGGGATTCTTAATATTACTTAAGTTTGAACAAGCAGTGGTAACAGAGACCAAGAGTGGCATGACTGAAAAAGCCAGATGAAAAATCGGAGTTTAGTTTCCCAGCTCTGTCACTTTAAACCATAAAGTAAAAGAAACTGAGCTACACGAACCCTAAGGGCTCTCTTTCACCTCCCTAAAATGAAACAAGTCTAAACAGATTAGACATCTTAGGTATCACTGTTACCAGTCTCCGTGCGTGAAAGAGAGAGAGAGAGACAGACAGACACACACAACACACAGAGGCAGCTGCCACCGTCCATGTAGGAATGCTTTATGTCCAGGGCTTGTTGGCTAACAGGACCTGACGAGAGACTTGGGCACTGGACAGAAACAGTGGGGGAGGTCAGGGGAGGCACGTTTGAGTGCTGGGGTGGCTGTCCAGTTCACGATTCAGCCTTTTCAAGGAAAGGACCCTAGTCACAGGGTCCTTGAACAGAAAGGACACCTGATTCAAGCGGGCCTTTCCACTCCCTCCAGGGAACCTAGAGCAGCGTGGCAGAGGCTGGGCCTTGGAGATAAGGTGATGGCAGCCTGTACGAGGGACAATCAACAGACTGCCGCTTCTGACAACCCCGTCGCTCTCGTTCCGTCCTTTCGAAGTCCTGCTCAGTTCAAGTCTCCCTAAGATCCTAAGGAAATGCCTACCAATAAAGTTTCTCTTTTAGTGAGCGTTTTGTTGGTATTTAATATCTAGAAATAAAAGAATCTTAGCTAATGAAGAGAAAGGACAGAAAGGGTTTGGAATGAGACATTAAGTTAAAAAAAACTCTCCCAGTAAAAAACCAAAAGGATTAAATTTGTCTAGCATGAAGAAAGGAATTAAACCAAGAAACAGTTAATTCAGCAGATAAAAAGACACTTTTAACTTCTTCTTCTTTTTTTTTTTAAAGATTTTATTTATTTATTTATTAGGAAAGAGAGAGTGAGAGAGAGCAGGTCAGAGTGAGAAGCGGACTCCCCATGGAGCTGAGAGCCCGATGTGGGACTCGATCCCGGGACTCGATCCCGGGACTCCGGGATCATGACCCGAGCCGAAGGCAGTCGCTCAACCAACTGCGCCACCCAGGGGCCCCGACACTTTTAACTTCTTAAGAAGTAATATTACAGGGGCGCCTGGGTGGTCAGTCGGTTAAGTGGCCAGCTCTCGATTTCACGCATGATCTCAGGTTCCCGGGATTGAGCCCTGCAATGGGTTCCACCCTCAGCGAGCAGCTCGCTTCCGCTTCTCCCTCTCCCTCTGCCCCCCTGCCCTGTTCGTGTTCTAATAAATAAAACATTAAAAAAAAAAAAAAAGAGTCAAATACAGTTCTCAGCAAGACTGTGTCCCCAGGGGGGCGCCTGGGTGGCTCAGTTGGTTAAGCAACTGCCTTCGGCTCAGGTCATGATCCCGGAGTCCCGGGATCGAGTCCCATGTCGGACTCCCGGCTCTGCGGGAAGTCTGCCTCTCCCTCTGACCTTCTTCCCTCTCATTCTCAGTCTCTCGCTCTCTAATAAATAAATAAATAAATTTTTAAAAAAAAAAAAAAAAGACTGTGTCCCCAGGAACCACTGCCCCCTCTGCTTCTCCCCACCCCTCACCCAGCTTGCAGGCCTGCACATGCTCTCGCTCTCAAACAAGTCAGCCTTAAAAAAGAAATGTGATAGTAAGAACGAATTATTTCAAATTCTTCCTACTTTTATGAGTTTCTACTGTCCTAAATACCTCCTCCTTTCTCCAACCTACCCAGAGGCAGACGGTTTAAAGGAGCATAGGAGAAGTACAAGAGAGGGAAGAGCAAATCAAGAGTTGGGGTGACCAGCTAGAAGCAGCAATGGAGTCTGGGAGGCTCACAGTAGACAACATGCTCTATGGTAGATGCACTCCACACATGTGGTGACCTCGAAGTATAAAAAGAAACTCAAAAAGTCAAGAGAAGGGTGCCTGGGTGGCTCAGTGGGTTAAGCCTGTCTTCAGCTCAGGTCATGGTCTCGGGGTCCTGGGATCGAGCCCCGCATTGGGCTCTCTGCTCAGCAGGGAGCCTGCTTCCCACCGCCCCCCCCCCTCCTGCCTCTCTGCCTGCTTGTGCGCGCTCTCTCTCTCTCTCTCTCTGTCAAATAAATAAATAAATAAATAAATAAATAAATAAATAAATAAATCTAAAAAAGAAGAAGAAGCAGCAGCAGCAGCATGTGCAAATGGGCTACCTTCTCTGTGATGCCGTTGAACTTGGCCAGGATGTTGAAGAGCGGCACCTGAGGGATGATGAGCTGCTCCTTCTCATCCTTATAGAGGGGAGCGGTGGGGAGATCCAGGGTCAGGTACATGAAGGTGGACTCCACCATTGTCTCCTGGTACTCGTCATTATGCAGCAGCTGCTCTTTCTCTTCTGCTGGCTAGAGATGAGGGAGAGGAGAAAGGAGGGAAGGAAAGTGAGCGGTACAGAGACCACCACCACCACCACCACCACCACCACCACACACACACACACACACACACACACACACACAGAAAGAAACAATGTGTTTGTTATATTCATTTTGTTTTGAACTGAATGAAGAGGGTGCCCGAGAGACTGGGCATTTCATGGGCAACAGCATCACCTGGTTAGGGTAATGCAAAAACTGATGAGCTTCCATCTTCAGAGAGATTTTATTTAAATATCAGACTATTTAAAATGTTTTCAGATGATCTAGAAAGCCCAGGCTTTCTGAGCTCTCTGAAAAATCAGGCCAGCACTTAACCAGCCGGGCCACTTAACCAGCGGACTATACCCTCCCATAACTCCCACACTTTGCCACACTGGCGTGACAGAAACTGGAGAAACTGTCCCTTGGCTGGTGTTTCATAGCACCTCATTGTGGGGCAGAGGCCTTGATAGATCTCTAAGCCTCTCTTGGTCAGCTGAAAATCCCCTCAGGCAAAATAAATCAGGCCAAGAGTCAGGTTTGACCCACTCACCAGATCAGGATGAGGAAGCTTTTTAGTGAAGATCCTCATGGACCCCTGGAAAACATCAGTCACAATCGCTGTAGAAACAGAAATCAAAATGCAAATTCTGTCAAGTTGGAAAGTGTTTCCAAATACAGCCCTAACTTCTAAATTTCTGAAATAAACCAGCATTTTCCAGCATAAGACCCAAAGCTCTCACTAAATGCAGAAGTACCTGTATAACACATACTGCCATGGTACCATCATCATTATTTGTATAATTATTTTACGTCTGTCTTCTTCAGAAGATGCCCTTTGACCCTCCAGCACCAGGCCTAGCCCATAAGAGAAAAACTAAGTGTGCCTGAAATGAATGAATGATTTATATAGCCTAGAGACTTACGAATCACAAAGAATTCACAAGCAAAACAAGACACGTCCAAAGAATTTCCCATAACCATATGCTATGTGCAAAGGACGAAAGAGGCCACCTTGTTCTAGACATGAAAGAAAAAAGGAGACTAAGGGACGGAGCAGAAGAGAACCAAAGCAAAGAGAGAAAGCACAACGGGGTTCTAGAATCTGGACAGGACACAAGTTACAGAACTCAGAGGCTATGCACAAGTTGAAGACATCTGGTGGAGGTAGTAGCACCAGCCCACAATTGCATAGCAGTAAACACCAACACCAGCAGAACTGAGAAAAAGGACAAGAAAAAAGAGGCATTTGGTCTCCAAAATCATTCATCTAGCTCAGCAGTCTCTAAACTGAGAGTTATTTCTGGCATTCATAGAAACTAACTACTGATATGCCAACGTGGATGTTAAGGGACACAGGACTTGAAGCTGAGAACCTGTATGGAGGCCACCCTCAATTCCCCAGGTACAGGCCCAGGGGGAGGAGCTAGCTTTCACTCTGCTCTATCAGTCAACAGTGAAGCCAGGCGAACACTCAGTGAGCCCTCCTCACATCAACTCCTGCCCTACCGGACTAGGGGCTGACAACCTGCTGCCCTGCCCCTCAGTGTGGAGCTGGGTCAGTGTTTGTAGAGCATAATTCTATCCATTTCCATGTATTAAGCATGCCACTGGATTAATCATATCCTAATTTTTTAAATAGAGAGGAATATATTCAGGAATAAAATTTAGCTCACGTGTACATAAACACTACCCTAAGACAAAAAAAATCAACAGTTAAGGATGGAAAGTTGCAGAATGCCCGTAAAAGGAAACAAACAAAAAAAGAGCTCTCTTTTATTAAACAAAACAAAACAAACTTACTTTTCTTTTTCTTCTTTGTGCCACCCAGCGCTGAGTGTAGAGCATTCAGAAACCAGGACAGAAAGTCAACTCCGTCCCCTGGAAAAGAAGGAAGGCTGGAGCATGTCAGAGCTGGAAATGAGTATAACCCAAACTGTGCCCTGGTTGGCAGGACGTCACATTCCTGGTTTTCCTCCTTCCTTTCAGGCCACACACCATCCCATCCCCAGGGCATCCTCCTGTTTGGCCATTAAATGCTGGCACTCCTCAAGGTCACTCTTAAGTCTTCCAATCTTTACTCTCTCCCCGGCCTTTCTGACCCAACCAGGACATTCGATTATCACTTCTATTTCAAGCCTGTCTCTCACCACCCACCAAAAGCCAGTATTGAATGTCTTCTCTAAATCACTTCTCAGCCAGAATCATGTTTTTAAAACTTAAGTCTGAAGTCACATCTTGGCTTAAAAGCCTTCACTGATTCCCCACTGCTGTCAGGATATAACCCAAGCTCCTTCTAGTGGCACATAAACCCGATGATACAGTCCCTCCCTCCCACCTCGGCCCTCACACCGTCCCCTGGATTCCCAGCGCCTGGCTACTGGCAGTCTTTGTCTGTCCCGAGCATGTCCTTGCTGTTAGCAGTATCCTCTCCTGGAGTGCCCAGCCCCGACCGACCTCCGCTGTGCCTGGAACTCAGCTAGCTCTTCCTCAACCCCGACCCCAGCCAACTGCCCGTGTGCTTGGCGGGGACTCCTTGCTCCTCGCTCCCCCCCAGAGCATACTTCACTTCCTCTACCATAGCACTCACACCCTGCAGTCACCTTTTTACACAACTATCTTCCCCACTAGAATGGGAGCTCCTGGAAGAAAACAACTGTACTGCTACCGCCATAGCTCTAAAACCTACTAGAGCAGCAGGAAAGGGTGGTGAATAAACAGACAGGAGGGAAGAGAACGCTACCTGGGATCCAGGTGCTAAGAGCTCCAGAGTGTCCACTTTACTCACATGGCAATAACTAGTGAGTGGGACTCGGAGGGATGAAAAGAGTCAAAATATGTCATCGGAATAATCTGGCCGGCAACATGACAAAATAAGAAGGAAAGGTGACAAGCGCTTCAGGGTTGGTGCCTTTCCCAGCCTCCTAGTTTTCCCCAGAACCATACAGTTTAGTTTACCAAATAAGTCAGACTTTCTATCCAGTTGAGGTCTCAGGATTCTGAGCAGGGCAGGCTGATGAAAGAGAAGTGAGGAACTCAATCACGCTATCAACTAAATACTCATCCAGTAAGTACAAAGTTCACTGCAAGCACAAGTAAATTTGCTCATCAAACTAGTTTTGTTGCCCTACCATCAGAAAAGATGAATGGGGGCACCTGGGTGGCTCAGTTGTTAAGTGTCTGCCTTTGGCTTAGGTCATGATCCCAGCATCCTGGGACTGAGCACCAAATCGGGCTCCCTGCTCAGTGGGAAGCCTGCTTTTCTCTCTCTAGCTCCTTTGTGCTTATGTTCCCTCTTTTGCTCTGTCATAAATAAAAACACGAAAGAAAGGAAGAAAGGAAAGAAAGAAAGAACGAACAGATGAATGACTCATTCCTTACCCTGCTTGGTGATCTGGAAGGTCTTCTTGCTGCAAAGGACAACAGCCTGCAGCATCTCATGGGGAGAGACATGTGCTTTGAAATTCCGAGGGTTCCAGAGCTTTCTCATCAGCTCTCCAAAACGCTGGACCAACAAGAACATGATATCCCCTGGAGGACGCTTGATGTTCTTATAATTGTCTTCTTCCAGGAAGTAGTTCCGGAGAGGAGGAACATTAGACAAAGCCTGGAAGTCAAACACTCCAATTAATCCAGAGCCCCTATGCACAACCCTGGGAACAAGCTCTTCTACTAGAACTGGGCCTGTAATGGCCTGCAGGAGACAGAAGGAAGTGTTCAGGATTAAAGTTCACGTTACAGAAACATCCTCTGTACTAAGTTTCCCATAAAGTCCAGTTCTGCAGACACTGTACTGACGTAGACATGACGAAGTTTTGTTAAGGTTTTTTTTTTAATCTGACCTTTTATTTCTTAAGATTTTATTATTCATTTGTCAAAAAGGTGGGGGAGCACACAAGCAGGGGGAGCGGCAGGCAGAGACAGAGGGAGAAACAGACGCCACAGTGAGCAAGGAGCCCGATGCAGGACTTGATTCCAGGACCCTGGGATCATGACCTGAGCCTAAGGCAGACACTGAACTGACTGAGCCACCCACACATCTCAAGAGTTTACTTTTTTTTTTTTTTTTTAAATGTGTTCGCTCATCTACGTTTTTTATTAGAGAGAGAGAGACTGAGAATGAGAGGGGAGAAGGTCAGAGGGAGAAGCAGACTTCCCGCAGAGCCGGGAGTCCGACATGGGACTCGATCCCGGGACTCCGGGATCATGACCTGAGCCAAAGGCAGTCGCCCAACCAACTGAGCCACCCAGGCGCCCCTCAAGATTTTACTTTTTTAAAGCAATCTCCACCCCCAACATGGGGCTCAAACTCACAATCCCAAGATCCACGGTCACATGCTACACCAACTAAGCCAGTCAGGAGCCCCAAGGAAGTTAAAAAAAAAAAAAAAAAAAAGTATTCAAGTCCTTATCCACTGATCAACTTTCTTTTTTTTTAGATTTTATTCCCAGACTCTTAACCAAACCACCCAGGTGCCCTCACTGACCAACTTTTCTTAAATAATATCCTTTATTTACTCTAATTAGGCCTGCGACTATGTTTAAAATCATCTTAAAATTTGGTGTTTTTCCCAAATGTGGTATTTACTGAGAATGGTAACGAAT
Organism: Nasua narica; assembly: GCA_028533885.1. NCBI lineage: Eukaryota > Metazoa > Chordata > Mammalia > Carnivora > Procyonidae > Nasua > Nasua narica. The sequence goes on from CM052811.1 coordinate 34,886,815, forward strand.
ATAAACAATGAAAGAAAAATGAATTATATATACAAATGACACAAAATGAATACATTTAAAAAATGACTAATTCTATTAGGATCAAAGGATGCCTGGGTGGCTCAGTCAGTTAAGCATCTGCCTTCGGCTCAGGTCATGATCCCAGAGTGCTGAGATTGAGCCCCACATTGGGCTCCCCATGCTCAGTGGGGAGCCTGCTTCTCTCTCTCCCTCTACTCCTCCTCCTGACTTGGTGCTTGCGCTATCTTGCTCTCTCTCTTGCTCTCAAATAAATTTTTTTAAAAATTGTTAGGCTTGAAATGGTCAAAAGATTTAGGAAAACAAAAATACATTTTACCTCAATAAGCAAAAAGACAGACCAACCATGTTGGTTCAGGAAGAAATATATGCTCATTAGTGTGAGCTACGAAACTGGGAGAAACTCTTCTGACCACAAAACAGACCCGAAATAAATGCAGTTTCCCCGCAGGCCCCTCCTGATGGGTTTGTGAATCCTTACCAACACTGCGCTTACTATAAGCACAACTTTCTTTGGTGAAGTAATCCATTTAGAAAGGAGGATCGAGGTTTCTGCTACGCACAATAAACCCAGGTATCTTTAAAGAAGACAACTCAGGACACAGGGAGCACCATAACAACAGACATGATTAGGAAAGCCCCTACAGGGGTGCCTGGGTGGCTCACTGGGTTAAAGCCTCTGCCTTCGGCTCAGGTCATGATCTCAGGGTCGTGGGATCGAGCACCGCATTGGGCTCCCTGCTCAGCGGGAAGCCTGCTTCCTCCTCTATCTCTGCCTGCCTCTCTGCCTACTTGTGATCTCTGTCAAATAAATACATAAAACCTTTAAAAAAAAAAAAAAAAAGGAAAGCCCCTACAAGTTTAGCTCACCTAAACAAACAAGGACTTCGTGCTTACAGAATAATATTAAAAAACGAGTTACTATCTAAAGGAAAGGAATAAGGGTAAAGTTCTTCCTAGTTCTCGGTCATCCAAGCTGTGGAGGGCGGTTGCTCTCAGGCTTCAGGAACAGTACAAAAAGTATCAGAGACAAATTATTCAGCTTCCAGATGAAGCACTTCGTCCATTCAATCCCATTCTAGTGGCAATAATATCACAGATACTATTTTTCATATACTTATTTCATAAATAAAAACTTCTTATGGGAACTAACTAGAAGAAAATATTTGCAACGGATACAACAAAAAAAGGCTAGTATATATCTCTTAGAGCTCAGTGAAATAAAGCACCAATAGAAAAGTGAGCAACAGCCCAACACTGCATGAAAAAGATCCAAGTAATCAACTTTAGAAGTGAATAAAAAAAGGTACATTAAACATAGCAAAATGGGAAAAAAAATTACAGTGTAACAGTGACGGTGCAAAATGAAGAACTCTCTTTTGTGTTGTTGATGGGTTTGTGAGTTGCTACAAACACCCCACAGCCTAGAATCTAGGGCCTAGATACATTCATACAAGAGGTGATGATTAAGCTGTAATTCATCCACAAAATGTATTAACATGTAATCATTAAAGATGCTGCACAAGAACAGGTACAGGCCTATTTCAGAAGTATTACAGGTTCGGTTTCAAATCACCACAATAAAGCTAATGCTGCAATAAAGAGAGTCAAATGAATTTTTTGGGTTTCCCAATTCATTCATAAAGGTTATATTTACACTATACTGTAGTCTATTAACTATGCAATAGCTTATGTCTAAAAAAACAACATACATAAATTTAAAAATACTTTATTGCTAACAAATGCTAACCATCCAGGCACCTGGAAGGCTCAGTGGGTTAAGCTCGCTCTCTCTCATAAAACAAACAAAAAAAATTTTTTAAATAAAATGCTAACCATCATCTGAGCTTTCAATGAGTCACTATCCTTTTGCTGATGGACGGTCTTGCCCCCATGCTGATGGTTACTGACAGATCAATTGCTGAAGGCTGCGGTGACTGTGGCAGTTCATTAAAATAAGACAACAACGAAGTTTGCTGTATCAATTGATTCTTCCTTTCATTAACAATTTCTCGTGGCATGTGATGCTATTTGACAGCATTTTACCCACAGCCCAACTTTCAAAATTGGAGTCAGTCCTCTACAACCTTGCCTCTGCTTTATCAACTAAGTTTATGTAATATACCAAATTCTTTGTTGTCATTTCTACGATCCTCACAGCATCTTTTTTTAAGGATTTTATTTATTTGACAGAGAGAGCAAACACAAGCAGGGACAATGGCAGGCAGAAGGAGAGGGGGAAGCATGCTCCTTGACAAGCAAGGAGCCTGATGTAGGGCTCCATCCCAGGACCCTGGGATCATGACCTGCACCGAAGGCAGATGCTTAACCAACTAAGCCACCCAGGCGCCCCAGATCCCACCTTCACCCTTTCACCTCAAGAAACCACTTTTTTGGCTCATCCGTAAGAAGCAACTCCTCATTCAGTAACATTTTGAGACTGAAGCAATTCAAATATAGTAATAAATTGGGAGAATTATCAAAATGTGACAACCATGAAGTGATCAGAAATTAGTGTTGAAGGACTTTCTCAACACAGCGCTGCCACAAACCTTCAATTTGTAAAAAGCTCAGTACCTGGGAGGTATAAGAAAGCAGAGCACAATAAAATGAACTATGCCTATATTGATATCATAATACACCTTTTTTTTAAGATTTTCTCTATTTTACAAAGCGCGAGAAAGCACGTGTGAGCAGGGGAGGGGGGATGCAGAGAGGGAGAGAGAATCCCAAGCAGACTCTGCACTGAGCAGACAGCCTGAGGTGGGGCTCAGTCTCACAACCTTAAGATCATGACCTGAGCCAAAATCAAGAGTTGAACGCTTAACCAACTAAGCCATCCAGGCACCCCTTTCATAATATGCTTTAAAGCCAGCCCACAACAGAGTACTAGAGAAAGGAAAGAATGAAGCCTTGATTTTATACTTTCTACATTTTCCACCCACCCCATAAGTGTTTATGTGCATAAATCTTTTTTTTGTCAATCAAGCAAGATTATTAATTTTCTTGTGTTTACCAACATTTTCTAATTTTTCTACAATGTGTATATATTACTCATATCTTTAAAAAAAAAAAAAGCTCAATTGCAAATAGGACAACTCTGGCTTTCTGCATTCCTCACTTTGGGGTTTACGCACAAGAGCAGGATCAAGACATGAGAAAACCAGCACAAATAGTGCAACACATCTGCACTATTTAAAAAAAGAAAAAGAAAAAAAGGAGGCGCCTGCGTGGCTCAGCTGGTTAAGTGACTACTTTCAGCTCAGGTCGTGATCCTGGGGTCCTGGGATTGAGCCCCACATCGGGCTACTTGCTCAGCAGGGAGCCTGCTTCTCCCTCTCCCTCTCCCTGCTACTCCGCCTGCTTGTGTGCTCTGTCAAAAAAAAATTTAAAAAAAATTAAAAAAAAATAAAAATAAAAATAAAAATAAAAATAAAATAAAATAAAATAAAATAAGCATCATCTCACACATATGTTTATTTGGTACTACCAGGCCACATACACATTCTACCCTTCATTCCCTGAAAACTCCAGAGGCCATTAGCCCAGAGGCTAGAAAAGGCTTCACCATTTGGCAGCACCGTCAAGCAGACACAGGAATGTTGTCTGGTGAACAGTCAAGTACAGAGGCTGAGTTGGTTAAGCATCTGCCTTCAGCTCAGCTCAGGATCTCAGGGTCCTGGAATCGAGCCCCCCGTCAGGTTCCCTGCTCAGCAGGGAGTCTGCTTCTCCCTCTTCCTCTCCCTCTGCCCCACTCATGCTCCAATAAATAAAACTTAAAAAAAAAAAAAAGAGCCAAGTACAGTTCTCAGCTTTAAAACTTGGTGTTTCCAAGAACCACTGACTATACCAGAAGGGAGTTATTTCTTGCTCATCTTCGTAGTGTTCTCAGGTTACCTCCTCCCCCACTGTTCCCATCCTGATTCTACCTGAAGGACAGCGTTGGCATAGTCGTTGGCCTTTATGTTATTCAAGCCCACGATGCCTGGCAGGTAAGTGGTACCATCATACGCCCGGGACAATTTGGCTTGCTTGTCCAAGTTTGCAATCTGCTGCTTTGTGAAGGTGGGCTTCAACACATACTGTAAAGCAAAAGAAAATTCCAAATTGTTGTAGGTCTGTCTACAGAGTTCACAAGATATACCTGAAACAGCAATTTTTGCCAAAAACAAAAAAACACTTTGGTCATGAATGTCTCACCACACACCTAAAGGGCTCCCAACAATAGGTATAAAGGCTGAGGTAAAAAGAATAGGCCCTCTCCACATTACTAATCCAGAAGATCTCTGTGTTTAACCCAAAATCACTGAATCCCAGGCCTTTCCTCAGACCTCAGGTCTGGCAACCCCATGATAAAGGACTGTCAGAAACTGGAAGACACTCAAGTCTCCGCAGGCAGCAGGGTCTGAGTCTCAGGTGGGGCCTCGCACAGAGCCAGCACGGGCCTAGCGCAGGCAGGCAGGAACATCTCCCCACCTCGGCAAACCTGGAGCTCGTGAACTCCCTGTGGCTACAGGAGCAAGAACAGAATCTTCCCCAGACCTAAAGCTGCAAGGGTTATCACATACACGGTTGAACAGAGGTCTCTACTAACTCACTTTGAAACTCTGCATTTACTTCAATTTCTCTCTCTCCAAATACTGTAACTACTTTTAACCTCAACTATCAATAGGTCTATAAAACTTATAAAAGCAACATAAATAACATTTTAAACACTCCAAACAGCAAACTTTCCTTAAAAACGAACAGAGCATTCAGCATGAATATATGAACACTTGCTAAAAAGGAAAATAATAATCAACAGTTCCAATATTAATCAAACCCAAGATTTTTCATGCTCTCCACTGAATTACCATGACTCTGGGCACAGATCACACACCAGAGACTGCAGCTGGGATGCACAGGCCATTCTGGCCGCATCATATCAAAAGTAGCCAGGAGCTGATAGGCAGCCCAGCACCCACTGTCCTATACCAGGCCCTATTCATATCCCTACTCCAGAGTCTGCAAGGGAATATATTTCACAACAATGCTTTCACCCCTATTTTTTTAGTCCTAACTCTCAACATTAAAAGCAGAAATAACAGCTAGACTGCAGACCATAGACCACATTTATGAATCCTGACCTTCTTACTCACATCTCCCTGGTTCCTCCCAAAAGAGAAGTCTCTCCAAGCCTAAAGGACTGAAATTCTTCCCTAACCTCATGTGAGGCAGATCCCCAGGAGCCCCAGGATGGCTCCCAAGAGAACTAGTTCCAAACCAGCCCTCCTAGACACATACTGTGATATCCTCCAGCGAGGAATCGATGATCTCATAGTTGTCTGGAAGGCAGTAGAACTTGAGGGTGTGGAGGTTGAGGAAGACGTGGTGGCTAAACTGGACGCTGTGAATGTAGGCATGAGACTTCAAGCCCCGGCCTGTAGGGAAGGATGGAAGGCTGTAAGAGCGGGGTAGGTGCCAGAGAGGCACAAATCCGATGTAATTTTCCCGTCATCATTTTGTACTGGAACATGTTAATATCAGCAAAACCAAAGTACTATACCATCTGTGCAATGAATCTCTTATATAAACTCTTATCACAAAAATTAGCAAGGAAGAATAGCACATTAGTACTTTATTCCCTGGATGGCATAAGACATCGGTTAGGGAAGCTAATTTCATACATATAAATATGAAATGTGTGTGTGCATGCGGCTGTGTATGAGTTAGTCCCACGTTATCTAAAATTAAAACTATCTATTCACATATCACGTATAACACAGGCACAGACATACACAGATGTGCACACACACATATGAATATCTTATGACAATCCATCACCATTCAGTCCTGAATTTCCAAACACCCACATTCAGGACAATCCTGCATCTACACACCTTCGGTCACTTTGCCACTCCTTTCTAGAATCTCCCACAAACCCTCTACGTCCTGCCGGTTCAAGTCCCACCCTACCCTCCTCCGTGAATTAAACACAAACACTCCAGCTAACACTGATCTTCGCATATTCCAATTCCCAAAGTCCTTATTCATACTCAGTGCCACACATTCCAGCAGTAATCCTCATGATCTTATAATAGAGTTTGCTGTTTTATGTGTTAACCTTGACTATTTATGAGCTCTTTATAAGTGCAAGGAATGTGGTTTACATTTCTTTTGAATCCTCCAGTACCCTGTGTACATAGCATTTGGTTTGTCTGAATGAATTAATAAATTTCCAGACAAGAAAAGAATGAAAAATTCCTCAGAGCAAACGGATTTAAAAAAAAAAAAACAAAAAAAAACAAACACAAGTACAGAAAACATCAGAGATTCAAAAACCCACAGACTTGGAGGTCTCCTACAGAGCCTCAACTAGTTCTCCCTTTCATCTGTACACAGGATCTGACCAGAGAATCTCCAATTGATTTCCTAAGAGTATCCCAATATCGTGGGAACAAAAATAGGGATTCTCATTTTTTTGCTTGTATTAGTTGACCCTGAGTACGGGTTTCCCATTTTCACAGCCTGTGATGATTTTCCTTTCAGCAAAGAATGGCCACGTGGATTCCGAGGACCGGAGGAGCTGCCATTGCCCGTACCTGGATACCATGAACAGGTACCATCTCAGATGTGACTCCTGACAGCAGCTTACTTTCTTTAAAAGAGAAACAAACAAACAAAACACAAAAAAACCTCTCTGGAGTAGACCTGTAGCTGGCACCGAAACTTAGCAAGTTCATAACACACAACATTTACTTACCCTGAAAGTACTTGCCACACACAAGACAGGCATATGCATTGATATGTGAGAGGGAAATGGAACACAGTTTCTCAAAGTCAAAGTCCAGCACACTCCTAAAAGAACCAAACAAAAGAAAAAACAATTAATAGGGAGAGATGCCTAGGAAAGTACCCAGTGAAGCAGCATTGGCTCCACATCCCACAACAACGTCGCATAGCGTCCTTCAGAGACGGTTCAACAACCACACATACATGAACTGCGGGGGAACGTTAACTATTCCTCCCCTAGACATTGAGTATAGCACCCCACCCACCAAGCCCTAAAGCGGGGTCAGGATATCTCTACCAGACACACAGTGCAACGTCCTTCTCTTTTTAAAATTTACAACCAGTAGAGAACCTTCCATTGCAGTTGCTTTCTCTGGAGGAAGAGCTAAAAGTAGCAGTAACATAACAGGGCCCCAGTGGCATTCCAGATTAAAAGACTGAGGATGCGGGCACCTGGTCGGCTCAGTCAGTTAAGTATCCAACTCTTGATTTTGGCTCAGGTCATGATCTCAGGGTTGTGAGATCTAACCCCATGTCAGGCTCTGTGCTGGGCGTGGAGCCTGCTCAAGATTCTCTCTCTCTCCCTCTCCTTCTCCCCCACCCTCTCTAAGGGGAAAAAAAAAGATAGGTAATGGAAGGACATCAAAAGAGTGAACAAACCCTTTTATAAGAGAAAAATCTACTTGTGTCCATAAAAATAAATGGGAAGCCTGAATATTAGGAGAATACCTACAAATAGATTATTTATTCACTGCAAAGTAATGTTATACGAGTAGTGGGCAGGCTAAGGGACAGAAAACTTTTCTCCATTGAATCCACAAGTCACAAAGAAATTTCTCCTCAAATATTAAAACTCTTAATTAACAGGTAATGGTCCCAATAAAGCTACAATGTCCATTAAAGGAGGCAAGAGCTACAAGTGGATACTGACATTTAAATTTAAAATAATTAAAATCTGAAACTGGGTTCCTCAAGCCATGTTTCAAGCCCTCTGTAGCCATAAACGGCTTGCGCCTGTCACAATGGATAGCCCATGTAAAGAGTGAGTGCACTACTGAGAGAAGTTCTCATGTGTACCTAATCTACACATTGGACGGTACTATCTCAGAGCAAAAGTTGAAAAGCATCCCAAGATGGCAACTGGGATCAGGGAAAAGAAACAAGGACGAGGTAACTACTTCTGCTTTAGGACATATTTTTATCTGTTTCTCCTTTCTCTGTTGAATTCTGGCCACCTAAAGTATCTAGCACACAGCGAGTGCTCAAAAGATATCTAAATTTGCTACTGTCATTTTAAGAACACCATGTACCCTGTTATTCCATCAAAGAACTTCAAGATAAACTAAAAGCTCTTTATGCACATGCCCACCCTAAAAGAAAATTCCCTCTGATATTTTATATTAAAAAGCAAAGATTAATAAATATTGCAAGAAGCACAATTTTCTGGGCAGAAAGCTTTAAAAGGGATAAAGTTTGTGAACGTGTTGTTCGATGTACCTCAAAGAATTTTCTGCATAGATTCCATTGTGTTTTGCTGCCCTCAGCATCCCTGTTCTACTAACCTGTTAATGGTATCCAGGTACGGGCAATGGCGGCTCCTCCGGTCCTCGGAATCCACGCGGCCATTCTTTGCTGAAAGGAAAATCATCACAGGCTGTGAAAATGGGAAACCCATACTCAGGGTCAACTAACTACTAGTACAAACAAAAAAAATGAGAAAAACCCAACAGGATGAGCTCCTCCATAGGCGGCCCAGCAATACACCAAAAAGCCCACTAACTGAAAAAGCACCAAACTGGGAGAACATGTTTGAAACACATATAACCAACAAACGATTCACTTGCAGATTACATAAAAAAATCTGGCGAAGCGATAAAAAAAGACAAACAACCCAACAGAAAATAGAAATATAACCCTCATCAACAATCAAGAAAATGCCAATTTCCTTGCACAACAATATACCACTTCACACCTACCAGAGGACAAAATAAAACCAGAAAATTCCAAGTGTTGACAAATAACACAGAACAATGGAAATGCTTATGTACTGCCTGTGGAAGTGGAACCTGTTACAACCTTCTGGAAAATAGTACAGTAAGATCAAAGCTGAAAATATGCAGACCTTTGACCCAGCAATCTCTACTTATAAACCAGAGAAAAACTTAGGTACACTGGGAGTGCTTTACTAAAAATATTTATAGCAGCGATATTTAAAAGGGCCCAACCTGGAAACAAACCAAATATCCACCACAAATAAAATGGATAAACATTTTTGGGTATATCATCAATAGAACACCATATAGCTATAAACCTCTATTTGGATGAACCTCAAAAATATGGCTACAAAAAATTATAAAGACAAATCAGAAGACCACATATAGTATGATTTCACTTATAACAAACACAAAGCAAAACACAGTAGTACTTAGGGATACATATATGAGGTAAAACTAAAAATAAAAATAGATATGATTAGAAAAAATTCAGAATAGTGAATTCTTAAGCAAGGAAGGAAGGCAGATACAACTGGGAAGGGGCCTATAGGAGCTTCTAAAATACTGGTTATGTGTCACTTCTAATGCTGAATAGCATTAGGAGACAATTCTCCATGGGTCTCTCATGACCCATATTGTGACCAGAGGCACTGTCTACCTCCAGACTACCTCGACAGGATATTTGTATCATAAATAGCATATGTGGGGAAGGGTGTCTCCCTACAGAGCAAAGGAGGAGTCAAGTTTACAGACCATTATAAAAGATTCACATTCTGTAAGCCCAGAGTTCCTCTCCTGGAAGGCCACCCACTGTGAATATAAGTTCTCTTCAAAGTGCACTGTGAAAAATGACACTACAGGAACTTGTCCCATCTTCATTAGCATCCAGAAAACTGTGGCAGGCTAACTTGGCAGCTTGCAAATAAAATCTCAAACCCTTCACAGTTCTTGACAAGTGGTATATTTCCACTCTTCTTTAAACTATATTTGTGCATTATATTCAGTCCATGTTAGCACCTGAGAATTATTTCATCATAAAAATGAAAAGGAAGGGGCGCTTGGGTGGCTCAGTCGATTAAGCATCTCCCTTTGGCTCAGGTCGTGATCCCAGGGTTCTGGGATGGAGCCCTACATCGGGCTCTCTCGCTCAGCAGGGAGCCTGCTTCTCCGTCTCCCTCTGCCTGCCACTCCCCCTGCTTGTGCTCTGTCAAATAAATAAAGTCTTTAAAAAAAAGAAAAGGAAAAGGAAAAAAACCCAACGAACCAACAAACAAAAGACAAGCCAGAAAAGCAAGTGGGATCCTAGTGTCTCTCAGAGGAAAAAACTTCCCTATCACAATTATGCAAGATATCTAAGAAACGACTTCTCTTCCAAAGAAGGGGAAACCTAAAGCTGACAAGGTACTTAAGAAAAATCAAAGAATACCCTTAAATTATCAATTATTCAAACACTTTCTATGAACAAAGTGCTATCCTGGACCCTGTAATACAAAAATATGTCAAACAGAGCACGAAAATTTAGTATTAAAGTAAAATCATACACAGATAAGCAGGACCAGAAATAAAATGCTAAAGCCTCAGAACACTAGTACTGTCCTCACTACAACGCAGTCGAGTCTGGTCGCAGACACTAGGAGTCTGAATCCCCCAACTCCACGCCCACCTCCACCCTCAGGGCAAGCTGGAAAGAGAAAAAGGAAAACGTGAGTGGAGCCCGCCCCTGGCCCGGCCCGGCCCAGCCCCGCGCACCTCGCACCTCCCGCTCAGGCTCAGAGTCCTCGTCGGCCTCGCGCTCCCGCTTCACCCGCACAGCCGGAACCACGGGCGTCGGGGCCTCCCGCGCGCTCACCGGCTCGACCTCCCGCTTCACACGCACTGGGCTGCCCCGGGAGCTCGGCACCTCGGCTTCCCGCTCCCGATCTCGCTCCCGCTTAACGCGACCCGAGCTGCCCCGCGACTCGGACTCGCGCTTCCCGCGGGTAGAACCACGAGATTCACGCTTGGACCGGCCGGACATCGCCACTACGGGCCGTAGTCGCACTGCGCAGGCTCCAGGCACGCAGGAGCGCGCGGCAGGTAGCCAATCAGGAGCGGGCTGTTATGGCGCGCTGGGCTCTCTACGAGTCCCCGTCGAGGACACATTATGCCGCGAGAAACTTCCGGGAAGTACTGCGCCTCCTGTGGCCTCTTAGCTTCTGCGTGCGCACCTGAGAAAAGCCTGCGGGCCTACTGCCACTTTACCCATAATTTTCTGAATTAAAAAAAAAGTTGTCATTCGGCCCCGGATTTCTTCGAGATACTTTGTGCCCGGGGACCAGAATCGGGAGGTCGTCTCCACAGTCACTGCGCACCAGAGAACTAGGCAACATCCCCAAACCATCCCCTTCATGGAGCGACCTGGCTACTCTAGTTCGCATTTAGAGAATTGTTCTCGGCGTCACAGGAAAATGCAAACGTCAGGCGGAGACAACCTTAACGCTAATAAAGCTCAAACTTCGGGGCCTGACCTTCACGACCCCCTCCACGGCTCTGAACTAGTTTGTTTCTACAGTTTTACCAAGATGAAATTGATATGCAATCAAATGCATGTTTAAAGTGTGCAATTTGCTAAATACTGACGGATGGGTGTATACCCTCTGAAGCCATTACCACGATCAAGATAAAGAACCTACCCAGCAGCCTCAAAATTGTCCTTCCCCAAACATCTGCTTTCTGTCACTCCAGAGCAGTTTTATATAAATGGAAGCCCTCGGCGTGTCCTCTTTTTTGCCTAGTCCCTTTGGCTAGGAGAATTTATTTTGAGATTCATCCACGTGGTTGCGTGTATCAACAACTTGTTCCTTTTGATTGCTCAGCGGTATTCCATCGCGTGCATGTACTAGTATGTCGCTGTACTAATCACAAATTTCTAATTCTGTCATTTTTTTAAAGAGGACTCCAAAACTACACTCAGATCCTGAAAAGCCCTGGGTCCTCCTGCGGGGACAGTTGAGATATGAGTCGGGAGGGCTCAGGCGCTGGGCGGGCTGGAATGGGCGCCCCCACCGCCGGCAGCCTTCGCGGGGCTGTGCGGTCAGGGTGCCACTGTGTGCCCTGCCGGAGCACACGCCTCCTCACAACCTCTTTTGAGGTAGATGGGATCAATGGCCTCGTTTACAAATGAGGACACTGAGGTTGCGCGGGGTTCAACGGTCAGCTGAGGTTATGCAACGCGGGGATGGGAGGTTCACAGCATTTTATCACTACAAAAAGGACAGAAAGACTCCACACCGATCGCTGAGTGGTGTAATGGGTGCTTTGTGTTTTTCTGAATTTTCTGATGTATCAGCAGTAAGCCTAAGTCCTTTTTCCTATTGCTAATGTCACAAAGAAAAGCCCCGACGGGGAGTAGAAGCCGCGCATGCCCCATCCCAGCACCAGCGTCGGGAACTCCGCGCGCCGCGATGCTCGGCCCGGCAGGCTCTTTCGGGGCGGGACGTCAGATCGCGGGGCCGGAAGTCCGGCGAGGGGCGGCGCGGTAATCGCCCGGCCGGAGGGCGGCCGTTGGGGCCGTTGAGTTGGCGGCTGGTCCCAGCATAAGGCTCCAGATGGAAGCGGCGCCAGATCCCGGGCCTGGGCTCTGCTGCAAGCCTGGCGGGCGACTGGACATGAGCCACGGCTTTGTGCACCACATCCGACGGAATCAGCTCGCCCGGTACCGCCCCTCCCCGCCGCCGCCCCCAGCCTAGCTTGACCCGGCAGTCCCTGACTCCCGCTCGGCTCCCCGCAGGGACGACTATGACAAGAAGGTGAAGCAGGCGGCCAAGGAGAAGGCGAGGAGGCGGCACACGCCCGCGCCGACGCGGCCCCGCAAACCCGACCTGCAGGTGTACCTCCCGCGACACCGAGGTGAGGCCACCCACCCCGCCCGCCTCCTCCAGCCCGCGCGCTCTTTCCGTCCCCAGCCCTCAGTCTCTACTCACTCTTTTCTCTACGTGGGAAAAAAACCACTTAACCCCCAAAGCTCAGTTCATGTCGTTCCTTCCTGGAACCCCTACCTCGACGCTCCCCATTCGCTCACTGATTCTGAGAACAACAGAGAAGGCTCGTGGCCCCCAGTTCAGCATCACTATTAACAGGAAATACCTGGGAGCCAGCAGGTAGTTGTTTTGCCCACCATGCTGTGCTTTAGGGTCTCACTAGCTGACAGAGTTTGGCACAGCTGTAGTTGACCAGGACATGGGTGTGGAATGAAACTCAAACTCAGTATTTAAAACGGCCTTTTCTCCAGCTTCCCAGGGACCTAAAGATCACAGTAGCTAAGGTGGCATGAATTTGTTTAGCGTTACTTAAAAGTGTTTTTAGATCTTGGGTACGTTAATTCATTTAACTTTCATTGGATCCCATAAGACGGAAACTACTGTCATTTCTGTTTCACAGGAAAAAGGAACAGAGAGGTTAACTTGCCCAAGGTCTCATAGCTAATAAATGACAGAGCCTGGATTTGAACCCAGGTAGGACCCTGGCCACCTCTCCACTTCCTTCCAAACTTATTAGATGAAGGTACTTTGTGTATCTACCACGTGATAGGATTGTGCTGGCCCCAGAGCAGGGATACAAAGGTAAATGAAACCACTGATTGGCTGAGCACTTAACACACAGGCACAGATCCCATGAGAAGATTGGGACTTTCTTTACGGTATGTTTTCATGTGTCATCTGTGTGGGAAGGGGCTCCAGCAGCCTTCCCCTCTTCCCTCTCACTGTGATTCATCCTTCCAGATGGCTCGACCCACCTAAGCAACCCAGACTGCGAGGAGTCCGGTGAAAGCAGCAGTAGTGGCAGCTCCGAGCCAGAACCCTCTGGCCATCAGCTCTTCTGTTTAGAATATGAGGCAGACAGCGGAGAGGTCACCTCAGTTATCGTGTATCAGGTATGCCTCATGGAAACAGCTGCAGCCTGAAGGTCCTTGGCCGTGCTAGAAATCACTGCCAGAGCCTGAGCCACTGTTTTCCTCAGGGGCAGTGGGAAGTGTCAGCCCCACATAGGAGCATAGACTGTTGGGCGATGCTTTTGAGCACAACTCACTCCTGTCACACAGTGATCCTCAGCAGGCCCCTGGGAGGGCATGTGGCCCCCAGCTGAAAATCACTATCACAGGGGACACCTGGGAAATGGCAGGTACTGGCAAGAAGCCGTGAGTCAAATGGAGTTCTGTGAGAGTGTTGTCTAGGGACAGGGCAGGTCGCCTTTCCAGAAGAGGTCCCGCCCTGAGCTTCTTGACTCTTCCTCCACGTAGGACGATGATCCAGGAAGGGTGAGTGATGAGGTGTCCGCACACACGCCTCTGGATCCACCCATGCGAGAGGCCCTCAAGTTGCGCATCCAGGAGGAGATCGCCAAGCGCCAGAGCCGACACTGACCAGGCTGAAGGCATCCTCACCAGGCCGGATTCACTGCCCAGAGAGCTCACTCCTAGTTTGGGGGAGCCAGGACCAGTCTGAGCTGATCTTGAGATACACACACACACCATGCTCAACATCCATAGGAACCGAGTGTTACAGGGACAAACCTGCTTTGCAGGCCATTCTTTCTTGTATGTTGGCCCATTTGACCAGCTTAGGATTCTGGAATTTGAGAATTTTATCGGGCTAACTTGGTGTTCTAGAAACAGAGATTCCAGGGAGAGCTGAGGTTTATGAAACCTTATGCTGCCGTGCTGCTTTCTTACTGAGGTCATATGCCGTGGGACACCTACCCGCTGCCGCTCCACCCAGCTCAATGAACCATGTTTGTAGTTTTACAGTTCCTTTGTTCCTGGCTTCTGCTCACTTTCATCCATGTTTTCCTAGACCTTTTTTTCAGCCATTTCTTTGTTCTTTCCATTCCCTCATCTTTGTCTCAGAATCCATCAGTTCCATCCCACCTCCCAAGGTGACTGTGCACCTCCCAACTGCTCAGGACTTTGGCGGTGGGGAGTTCTGGGGGTCGACCTTTCTGACAAGTTCTCCCAGTAATTCCGATACCAATAAAGTGGGAGATCTTCATTTTTGAGACTGACTTGCAAGCATGTGTCCCTCCCCTCCCATGGCTTTTGCACATTTCTCTCACACTGCTCTGCTTTGCATGGTCTAGATAAAGAGACCTAGGAAGATGATGCCAGAACTCAACTGCAGGGATTTCTTGCGGCAAAACCTCCCGTGGTTAGGACTACAGGATTCTAGTTTTCAACCTCATCCCTAGCTCTGAACAGACCATCCTCTGCTCAAGTTAAAGGGGAATTATCAAACAAACTTGAAATTGACTCTCCAAATGTGATTTAGCAGCCCTGAATGTACGTACAAAGGGAAATTCAACACGAGCAATAATTGCCTATTTGGAGCCCTAGTTGGGAAAAAAAGGCCCATATAATGGGCTGCAAAATGAGCCTCTCTCATCTGCCCTGCCTCTTCCCCATTCTTTCTCCTTTCCTATGTCCCAAGAGTATATAGATCCCAGGAATATCACTGTCTTCAACTCAGTGACCGTTTTCCCTAATGCAGGGTCAGGCTAAGGTCTGAGAAGTCCACAAGACATCCTGTGCACCACAGTTCCAAGCCACTGCAGATTTCCAGCAACTGACCTAACCTCAGTGACTTGGAAGTATGGGGGTTTAATGAGCCCATGAACACTAAGACTTCTTGAAACCAAAGTCCCCCTGTCCCAGGGGTTTCTCTACATCAGGATCTCAAGATCAGTCTGGCTGGTCCCATCTCAGTGGCTTTTCTCTTAAAGGACACCTACGGGCACTGTTGATTTGTGCCCTACACCCCTGAAAATCTACCACCTCAGAAATGGGGCAAGGCAGCTACTTCAACTACATCATTAGAATCCAGGAAGCCACAGCTTGCAGTGCCAGAGGAATTCTGGGAAAGTGAGTGAGGTAGATAAGTTAGGTGAGCCTGGTGGTGAAGGGAACCAGGGACCAGAGTGTTCCTGACCCACAGAGCTGGCCCAAGGTTAAATGCCTTAAATTTGCCGGCCCCGGGCTTGTTTCTACTTTCAGAGGAGAAAGTCTGCCCTCCACTTACTCAGCCAGGCTAGAAGTGCCTTTTGACTCACAATGTTAACTACTCTCCAGAGTCTCCGGGTCAAGGAGTCTGTGCCATACTCTCCCCAATCTTCCGGCAGCTCAGAGGACTGGGGATTTTAGTCTTCCAGCTCTTCAACCTCTCTTCGGACTTGGACATAGGATTTCACTGGAACTCTTAGGCTTTCTAATCTGGAAATACTTTTCTGGATCTGCCTTCTCACAACTAGATGGCCTCTTTCAGTGGATTTATTGCAGAATTTAGAAACAAGACCAGAAGAGGAGGTTGGGGGCATGGCACCTGAAATTAGCCTCCATTCCTTTTTGTGAGAAGGGAAGTGTGTACCTAATGGAACCTTTTATGTCTGTCATGTAACCCTCACACTCTCAGGTAAGATGACTGATGACAAGTCCTTGTCGGTGAACTTGTTTTCTTGCGGCATTTCGCTTATCAAGTGCATATAAAATATTTTCCACCCAAGAAAGCATCCTCATTCTTAGCTCACTTAAGCAGTAGGACTATAGAAAGCACAAAGCCTGATACTTAAATGAGAGGTTGTCCTTTCGGGGAGGCCTGTTGGTGGTGACGCTGCCCCTTCTCTGGATGTGCCCCAGATGCTGCTCTGGTGGTGGCCCTCAGCCAGCTGACAGCCTTTGAGCTTAGGCCCACTGCTCATGGCTGCCCCTCTGGGGTCCACGATGGTATTGCT
>CM052811.1:34903855-34982109 GCA_028533885.1 Nasua narica
TGGGCAATAACAAATGCTTCTCCCTGTGGATGAGGCTCTGAAAGGGGTGTTTCACCTCCATGGTCCACTCAGGAGCACCGCCAACTAGAGATTATTAGCCCATGGGGCTGGGAGAAACCTTCTGGGGTAGTGAGTCTCCAGCCTGCTGTGCATTTGCCAGGATGCATGGATAGTAGGGTAGTGGATCCCCAGCTGGTTTGCAAGCATAAGTGAGACCTTTGTATATAGAAAGAGGAATGAGGACAGATCATTTTCCTACCTTCGAGCCTTTTAGGAGAATCAGCACGGAATGTTAACAATTATTTGAAACATTTTCAGCTCCCTGATTGAATTCCTATCCGATCCCTGAGGACTCAAATGGTCAAGAAGCCATAGGCACCCACCCCAAATATCTCCAGTAGTTACAACCTGAGTATATGGCTCCTTGGCCTTCTTAGAGCCTCCAGGATGAGAAGTTGGTTGCACTGGTTGTGTTAAATGTATACCAAGCCATATATTCTTCCTGTTTTTTCATTTCCAATGTTTCTGCTGTGTGAAAGGATGAAGTGCAGATTATTTGAAAATCTTGGAAGGGGGTGCTTTTCAAAAACAGTATTCTTTTAAAGCAATAAACTATTTTTACAGCACTGTTTTTGCCAAGGGTTTTGAAATCACTTGTGTACATAAGGAAAGTGAAGATTAAATGCCTGCCCTAAAGACATTCAGCACCACAGAATCAGCACTTGAAATCTCATCTCTTGCTTTGCCTTGACTATTTTAAGAACCGTCCTGGTTGGAGCATAACAACTAGACTCTCATAGCAGTAGAGCTGGAAGGGACTGTTAAAGATGTCTGCTCCCACTTATCTGATAAGTGACTCCACCCTACCAAGTACCCCTGAAGAGCCCTTCTGTATTAGGGAGTTTTATCTCGGGGCAATTCTACTTTAGAGACTGCTGAGATTATCTTATTAAGCCAAAATTTGCCTCTAAACTCTGGAGTGCCCATCCCACCCTCACTTTACGTTAGAATAGCCAGTTGAGGACCTAAGTAGCTTCTCCGGTCGTCCCCATGATAACCGTTGGACAGGAACCCAAACCTAGTTCAGGGTATAGTAAGTGCTGACTAAAACTTGCAAAGCTTCCAGTCAGATAGGAAATGCAGAGGTTTCACGGCACCATTGGGCAGGTGAGAAAAAAGTGCCTGCTCCAAATGAGAACATCTGGGCAGAAAGACGGTGCTTCTCTGATTTAGAAAGCGACACCTCTGTGTCCTGGGACACCGAGCGTGGCTGGCAAAAAGTGGACTGGGTTTTATACCCCACTGATCCTTCAGCCAGGTATTGTACAGTGATTACTCTGCATGACCAAACTTTCTTTTTTTTTTTTTTTAAGATTTTACTTGACAGAAATAGAGGGCACAAGTGGGGGGATGGTCAGGAAGAGGGAGAAGCAGGCTCCCCACTGAGCAAGGAGCCCTATGCAGGGCTTGATCCCAGGACTCTGGGATCATGACCTGGGCTGAAGGCAGATGCTTATTTAACCAACTGAGCCACCCAGGCTCCCCTGCTCAGCCATACTTCTTGGCCCTGCTTTAACTATTTGTCCTGAGGCCATTGAGGAAAATGCTCTCTGACAGACTTTCGGTTTCCAGTTTTACCTCCCATTGGGTCCAAAAAAGGTTGCTCCTTCAAGCCCTAGTGCGGTTTATCTGCTCCATTTTTTCCTCACAATACATGGCCCCCTGTTTCTGCACATTACCTTTGAGTCACCAATGCTGCCAGATCTAAGCTTCCCCTGCTCCTGGCTGCCTGGGTCCAATCACTTCAGGTACAGATCTGTCAGCCCTGGTGTCTGACAGGGGTGCCCACACATTTTTGGTTGTGAAAAGTAGTCCCACCCTTTTTATCATGAATGTCCAAGAAGGGCACCCTCGGCTTGTACATTTTGGTGAAGCCGGTGGTAATTTATTCCCACACTATTCTGTTTCCTCTTCCCAAATCGCTCAGGGTTCCAATCTGCCTCTCCTCTCTTGCCTACCAATACCTGGCCGTGTGTGACCATGAATATCCATTGGTCTCTGTGGCCTTGAAGTAAGTGTTCATCAGCCAGGAAACATGTTTTGGGCACTGACTTCTGAACAGTATTCTGTGTACGTGGACCCTTGAAAATATCTGATGAAAGTAGCCCTCCTCCAGAGTTTGCTCAGCTTAGGGAAACATAAGCCAAATCCAGGGAGCTTGAATTTAACAGCCAAGGCTTTGGGCTCCCTTCTTCGCGTACCCTCCTCGCCTAGGACAGGCAGGCATGGGGCGCCGCATAGAGCGAGGTTCCCCCAAGTTTCATTGCCGGCCGGTCCAGGCTGCAAAACTGTTCCCAGCGGCGGGGGGAGGCTTCCTCCAGGCTTTGTGCGATGCCAATCACAGCGGCGCAGCCCCAGAGCCTCCCGCTCCCCGAAGCTTCCACTGCAGGAACAAGGTACGGGAGACCCTGGGCATCCCGGAGTCGGAGCCTCCGCCCGAGTCTCACCCCACAGCCCTCGGAGCTCAGGCCCCCCGAAGTCGGGGCGCCGCCCACACTTCCACCGCCCCTCGGGCGCGGGGGCTCGGGAGTTGTAGTCTCTGGCCGAGCGCGGGCGCGGGGGCCGGGGCGGCGAGGACTCCACGTCCCGGCGGGCGGCGCGGCGCGGCTGGGGCGCCAGGGGCGGGGCCGTTCGGCCCTTTAAACCTTCCAGGGCTGCTCCGAGGGCCGCAGCCAGAAACGGCGCCACGCGGGGCCGAGCAGGGCGCGGCGGCGGCGGCGGCGGCGGCGGCGGCGGCGGCGGCGGGGCGCTCCGGGGAGGTGCGTACTAGGCCCCTTGGTGTCCCCGGCCCTCGGGGGATCCGCTGGGGAGGCTCGCGTCCCCGGCTCCCGGGGGGCCCCGTGCGGGCCGCCGGGTTGGGCTTCGTGCGCGAACCCGCCTCTCCCCCGGGCCGCCGGCGGTCAAGTGGTTGCCTGCGCGCGGCCGCAGCTCCGCCGGGGACCGCACCCGCCCGCACGCTCTCCCTGGCGCGGCCCCCCGGACGGCCCTGACTGCAGCCCCTCCCCTGGTCCGGTCCCTCCGGCGTGGGAACGGGACTCCCTCGCCAGACGGCCCGGCCTGAGAGTCTGGGCGCACCGGTGGCATGCGGGTGGAACGTGGCCGACCACGGTGGAGGCCACAAGGTGTCCACGTTCTGGCCCGGGCTCAGCCCCAAATGTGGGCGCTGCGAATCAGGTGTTGACCACTTTCTCCCCCCACCGGCTGGGCCAGTCACTGGACCCTGGACTTTGACCTGTCTCTCTCCACCAGGCCTGGGCCGCTGATGATTTTGGTGAAGTATCTTAAGGTAGCTGGGCCGGCCCCCTCTTTCCCACCTACCTCTTGTCCTTCCCCCCACACCACCACCACCCTGGCTCCCCTCCCTCATGACCGCCTGGATCCTCCTTCCTGTCAGCTTGTCAGCATTCTCCATCACGGGCCTATGGACTGTGTGAGTAAAGAGGGGGAGGGGAAAGGGAAGAGCAACTAAGAGACAAAATGGGCCGAGGCGGAGGAGGGCTAGGGCCCGGCCAGGACCCAACAGGAGCTCAACCGGTTGTCCTGCTGTGGGCTCCAGGGTGGTCCCCAGGATCACTCTAGCTGTCTCCAAAGCCTGGCCCAGTGCCTGGGGACACAGCCCCTTTGGACAAGCTGGCACCACTGCTGTCCAGTAGGGTGACCCTGACAGACCTTCTAGCCAGGGCCGCTTCCAGAGGTCCTCGAGTCTGGGGCTGCTGTGGGTTCTCGTGTGGTATCAAGCTTCAGGGCCACCTCAACTTGAGTCCCCAGCAAGGACAAAGGCTGAATGGGGCCAGAATCGGGAGAAGGGAGTCGGTGGGGGAAAGCTGGGCTGGGAGGGCCACGGTGTGGGGTAACAGCTCTGCTCCCGCAGGTATGCCATGGCCGTGATGAACCGCCACGCGTGCCCTGTGGAGAACTGGTATGGCGCACTCTGCAGACAGCCTCCCTCTAAAGCTCCCTTCATCTCTGTTCCCTCTTGGGTCAGGGCAGCTACGAGCCAGACGGAGACCCTGGGCCTCACTGCTCTTAACTGACATTGGCAACGCCTGCCCCTCCCCAGGCATGGCTCCATGCTTATCTACCTGTTTTCCACCGTCCCTTCACCCCTTTGGCTTCTGTCTCAGGCCGGTTCTGGGAAGTGGGCTCTTCTGTCCCTGCCAGTGGAAGTCTGGAAGGGTGGTCTCCGCGGGCCTGAGGCTACGGGCCGAGAACCTGGGACAACCCCTTTTCCCCAGGCTACTCTCTGTCCTGCCTACCAGGTCCTACAACGAATCCTGCTCTCCTGACCCCGCTGAACAAGGGGGCCCCAAGACCTGCTGCACCCTGGACGATGTCCCCCTCATCAGGTAAAGCCTGGAAAGGGGGCAGGTCAGGGAGACCCAAGCCCCTCGGGCAAAGACCTGTCCCTCAGTCTCAGGAATAAGGAGTGCATTAAGATTACTTAATAACAGTCGTCCGTGCCGGTCACTGTGAGCCAGGCACTGTGCTGCCGCGCTTCGTGCGTAGCGCCATGCAATCCTGCCAGCACCGGGGCAGCTATCGTTGTCTCCGTCTCGTAGGCAAGAAAACAGACTGAGGTATGTCACCCGTCCAGGTCACACAGCTAGGAAGTGGAGGCACCTGGACTGAAGCTCAGGCCCTCAGATTGCGCAGCCGCAGTTCTGGCTCAAGGGAAGCTAGACTGGCTGCAGGCCTCGACAGTCTCAGGGAGTCCAAGGAGTCTCGGGCTCAGCCGAGCAATCCTGGGCACTCTCTCGCCCATCGCACACATGAGCTCTGCCTTGGGGGAGGGCCCAGCCTGTTTGTGATCCACATCTGGCCCTTCTCATAAATCAGTGGCTTGCCTGCTAAGGAACAGGCACGGATAAAGCAAGAGACAGATGGGCCAGAATGGGGGTGCTAGTGCTCCTGCCCCTCTCTCACTCTGTCCTTGCCCCCCACCCCCAGCAAGTGTGGCACATATCCCCCAGAGAGCTGCCTCTTCAGCCTCATTGGCAACATGGGTGCTTTCATGGGTGAGTTGTGCCCTCAGCCCCCCTAGCCAGCCCAGTCCAACCCGCTCCCCCACCCCCCCTTTGGAAAGGCCCAGGAAACCCTTATTCAGTATAGCCCACCCCACCAAGCGCTAAAGCAAGAGGGACCGTTTCTCTCCTGTTCCTTTAACAAGGGCCAGAGGTCCAGCCACCCTGCTGGCCCGAGCTTGAGGAAACCCAGTTCACTACCTGCCCTTTAGTCCCTTGCAGCCCTCAGAGTGTCTGGCGGGGGTGGGGGTGGGGGAGTTGGTGGGAGGAGGGCACCAGTGCTGGCCCCACCCGTGCTCTCTTCCCCCAGTGGTCCTGATCTGCCTGCTGCTCTACGGGCAGCTCCTGGAGCAGAGTCGCCATTCCTGGGTCAACACCACGACGCTCATCACTGGCTGCACCAACGCTGCGGGCCTCGTGGTGGTCGGCAACTTCCAGGTGTGCCCGCCCGCCTGCCTCTTGAGCTTTCACGAGTGGGGCCTGGCTGCAGGTGCCCTCAGTCCCCTGAAGGCTGACCCCCGTGGCAGAGCTAGCCCTTCGAGGCTGAGGCTGGGGAGAGAGGGGGAGAGAGGGGCGGTGGAGGTGGAAGGTGGAGGTGGCTGTCTGCGAAGCCCCTCTCTCTGGGCCCAGGTGGATCATGCGAAGTCTCTGCACTACATCGGAACTGGTGTGGCCTTCCCCGCCGGGCTGCTCTTCGTCTGCCTGCACTGTGCCCTCTCCTACCATGGCGCCACTGCCCCCCAGGACCTGGCTATGGCCTACCTGCGGATTGTACTGGCAGCCATCGCCTTTGTCACCCTAATCCTCAGTATCCTTCCAGGACAGGGCAGCCGGGAACTCCTCCTCTAGCCCAGCCTCCTCCCCCACCCCCCCCACCCAAGCCCCAGGGGGTGGGGGTGGAGGGGAGGGGTGGGGGGTGGAGGAAGAGCTTGGCACACATATAGCCAGAAAATACTGCCCAGTGCAGTTTCCTTCGTCCCCTCCCAGGTGCTGAGACGTGGCTCTTTGCCCCAGCTTAGCTCTTGGGAAGACAGGAGTGTCGCCAGCCCCCACGTGTCCTACTGAACACTTCCTTAGCCCCATTCCAGGCGGTGTCTTCTTTATGCATGAGAGCTCTCAGCTGCAGCACGGGGCAGCCCTGTGCGAGTGGGTGTTTGTGATTGACATCCTCATTTTCTATGGCACCTTCAGCTACGAGTTCGGGGCAGTGTCCTCAGAGACGCTGGTGGCGGCGCTGCAGCCTGCCCCGGGCCGGGCCTGCAAGTCCTCCGGCAGCAGCAGCACCTCCACTCACCTCAACTGTGCTCCCGAAAGCATCGCCATGATCTGAGGTCTGGGAGGGTGGCTGGCCCAGCCTCAGCAGCTCCCCACCTCCTAACTTTGCATTTATTTTGTACCAAAAACGATTTTGAGAAAGTATTCTGCTGGGATAGAGGCTTCCTTGCTGCTGGAGGAACAGCCGTCCCACACCCACCTGTGCCGCAGCGGAGCGGGCCAGGCGGCTGCGTGGGTGCACACAAGCTACTCCCCGACTCTGCAGTGTTTTTATGTTGAAAGGTCACATATCCTCACTCACCCAGCCAGCCCTCCAGGTGCCTTCCACTCCCCAGTGCTGAGGCCCCACCACTGGGGTTTCCTGCTGCAGGAATTGCGGGCTGGGAACAGCAAGAGAGAAGTCAGCGGGTGGAGAGGGGAGCACCCCTTAGTCTGTGGGAAGGCCCACTTTTGGGCCCACTGAGCTGCACTGGGATTCTTCACTCTGCCCCTTACTTTCTTTTGGGCAAATAATACAGCAGAACCACATGGGTATTTTAGTACCTTCTTTTTTTTTATCTATTAAAAGAATTCTAATTTGCATGTTTGTAGTCTGTTCAATAGAATCAAGTTAGGGCCTAAGCCAGGACGGCTTTCCCTAGGCAAAGGATGGGAGGAAACCCCTGCCCTCAGGGAGAGTCCTGGGTGCCCACTGCTCTTTGAGAGCCAGGCTGCCAAGAATAACAGATGCCTGGTGCTATCCAGATACCCCTCAGGGGTTTGAAACCCTTTCTAAACCTTTAAACAGTCTGAAGAACTGACGTGATCCTTCCCCCAAAGTGTGGTTTGAAGTTTGCTCCCTTAATAAGGGATATGGGGGGGGGGGCGGTATCACCACAGAGCAATTTTAAAATGCTAGAAGCAATTTTCACAATGAAGCTAAAGAAAGCCTGTGGGATGGGATTCCCAGGTTGACTAAAAATTGCAGGAGAGAGAGATGTAGGCTAATTTTTCTCTACCATCTGTAAGTAGCCAGTGGATGCCAGACCCTGACATGATTTGCTTTCCAACGATGAGCACATAGCTGGCCTGGTCCAGTGGACAGGTTCTTGACCCGGGCTCCACCCTCAGGCCAGTAGGCTTGGCAGGAAGGGACACACGGCCTGGTGCTTTCTGTGGTTCAGGCCCACCTTCCCCAATAGCAGTAGGGACCTCATGGAGGGATGTAGAACCCCTACCCAGGCCTCTGAGCAATGCAGTGCAGGGTGGGTAAAGAAATCTTTAATGAGGATTCAAGGTGCAAGAGGAAGATGTGGAAGATGGGTGCTCAGCCCCGGGCACCTCATGTGTACATGGCTCCGTGGAGATTCTCGAGTCGGTGCTTTTGCTGCTGCTTGCGAACCTGAAGGAAAGAGGACACACGGGCATGGGCCATTCCTGAAGGCCTGTGGGTGGAGCGATGGGACAGCTATCATGGGGCCACCTATCACTGTTTTCAGGCCCCTAGCATGTACATTGCCAAGGCTCTTGTCCCTTGCCAAAGCCACCAGGAAGACGGCCAGAGCCAGCGACCCTGAGGCCTACCCAGGCCTGCTAAGGTAGGGAATGAAAACACTGAGGACAGGGACTAAGGGGTCCCCATTACCACCCCACCTCTCCACTTACCACCAGCCCCTACCTTATCTCGTCTGTGCTCCTCGTAAGTGTCATCATCAGTGGGCAGCTCATGGCGGCACAGGGGGCAGGAATTTGTCTGAGAAAAGGAGGGCAGTGTTCCAGAGCAGATACGGTCTTCATAAACTAACACTTGTCCCCTGCTCCCACCTCCCACCCCTCCCCTCTCCCTTCTCTGATCCCCTAAAAGTCCATAAACAGAAAGAGGCTTGAGAACTGGGCCTCAAGGGCAGGGCAGAGTGAGGGCTGAGAAAAAGGAAGCAGTACCTTGCTTAGCCAGGGTAGAATGCAGTTGGAATGGAAGAGGTGATGGCAAGGCATCTCAATGGCAGTCTCCTCCTCCTCAAATTCCAAAAGACACACGGGGCACTTGAGCTCTTTAGGAGGGAGTGCTGATCAGGAGAGCTGCTACAGGCCCTACCTCCCGGCTCCCACTCCTGAAGGACATTCTTGCCCCAACCTGACCTGGAAAACTGAAGGGCTAGACCAGTCTAACTTGGGAGGGGTGGGTCTGGCAAGCCTGCCCCAAATAGCGGAAAGAATTAGCGTTCTTACCAGCCTGAGAGCCCCTGATGACTGTCCTGGGAAGGTTCTCAACCACAGCCTTGGCAGCAGGTGGAGGCAGGTGGTGATCCCAATCTACTACCAACCCCAAGTCTTCAAAGTCCATCCTATTGAAAAGTGACCTGGGAAGAATGACACGTGTTCAGAACCAAAGAAAACCATACTTTCTCTTTGCCCCCACAATCCACTAGTTATTAACAGATAAATATACCCTGAACAGCTAGTACTAACAGCTGCCCCGCAAGTTGCTCAGTAGATAAAAAGCAATGAGAAATGGTTTACAGTTGCTATAACCCCAAACATGCAAGTAGTTTAGTCCCATTTTTACACATGAGGCAACAGGCTCAGAGAAGTTACTCAGGCCATGTAGAAATGACCCGGTAAAGCCAGATTCCAAGGGCAGTGTTGACTTCCGTGCTTGCTCCTAACGAACTTACCTACTCACACCCACAAGGCCCCTCCCCTGGCCCCATGATCCGTCTTCTTCCGTACCTGCTAGAACCTGCTGCCCTCCCGCTCCCCACTCCCCCTGTTCGCCAACTCCCGTCTTTCCCACAGTCCCCTTGCCCGGCCCAACCACGGATGATCCAAATGTTCGATCTTCCTCGAATCTCATCCCCGGACTAACTCTCCAGATTATTCATCCGTCCTCCCCAGATTCTCTGCCCCATGAAATCCGCCTTCTCCAGCCAGCCCCAGCCCAGAAGCCTGCCACCTGGGCCCCCACCTCCTAGCACCGCGCACCCACCTTGCGAGCTCCAACAGCATATTGGTTCGGGCCTCCTGCGCGGAATCCAACGGCTCGCAGTCGTGTTCATCAAAATAGGACGCCATGGCAGCCAGGCTGTCTGACACAGCTCTCACACCCCGCTGGACTGCGGCCCCGCGGCGCTGGCCAATAAGCTGCGGGCCTGAGAGACAAACACCTATCAGAGCCCCCGAAAGGCGGGCACAGAGGCTCGTTAGGGCACCGAAAGCGGAAGTATTAATTCTGCTGCCTCTCGTTGGCTCGGATGAATCAGGTGACCGAAGGCTAAAGCCAATGGCAGGGGCTGAGGCCGGTCAGAAAACACCTGTTTTGGGGCGCCTGGGTGGCTCAGTGGGTTGAGGCCTCTGTCTTCGGCTAGGGTCGTGGTCTCGGGGTCCTGCGGTCGGGCCCGCATCGGGCTCTCGGCTCAGCGGGGAGCCTGCTTCCTCCTCTCTCTGCCTGCCTCTCTGCATACTTGTGATCTCTCTCTCTCTGTCAAAAAAAAAAAAAAAAAGAAAGAAAAAAAATCTTTAAGAAAACACCTGTTTTGGACCCCAAACCTAGGATAGGCGATGTGGGAGTGACGTGCGGCTCTGGTCCACAGCGGCCTGGAAAACCAAGTGTTGGAGCTTTAGGAGCCGTCAGTCCGTTCTGTGGCTCAGAGGGCCTAGGACCTGCAGGTGCTGGAGGCCCTCCAGAGAGCCAGGCGCTGGCGCAGGAGCGCAGGGTACTGCGAACCCAAATCACGGCCTTTCCCGCTGCTCTGCCCGGTCCCCGCCGGGTACTTCTGCACCTGCCCCACTCTAGGTGGTTCAGGAAATCACTCTTGATTCCTCTCTGACCCGCAAAAAAAAATGTCCTGCTTATCTCTTCTGTGTTAGGCACAATAAAGGGCGGGGGGGTGCAAAACTCCCCCACCGAGAGAGGGAAGATCCCTGCTGGGGAATCTGGGGCCTTACCCGCACGTGGGATTCTGTGTGTGACCTTCAGCCCATTGCGCAGCCTCTCCCCTAGCTTCTGTGAAATTAGTGGCTTGAATTCAATAAGCAGTTTGCATCCCTGGCTACCTATGACTATGCTGGAGCGAAAACGATGGGTTAAATAACCCTGCATCAGATACTTACCCTCTGAGAGTCTGATTTAACTGATCTAGGCCCCATAAGGCAGCTGTGGAGGCTGGTGGCTAATGTGTGGTGCCCAGGCATCCTGCAGACTTGGATTTAAATCTTAGCTCTGGTACTCACTGATCTAGGCCTGGGGCTGGTGTTTTTAGAAGTTCTACAGGTGATTCCAGTGTGAGGCAGGGTTGAGAACTACTGAACTAAATGATTTGGGTGATAGCTACCATTTATTTGGCATCTAGAACCATTACATCGATGGATGTTTTACACACAATATAAATAATCCTCACAGTTCTGGGATTTAAGTATGTCCCTTTTTAAATATGTGAAACCCAAGCCTCAGAAGTGGCTTGCCCAAATTCACATGGCCTCTAAGTGACTTTGCTGACCAACTAGGGCGCCAAGTGTTTTTCTCCATCTTTCCAAACTGAAGATGATAACGAGCCCAGTGGAAGTAACAAACTCTGTGAGAGGTAAAGCTCCGCGCAATGCTCAGCTTCTTTCTAGTTTCTCTGTCAGTAGCCCTCAGTTTACCTAACAAGGAACTGCTTCTGTTACACACTTGACCATGAACTCCCCTTCCATCTACACTTGAGTGTAAGGTGCAGTCAAGAAGCCCAGGCAGAGACTGCCCAGATTCCGCAGTCCTGGTCGGGCTTTCTTTCCTTCTTCCATGGCCTTTACCCAGTCATCCTTCCTGTGAGCCTGAGGCCCTGCCAGCCGAGCCCTGTGTGGCCCTGGAGCTTTGAAAAGGCCAAATTCCTTCCTACAGGGCAAGCTCTAGGCTATCCTTTGTGACAGTGCTTTATAGCACGGAGAAGCCCTTCCCATTTTCATTGCTATCTGCCTCATCTGTAATCGGGTGTAAAGCTTGAGGAAGAATGTAGGAGAGAAATTGAGGACGGAGTGTTCAGAGAAGGAAAAGACAACTCCAAAATGAGAGCCTTAGGACACCTGGGTGCCGCAGTTGTGGTTATGCGTCTGCCTTCAGCTCAGGTCATGATCCCAGAGTCCTGGGATCGAGCCCCACTTTGGGCTCCCTGTTCAGCAAGGAGCCTGCTTCTCCCTCTCCCTCTCCCCCTCCCCCCTGCTTGTGCTTGCTCTCTCTCTCTCTTTTGCTCTCCCACAAATAAATAATTTTTTTTTTTTAAAGTAAGAGTCTTGTGGGATTAAAAACCTTTGAGTTGCTTTCCTCTTCTGGAGTCCTATTCTGAGCAGCCTCAAGACATCAGAAAAAGAATAGATTTCATTCTGAGACAAATAGGCTCAAAGGGCCCTGGTTGAAGGGTCTGGTTTGGGAGCCACTCTGTGTTTGCACCTGCATCCCAGAAGGATCTGTCTCGATAGGTTTGGATCAAGTACAGAAGAAAGAGGTGCACCCAGGTATCCCTCCCTGGGTGGCTCAGTCGGTTAGGCGTCTGCCTTCAGCTGAGATCATGATCCCAGGGACCTGGGATCAAGTCCCACATCAGGCTCCCTGCTCAGTGGGGAGCCTGCTTCTCCCTCTACCTGCCAATTCCTCTGCTTGTACTCTCTCTCTCTCTGGCAAATAAATAAATAAATAAGTAAAATATTTTTTAAAGGTTTTATTTTTTTATTTGACAGAGAGGAGAGAGATCACAAGTAGGCAGAGAGGCAGGCAGAGAGAGAGGGGGAAGCAGGCTCCCGCTGAGCAGAGAGCCTGATGCCAGGCTCGATCCCAGGACCCTGAGATCATGACCCAAGCCGAAGGCAGAGGCTTTGACCCACTGAGCCACCCAGGCTCCCCAAATAAGTAAAATCGAAGAAGAAGAAGAACAACAACAACAACAACAACCACCTCCCAGGGATGAAGTCCTTCCACTGACTCTTTAAGCAACCGCAGGAGTGGAGGCAGAGAAGGATGAACCAATTTGAAGAACTTTGTGCACGTGCGTGCACACGCACGCATGTGTACACACACAAACACACAGACACACACAAGCATTTAACCAAACAGCAGCTTTACTGAGCTCCAGGTGGGGCGGGCCCGGCATGGCCAGTACAGCAGGCTGCCCTCAAGGGCCAGTCTGTGGTGTGATAGGAGATACAAAGGTGCACACATCAGGGTTGCTCTTCAGTACTCAGTTGGGTGGCTCAGATTCGAGCAAATGCTGGGGTTCTCTGGAGACCAGCCAGTGGGGCCACTCGGCCTCTCCTCCAGGCCCAGCTCTGGGTCAGTCCCCGGGCCCCGAGGCGGCGCCTGCGTCCTGGGCCTGTGGGGCACGGCTGCCCCCACTGCTCTGTGGGAGAAAGATGGCCAGCAGCACAATCAGGAGGATGAGCAGGCCACCGCCCACCACCAGCCCCAAGTAGATCCGGCACCGCAGGTTCTCCCAGCGCTTCTCCTGGGCCAGGGTCTTGGTTGTCTTGCTGAAGGCTGAGCTCTGTGGACATCCCCAGACACAGGGTGGGAGTTAGTGGTTTCCCTGCAGCCCCAGGGCCAGATTCTCCCAAACCCCCTCCCCTACCGCCTCCCCCCTCCCCCCGCCCCAGCAAGACCTAATCTCCTGCTTCTTCCCAGCCTATCTGCTCCCTTTGTCCACACGGCCTTCCCTGGGACCCTCCCGGCCTGACTGCTGGTCTCAGACGCTGCCGTAGCACTTGACTCGCACCCCTACGGGCTCACGCCCGGTTACCAATACCAGCCCTCAACCTTTAGGAAGGTCCACAGCTTCGAACCAAGGACATCTTACTTCGTGAGGCCTACTGGGGCTTATCTAGGCTACAAAGCCATAGGCCCCACACCCGACCTCAGGCAAGCCTCAGCCCCCGCAAGGGCCTGGAGCCCCTGAGCACAGCCTGAGAACTCTGAGGACCCCCGTGGCCTCCCCCACCCCCATCCCTGCTTCCCCAGGCCTCACACCATGTCCAGCAGTTGGTCTGAACGTTGCTCCAGCTCCGCCAGCTTCCCATCACGCTCCAGGACCTTGTCGAAGTTGCTGAGCATGATTTCTGTCACCTCGTCCGCCTGCCGCTGGCACCGTTCCAACTCTGTCCCTGCCTGGGCACCAAGCCCAAGGTCAGAACTGCATGAGGCCCCCCAGCCAGCCCTCATTGGATCCTGGGACCTGACGGCCTCCTTGCCCCCACTGTGGAGGAGGTGGGGGAAGGGGCCTGAATGGGCAGGGGGGATAGCATCTTCAAGTAAGAGTATGACATGTGTAGAGTGAAGGGCTGGTCTCCTGAGTGTGTCTGGCTTGCCTCTGATCTCACAGGTTCCTCTCCGTGCCCATCAAGGCAGGTCCTACGTCAGCCTGGCTACTCTCAGCTTCCTCTAAG
Organism: Nasua narica; assembly: GCA_028533885.1. Lineage (NCBI taxonomy): Eukaryota > Metazoa > Chordata > Mammalia > Carnivora > Procyonidae > Nasua > Nasua narica. The sequence goes on from CM052811.1 coordinate 34,917,598, forward strand.
ATGCCCGAGGATGGAAACTTCCCAGGATCTCACCCTCCCACAAAGCAGATACTTTGCTCACTTGCTCTAGGTCGGCTTCTACCCAATATGCACACAGTGGACATGGGCCCTGGGGCTTCCTACTGGCCTAAAGAAGCAGCAGAGAGCAGGGAACCGAGCTACATGGCTAGCTCGGGAAGAGATCCACCCCATAGAACTAGAAAGGTAATTTTGGACCACCACGTCATAACCTCCGCCTAACCCCACAGACACACACCCAGAAACAAACCGAAAAGATCAGACCTCCCTCTGACTGATCAGGCCAGTTCTGCCTCCCGGCATGATGCTACTCCCATGTCAGTGCTCAGAACTGATTCCCCGTCGGCCCAGAAACCTCAGCCTCCTTGGCCTCTGGCCTCAGCCTTCTAGCTACCCAGGATCTCCCCTGGGGTCCAATTCACAGACACAAAACCAACTGTTAGACCTCTCGGCTTGAGCAGCAACCACACCTGACGAAAGAACCCAGCTCATTTCAGAGGACTAAGCAGGGAGGTGCAGGGTCCAAGTGTGGGGACGGGTGGGGGGTGCTAAGAGAATGGGGGAGAGGAAGAAAGTGTGTGTCACAAGCAAGAAAGAGACTGGGCTTTGGACACACGCAACCAAGAGAGACCCAGGGCAGGAGGCCCTAGTAAGAGCTGGAAGTCCAGGAGCAGGTCCAGTGATGCGTCAGGGGGCTGAATCCCAGCCGATTCACAAACCACAGCAGCTCCCTCCTCCCAGCCTAGTCCCGGACAGCCCATCCCTGCTCTCATCTCCTCCCCCCGGAGCACTGGCCAAGCTCCCTTTCCTGCCAGACCACATTGCCCATTGTCTGCAACAGACATTTTGGCACTTGACTGAATTCCACTTAAAACCAGAGAAAGGGGAAGGATCTGGTGGTCACAGAGGGCCACTCCTACTCAGGCAAGAATTCACATTCAGGATCCTCGCAGCTGCCTTCCCCACGGCCTCTAAGCATTCCAAGCATATGAGTCCTATCTCCCCAGCTCCACCACAAGCCCCAGAGGAAGGTCTACCTTTGTCTGCTCCCATCCCGGTGGCCCGGGCGGCCAGCACAGCGCTGACCATTACAAGGACTCAGTGAGTGGGTCAATCACATTATAGCCTCTCCAAAAGCAACTCTTATTTATTATTATTATTATTTTGCAACTCTTATTTTTTAAAGGACGTTATATCCTAGTGTGTTTATCTAGCCCAGCAGGAATTTCGAGGGGCCGGCATCTGAAACCCAAGTAGGTCAATATTTACCCATGAGCTAGCAACCTGCTTGGAGAGGGTGCAGGCAAGCTGTGCCAGAGGGGTGCACTCACAGGCTGGGGGGAGCAGTGACTGGGGAACAAGGAGCAATAATGCAGGCAGCGGGGCGGCTGCCCGCATCTGTACCTTTCCCTCCGTCAGCCATCATCACCGCTATCCTTCCTACCGCAGTAGTCAACTAGCTCACACGGCCGGGCCTCACACAGTCCCTGGCATCCCCACCCGCCTAACAGTCCAAGGCCAAACCTGAGAACAGGCAAAGATTCAAAATGACAATCATGGCTAGAGGTTGGTGGGCTGCTGCATTTTATGTTGTCCGCTATGAAAACCACAGCAGTTGTTCCCTGCCCCAACACGGGATGGTGCTGGGTCATGTTCCCTAGAGGAGCAGGCTGTGCTTCCCGCCGCAAAGCCCAGGCTGTCCGGGGCCGAGGTGGGACCAGGTTGAACACAGAGGCCTCAGGCTTAACTCCCTGGCCCTCCTGGGCCCTCCCCAAACCAGAAGGAAAAGGACACTCTATGCACACGTCTCCCCTGCTGGCACTGGGAGAAATAAAGAACTACAGGATGTGGCCGGAGGTTAAGGGACCAGGGGACAGGGCCACGCTCCCTCCAGCTGTGGTGAACTTAGCATAGTGCCGGGAAAAACCATTTCTGAACGAATTGTGCCCATTCTTAAGAAGCTCACTACAGGCTGGGGAAAGAGACATTTGCGACCCCATTAGGGAAGCGTGGGGGGTTGTGCCATGCGATACAATCACTGAGTGCTGGAGCCCCCCTCAGAGAGCGGATTCCTGTGTGCTGAGACGGCCCCCGTGGACGAGCCCTTGCGGATGGGGTAGAGCTGGGGCATTCCGGCGGAGACATACCAGGCAGAGGGGAAGGGCGGAGGGGCAGGAGAACACACAGAGTGCAAGTCCAGAAGAGGACACTTGCTTGGAGGGAACACTGGAACAAGACCTAGTGTAGACTTCTGAGCCAAGGGGGACACTGGAGGGGGGCTTCCGAGTAATTTCTCTAGGGGCACCTGGGTGGCTCAGTCGGTCAGGCGTCTGCCTTTGACTCGGTTAATGATCCCAGGGTCCTGGGATCAAGCCCCGTGTCCAGCTTCCTGCTGAGTGGGGAGCCTGCTTCTCCCTCTGCCGGCTGCTCCTCCTGCCTGTGCTCTCTCTCTCTCTGTCAAATAAATAAATAAGCTCGAGAAGAAGAAGGAGGAGGAGGAAGAGGGGGAGAAGGGGAATTTCTCTATTCGTGGTAGATTGGTATGGACGGCAGCGAGCTAACGCATGTGACAGGTTACAAAGTGCTTATCACAATACCTGACACATAGTGAATGCTCAATAAATAATAGCTATTATTATGCACGGAGCTCAAGTTTCCCTCGCTGATTTTTTTTTAAGCAGTCAGATCTCAAGAACTCTACGATACCTGTGGTCAATAAAATCTCTTAAATAAATTTACAAAATACACAGCTAAGCAAGCTCTTCCTTGTTGCAAACGTGTGCACTTACTTATCTTGAACCTAAATACAGAACATAACCTGCATGGAGTTCATTCCCATCAGGCTCTGCAGGCTGTTGAGAAGGTTTAATGTCTTGACAGTGAAAACAGCCACCATTCAAAGGGCACATACCCTGAGCTAAGCACTGTGCCGCCTGCTGTTTGCTCACCTGATCTTAATTTCATCCCCGCAGCAATCCACTGAAGGCATGCTATTATCTCAGTTTTGTAAGAAACTGAGGCTCAGAGGGGTGGAATCATCTGTCCAAGGTCCTACAGCCAGTAGGTAGACGATCCAGGAGTGGAGCCCATGTAGACTCCAAGGATCACATTCTTAGCCACGGTGCTAAAGTGAATGCAGGTAAAGGGGAGGGGTGTCAAACAAATACTTTTGCTGGCTGGCCAAAGACTCCCCAGACTTTTTAATGCGGCCAAGTCAACCTGTATGCCTATGAGGGAAGCCTGTGGCTCAAAACTCACATTCACTGGACTGTGCATGAGAGAGAACCATCTATAGGCTGAAGGAATTCAAGCCCTCACCCATTCAGGTTTCATCTTGCCCATCATTATTTGTTCCTGCTCAAGCCCCTACACCTGTCACCACATCTGGCACTGAAGAAATGCCCAAGAAATGCTTGTTGACTGAATGAATCAGAGGAGAGGACGACGAAGAAGAAAGACCAGGCAGGGAAGGGGGTGGGAAGAAGAAAGGCAAAGAGGCGGGGCCAGAGAAAGGGACAGGTGTGAAAGACACAGAGAGGGATGGGGCTAGGAGTCGGAGGGGAGAGAGATCAAGGACCCCCCCCTCCACCGCCAGGCTCTGATCCACCGTTGGCCTCAGATGAACCTGTGAGAGTGCCAGAGTTTTCCAGTCCCCCCCGACTCAATAAATTACCCTGGCCTCAGCCTTCATTTCAGGAGTTTCCTCTTCTCCCCAGGTGCTCAAGCCGAACTGGAAGCCCACCCCTAGCCCTGCCTGACCCCTTGCCCTGCATGCTGGGAAGTGGGCTCCGAGCTTTGTCCCATTCTTGGAGCCTCCCTCAGTTTCCTGGCATGGCCTTAGAGCTCAGTGCAACCTTCCTGCCCCGCTTCCTCTTCCTGCCTCCGGCTCCCTGGAGATGAGGCCATCCAGACATCGCGACCCCCAGCCAGGCCACATCCCTCACACCTCTGCCAGCTTCTCCAGGGCAGAAACTTAAAGCCCCAAACCTGCTTCCTGCCCAGCCTATCTTCCCAGCAGTCCAGGGGATGGAGGAAAGCTACTGGCACCACCTGTTCCTGACACCTTTGCCTTAGAGATGGCAAGTGAGGACACAGGCCAGAGTGCAGCAGAAGTGGGGGATGACTCACTTCAAGAATGTGTCCCTGGGTAGAGGTTAGGAGAGAGCCAGGGCTGTGCCACAGTCTGATAACTTCAGGGGAACTTTTATGGGCAACATCTCCCTTTATCTTCCCGCAGAGGAAGGAGTGTGCCCTCCAACACCCTGCTTGGGGGAGAAGGCAACACCGAGCCCTCTCCCACCCCATCTGCTCAGGTTTCCAACTCCCGGGCCACACTTGGCTTCTCACAGCTCCACGAAGGGCCAAAGAGGCCATCACATTACCTCCCACTCCTCAGAAGCAGCCTCTGAGCGCCAGGCGAGGCTCTGCCATTGCATCTCCCTTCACCTCTCCAAGATCCAGTAAGGCAGGCATTGCTGACCCCACTTCACAGGTGCGGAAAAGAAGGCTCAGGAAGGTTAAGTGACTGGCGACTGGCCCGGGGTCACAGAGCTAGTAAGAGCCACAACCAGGATCTCAGCCCCGAGTCTGACTCGGAAACTCCGAAGCCCGAAGCTCGCTCGTAACCACTTGGCTCGGGGAAGAGGGAAGCCGGAGTCCTGCACGCAGAGCGCAGGCGGCCAAACTTTCCCTTCCCAGCCTGCGCGCCCCCAGTGGAGGCTCTGGCCCCCAGCCGGCTCCTGGCCGCGGCCACCTCGCCGGGGGGAACCGGTGAGGGTCCCGGACGACACCCCCGCCCTCGGACTTCGGCCTCCGGCCGCGCACCCCACGTCGCCCTCTGCCCCCAACCCCTGCCCTCCACCCCGCCCGGGCCCTCACCATAGCTGCTGCCGCCGCCTCGCCAGCTCGGGCTCCTCTGTCGCCCGGCGGCCGCGGTGCCAGATACCCGGGAGGAAGCGGAGGGGCGGGGCCGCGGCCGGCGGGGGCGGGGGGCGCGCCTGCCCGGAGCCGGGACCCGGACCGCGGCAAAACGAAAGCGGGCACCCGGCCCAGCCTCCGGAACTGGGGGCCTCACGCCTGAGCAGCCTGGTGCTCGCGCTGCGCGCGGGCCACACATCGGCCGCCCAAGCTGTGACCCGGGCACAGTGGAGTGGGCTCTGGAGCCGAGGTAGCGCTCGTTGCACAAGCATCTGTATCCGTGCCAACGCTGGGCAGGGTGCTGGACGCCTCGAACATCAGCCAGGCCGGGCCTCTGCCACTTTGGGTGACGGCATTCACCGGTAACCAAAACCCGACTCCCCGAAAAGTTGTGAAACGAAAGAAACTTTATTCACAATCAACGTTGTGAACGCACTACCTGCGGCGGAATTGTATATTTCAAAACGGTACCGCTGTCTGTTACAATTGTTTGTACACTTACACAACGCACGTTGTGTGAATTTCACCCCAAAAAGAAAACAGACCCCCAGGGAGAATGTACTAGTTCTGGCTTTTCCGTATTTCCTTCTTCACCACAAGGGCAGCTGCAGCCCTGCCCTCGTGTGACCCTGCTCCTCAGTGGGAGGGAGGATGGCGGAAGCCACCCCTCCAGAGCCTTCCTGAGCCAATTCCACCCTTTCTCCTCCTCTCCTTTCAAAGCTGCAGGGGAGTCAGAGACACCCGTTCTCCACCCCACCCCAGGCCACCCCCACCATCTCAACTGTGGCCCCTGTTGAGGAAGTGGGTTCAGCCTGCATGAGTACAGCCCACACTCCCACCCTGGGCAATCTAGATCCCAAGGGAGAGGTTTTACCCCAGTTCTGTGGACTCAGAGTCCAGGAATAACCTGAGGAGAGAGGATGGCCATGAGTCTGTCATAGGAGGACAAAGACTGTCCTGAGGGCTTTTCTGTGCTATTTTTCCTCCCTGGTTTCCAGAGTATGATTCCAGAACCTGACTTGCCAGGAGGAGTCCCAAATCCTGTCTCTCAATCCTGTCCCTTCTACACTCCCTCCCCAAAACAGGTTGTTTTCAATACTCGAAAGCCCATGAGAGAAACAGGGACAGAGATGGCAAGAACCCTTTCCCCAAACCAAGACAGAGGAAAGAGTGACAATGAGGTGGAACCTGGCTGGGAGGAGGGAAGCCCAAAGACAAAGAGGCCCATTGTACATGGAGGGGAAGGAGGGCCATAGGCCCTGTCCTATGACACTGACTGGGCCCGGCCACGAGACCTGGGGATAGATGCTCGCCCCCTCAGCTGAGACCCGGAGGCCCTGCTAAGTCCCAAAAGGGCAGGGGCAGACAAAAGACAAATAGAACTTCGCAGAACCAGGGCCGCCTGGCTGGCTCAGTCGGAAGAGCATGTGACTCTTGATTCCAGGGTCATGAGTTCAAGGCCCTTGTTGGGTTTAGAGATTACTTAAATGAAAAAAAAAAAAAACTTTGTAGAACCAAAAAGAAGGAAAGTGGCCCAGTTCCTCCAACCCCTTGCTCTAGACTGCAACAGGGGCTACACAAGAGAGAGGGAAGAAGGCCCTCGCCTGTCTCGGCTAACATTTCCAGCAGAGGGGCGCCTGGGTGGCTCAGTGGGTTAGAGCCTCTGCCTTCGGCTCAGGTCATGATCTTAGGGTCCTGGGATCGAGCACTGCATCTGGCTCTCTGCTCAGCAGGGAGCCTGCTTCCCCCTCTCTCTCTGCCTGCCCTCTGCCTACTTGTGATTTCTTTCTCTCTGTCAAATAAATAAATAAAATCTTAAAAAAAAAAAAAAAACAATTCCAGCAGAGAAGGAATAAAAGGGACATGGCAAGACCCCAGGGGGACACACTTAGAGTCTTACATATCACCCTAAAATGGTTCTGAATTTTCTATATACCAAGAGCCTCAGAAAATTCTGGTTCTTGAGGCCTGCGACAAAGAATGGAAAATAAGACAAAGATGGGAAGACATCATCTTTCTTCTCCAAACATGCACTCTCTACCCCTCCAACCATGGGGCCTCAAATAGGAGAATCTCAGCCAGAGGGTGTCCCCAGAGAGAAAAAAAATAGAAGGGCCAAAGGCAAAACGGAAGGGGAGAAATTACCTCACATGTTAGGGATACCGAAAGGTCTTTATTGCCCACCGGCCACCATCAGTTTCCCAGCCACAGGCTGGGCCTTCTGGGTGTCTCTCCAACCAACTCTGAGGGCCCATGAAACACAGCCACAGTCCAGCTCTCTCCTTCTGGGGTGCCGAGGTGCCTGGGGCAGACGGTGTGGTAGAGGGGCCTCAGAGTGAGGGCAGGAGGACGCAGCAGCACTCCCTGCGCGCAAGGATGGGAGAGGGGGCCCTTCTTGGCGCCCGCTGGGGAGGGTTGCCCCGAAGAGAGGGGCGGGGGCGAGGGGCTCCCTAAGTCGGGATGGCATGGGTGGCGAAGAGCACGATGAAGAGGATGATGATAAAAACAATCACGCAGATGAGGACAATCATCTTCACGTTCTTCCACCAGAACTTCCGGGCCACCTTCTGCGACGTGGTCTTGAAGTGCTCCGACTGTTGGGGACAAGGCAGAGTGAACGGGCGCCTCCTCCCACCGGACCAGGAGCACAAACAGAGGCCCACAGGCTCTCCATCTAGATATTTACGTGAGCAGTTGAGGGAACGGACTGTCACACAAAACATGTGCTGTCCTCCTACCTTGACCGATATACCTTCATGACACCCTGATGGGCCAGGCTGCAATTTAGAATTCTTGGGCTCCCCTTGGCCCCCGGCATCCCCCCCTTGTCTCCTTACCCCTGCCCCGTCACACACATGGAGGGGTGTTTTACATAGGCTCACACCCAGGGGTGCGACACTGTTTGTACAATCCGCCCTTGGGAGGGCACACACGGGCCGGGGGGTGCGTGCTCCAGGTGGCTACATCTCCCTGGGTCCACGACTCCTTGCCCCACAGGGACTGCTGAGCTGGAGGACAGGCCAGGGGAGCAGAGAGCTTGGAGGTGAGAGAAACTGCTCTTCCTCCTCAATACGAGTTGCAGAAATTACATCTCCCTGGGCCATGCTCCCCGGATTAGGCTGTGACAAGAAACACTAAGTCCTGGGGAGACTAGATCCAAGATTACTCCCTGGACTTGAAAAGCCACAGCCAGTCTCTCCCTGTGGACATGGAACCTTGGGCTCCAACCTTTGTTGGAATATTTTGTTAGAGTTACTCCCTCTCTGAGCAGCTGGCTTCAGCCCCTGGCTAGAGAGAGAGAGAGAGGAATGAGGTCTAGCAAGATGTGTGGGAGATATTATTCTAGCCTTCAGCTAGCAGAGGACCCCTGGATCAAAGAATTTCACTGCTCTTCCCAGCTTCTTTTTAAAGCAGACTCAGCAAAACCCTAGCAGTTTTCCACCCCCACCCCCTGCCTAGCAACTCCTAGAGAAGGCCAAAGGCCCTGGGAGGATTTTCCAGAGCCAATATTTTTGCCCTGGGGAGGACAGGTCCAAATGATTGTCAAGGGCAGCCTTCAAAGGGAAAAATCAGTTTCATGGGAGAGAAGCCTAAGAATGTGAGGGCTGACTGGGCCATCTTACCTGTCTCTGAAAACACCTCCAAGAGTCAGCCCCACTCATTCCCCCCTCCCCAAGTCCTTGGAGCCATTCCCTGGACCCCAGGACCAATCAGTGGAATAGAGCAGAATCAGAACTGGGGACTTGCTTGTTAATTCCCCAAACAAGTGACAAAGCAGACTTCCCTTCTATTCATTTTGCCCCCAACACCACCAACCCCCCAAACCCCAACAATTCTCTCCCTCCCTTCCTCTACCCTACCGCCCTCCCCCCACCCGGGCGTGGGCTCCCCATCTCACCGTGGCTTCCAGATCCTCTGTCTTGTTGCGGAGATGTTCCAGGTTTTCTCCTCGGGCCAGGATCCGCTCCACATTCTGGGTCATAATATTCTTGACTCCCTCCACCTCACTCTGCAGGTTCCGCACGTGATCATGTCCCCGACCTCCACTGGCCTCCTCCTGGGCAGCAACACAGGGGTTAATTAGACCAAGTGGTGGAGGAACTGAGACTCAGCCTCTCAGCCTCGGAGGCCAGGGGAGGGGAAGGCCTGAGGTGGACTTTAGCTTTTTTTAATGCCTCAGCTGTTTACAAAGAGAATGTTTTCATGTATTACTCATATAATCAAAAACAAATGCATTTTGAAGCCCCAGAAGGTGAGGGCTGATGCTAGATAGTCTAGATGGAGTTTCTTTTCAGGTTCTTGAGGCCCCTGATGAGGAAAACAAACAGCCCTAAATCCCAGTCCACAGTTGCCTCGCTCCTCTGATGGGGTCGGAGGAGCGCTGAGCTGTCATCTCATGTCAGGGGAAACCCACCACTATTTATCAAAGGGTCCTCATTAAAAATATCTGGGCTGGCCTGCAACACCACCTCGAGGGCACAACCGCCCTCTCACTGCAAGACAGAGGCTGGAAAGGGGCTCGTGCCCCAGGCCTCCCCGCAGCCTCCTTGCCGTGGCCCACAGCAACAAAAACCAGGCTCCAAGGCCCCCGCCGGGCCCCCTGAGGGACAGCCATTGCGCCACAAACTTCTGCTTTCCCCACCACATAGCACCATGTGCGGGCACCCGAGCCTCCACCACCTGCTTAAGCAGATATTAAATAAAAAAACAGCAGCCTGGGTGTTGGGGGAAATGGAGGGCAAATCCTCCCCTGCTGATGATAAGGTTTTCTGAACAGGGAGGGAAAAACCAATATTAGGCTCCTCCCTCCCTGACCCACTAGAAGTCCCAAACAGGCCCGGATTGTGGGTCCAAAGTAGACGGATTATCACAGAGAACCAACTTCTGGTTCCTTTAGAAACCCTTAGCTTTCTTCCTCCTGTTTAGAGAGGGGGGCCGCCGATTCCTTCGACTCTGTAGGGAGTCAGATTCTTGGAGTTTCTATCTATATAGGCATAAAGTGAAAGGCAGCCGGGCAGAGCTCCCCCTTCGGGGCTGGAATCTGCCGAGAACTTGAGGTGCTGCCTGGGGCTGTCACAACCCCCGGCGGGCTGGCGGGCGGGAGGAGGAGATGCAGGGCCGCTCAGCAACTCCCCGCCTGGAATTCGGACCCCCCCAACCCCCACCGAAACCCCGCTCCAGGCCAGCAGCGAGGTCAGGGGAGAGAGGGAGTGGACAAGGAGCAGGAATGCCCGCCCAGGCAGCTCGGAGCTTTCCGCAGCCAAGTTGTCAAAGAGCGGCCACAGTCGGCGCTGGCCTGGCGCTCTGACTTTGCCACCAGCTCCCCCGATCTCCGGGCCCCCCACCCCACCCCCAGCCCACTCTGGCTCGTCTTTGAATCAGCCCCTTTCTAGTTCCCGGCGCGCTCACCATGTCTCCCAGCGGCTCCGGCCTGTCCGCGACGGGACTCGCCTAGTCTGTTTCCTCCCGGGCGGCCCTCGCTTCACTTCCTGCTTGCTCCAACTTTCAGCCTGCCCCCGCCCGCCTTGCATCCCGAGCCGCTCCAGCCTCACCTCGAGCAGGTTCCCCCAGGTAGGCGGGCACCCTCCGTCGCCCTCCCAGTCTCCTCCCAAACCAGGGCTCAGGCTTAAAGCCACAGGGTTCCCGGGCACCAGAGATCTTCTAACCTGTCAGGAACAAGAAAAGAAAGATCAAGCAGCCCTCCTAGGTTTCTTGAGGCTGAACCTCCTGGTATAGTTAGGGAGGCTGTCTCCTTTTTCTTTTTCTTTTCTTTTTTTTTGTCCTGAATATCTGATCCCAAATCTTAGAGACTGACGTCAACTGGAAGTACCCCACCAGGCGTTATTCACCTGGAAACAGAACCCAGATATGAAAATTTCTTGCTGGCAACTGCTGTTCCTATGTTCGTGGGTGGGCAGAAAGTATTAAAACCCCCAAGTCTGGACTGCTGTGATCTTGGGCTATGGTGCCAGAAAGCTCTGGGTTACTAGCTGTGTGACCCCGAGTGAATCTCTTCACCGCTCTGGGGTTCACAGGTGCTAATGCTGACCTCAGAGTATGGTGGGAGGTGTAAAAGGATAGCACAGGCAGTGTGCCTGGGACAGTGTCCAGAAGGAAGACCTGTCCACGGTTGGAACCAGGAAATGCTGGCTTACCAATCCCTTCTTTCTTTCCAGAGGTCAACAGTCCCTTCAGGAGCCACCAAGAGGGGTTGGTGAGCCCCGTCAGAAATGGTCAGAGGCCTGCTCTATGGACAGAGAAGGGCCCCAGGGCAAAGGATTTTTCCACCACCTGGCTCCAGGCCACAGAAAATCTAGTCTTCCTGGATGATGTTTCTCAAGACAGAACAATAACAGGGACATGCAAAAGGAAACAAACATTCCTGTCCCATCCCAGAAGTATCAGTGTCAGTTCTAAGAGGGAAATTTCAGCTCCTCTAACACATACTTTTTTAAAGGAATTAACAAATTTTGGACCTCTGTTGTTGTTTTTTTAAAGATTTTATTTATTTGACAGAGAGAGAGAGATCACAAGTAGGGAGAGAGGCAGGGACGGGGGCGGGGGAAGCAGGCTCCTTGCTGAGCAGAGAGCCAATGTGGGGCTCCATCCCAGGACCCTGAGATCATGATCTGAGCCGAAGGTAGAGGCTTTAACCCACTGAGCCACCCAGGTGCCCGTGGACCTCTGTTTTGAGATGCATTATTCTACTTTATAATGAAATCTTAACTCCAATCAGATGAGATTATTATATGTTGCAAGTCTGAAATTTGGTGGACGGTACCAGCCTGCTTTCGCAGAGAATGTGGCTGTCCCACTTCTCACTATGCTTAAAGCTAGGTCAGAATCCTTGATCTGTCCCTGCACCGTTCGGTACAGTGGCCACTGACCACGCGTGGCTGGTGAGCACTTGAGCTGTAGCTAGTCTGAATTGAGAAGTGACATAAGAGTACACACCGTATTTCTTTTTCTTCGGATTTATTTATTTGAGAGAGAAAGAAAGAGAGTGTGCACATGAGGAGGGGAGGGGCAGAGGGAGAGGGAGAGAGAATCTCAAGCAGACTCCCCTCTAAGTGCTGAGACCTACACCGGGGCTCAGTCTCCTGACCCTGAGATCAGGACCTGAGCAGAAATCAAGAGTGGGACACCCAACTGACTGAGCCACCCAAGCGCCTCAAGTATTTCAAAGACTTACTACGCAAAAAAGAATGTAAATATCTCATCAGTAATTTTACATACTGATGATCACTGAAATAATGCTGTAGGTATATTGAGTTAAATTTTAAAAGTTGATAACATTGGGGCACCTGGGTGGCTCAGTGGGTTAAAGCCTCTGCCTTCAGCTCAGGTCATGATCTCAGGGTCCTGGGATAGAGCCCCTCATCGGGCTCTCTGCTCAGCAGGGAAACTGCTTCCTCCTCTCTCTCTGCCTGCCTCTCTGCCGACTTGTGATCTCTCTTTCTCTGTCAAATAAATAAAATGTTTAAAAATAAAAAAATAATAAAAGTTCATAACATTAATTTCACCCATTTCTTTTCTTTTCATTTGGCTAGTAGAAAATTTAAAAGTACAAATGTGGTTCAAGTTATATTTCTATTAGCCACGCTGTTCTATACCTTAATATTTGTGTGACCCTGGACATACTGATGGGACATCTGTGACACTCAGTTACCTCATTGTCTGCTCCTGGCACTGAAACAAGCCGCAGTACATGGTGGTTATTATAATTACTATGATTAAGAATTCCAGATGCTAATATGCGGTGGAGGGTAGGGAAGCGTGAAAGGTGCCGAGAAACAAAGAGCCAGAGTAGGATGGCTAAGAGCAGAAATATATGGAGAAGAATTTCCAGGGTGGAAATCAGGGTTACAGTCATTGAGGAATTACCGAGGTCTAGTATGCCACTGCCAGCCTGGGACAGACATTGGTGTCCCTGAGGAAGCTGACCCTTGGCCTAAACCCAGCATCCATTAGGGAGATTCTCCAGTGCCCACCATTGGGAATGCAGCCTGCTCACCCTCTTCACTGTGTAGAATCCCTGCGGGCTTGGCCTCACCTGTACATGTCACGATGCTTCCCTTTGTCAAAAGACCACCTTGCTGGGGCACCTGGGTGGCTCAGTGGGTTAAGCCTCTGCCTTCAGCTCAAGTAATGATCTCAAGGTCCTGGGATCGAGCCCCGCATGGGCTCTCTGCTCAGCAGGGAGCCTGCTTCCCCCTCCTCTCTCTCCGCCTGCCTCTCTGCCTGCATGTGATCTCTCTCTCTGTCAAATAAATAAATAAATAGAGAGATAGATGATAAATAGATAAATAAATAAATAAACGACCTTGCTAGCGCTGTCACAAGATGACATTCAGTAAGGCACCAAACAATGCACTATGGTAGCAGAAATGGTAATATGGCCGGTGGGTGGGAGGAGGTTGCCTGGCTGGCTCAGTCAAAAGAGTATGCAACTCTTGATCTTGGAGTCATGAGTTCAAGTCATTTTGGGCCTGAGCTTACTTTAAATATAGAAAAGAAGGGGTGCCTGGGTGGCTTAGTGGGTTAAAGCCTCTGCCTTTGGCTCAGGTCATGATCTCAGGGTCCTGGGATGGAGCCCCACATTGGCTCTCTGCTCAGCAGGGAGCCTGCTTCCCCCCCTTCTCTGCCTGCCTCTCTGCCTACTAGTGATCTCTCTCTATGTTTCAAATAAACAAATAAAATCTTTTTAAAAAATTATTATCTTAAAAGAAAAGAAAAGGTACTAGGGGCAGGGTGCAAGAAGAGAAACGAGTCATGATTCCTTTACAGACAAGGAAAGCTCTATCGCAGGAGAAATGGAGTGTCAGTCACTTTGCAAAGAAAAATGCTAGGTGGTCGGCATTGTAGCCAAAGAAGCAGTTGTGGGGTGATGAAGGTTTGAACCTGTGTGATCAGAAGGTTTGGGTCTCAGCTACTACTCCCTGGCTGTGTAGTCTTGGGCAAGCCACTTCCCTCTTGGAGCTCCAGTTTCCTTGTCTGCAAAATGGGAAGAAGTATGAGAGCTGCTTTGTGGGGTTATTATTAGGATTACATAATCCAGATGTATATTTCTGTATTTTTGCTAAAGCACTTTACAAATGAAAAAGGAGACTAATAGAGGAAACAGAATGAGAAAATAGTGAAAGAGGAATATTAACAGCCTGCAAAGCAACCAGGCAAACTTTGGGGATGCACTGACATCTATCCCAATCTTATTTATGGCCCAAGTGGCAGTTTACTCCTGTACCGCTCTGGGAAAAGACTGGAAAACAAGGAAAAGGCACATTCGGGAGGTGCAACTGGCATAGTTTCTTGAAGGATCATAAAGCCGTCACCACTGCTAAGGCCTCTTTTGTCTTCAAACTCCTTTGTTGGCTGTTACACGGCTGGCCACCTCATCTGTGACAGTCACCCCTCATCACTCCCAATGTCTCTTTCCCTTTCTGACTGTGCTCTTAGAGCCAGAAGGTTCCATCCGTGGCCATCTTCCCTTCAGACACTGCACTCTTCTGGAGCAATAGTCCTTTAGGAGGCGAGGCTGACTTTGCCCTCCAAGGGACATGTGACAGACAATATGTGGAGGCATTTTCGGTTGTCACAACTTGGGGGATGTGCTCCCAGCATCCAGTGGGTAGAGGCCAAGGACGCTAAATTTCCTACATTCAAAAGACTGCCCTCCCACAACAAAGAATTATACAGACCAAAATGTCAGTAGTGCCGAGGTTGAAACCCTGGTCTCCCTAGGGAAATGCAATGCTTTATGGTTTCAGCAGCGATTTACAGATGGCCCCCAAATCTGTGTCTCCAGCCCTGACCTTATTCTCTCTTGCCTCTCCAGATGCCTCCAACAGCCAAACCAAAACCTTTATCTATTCCCCATGTCGCTCCTGCTGGGTAGTACTCCTGTTCCACCAGTTTCTCAAGCTAGGAGTCCCTAAGCACGTTTTCTCTTTTATAGAATGTGTAATATGCTTTGCCATTAGCTGCATACGCATTGACACCTCCAAGACTCTAACTTCTGTGAAGGCGGGGGCTATGTCTTTATTTTGGCACCCCTTGTTGAAAATAACACACACGCAGTACTCATTCACTAACGTTTGAGGTATTGAACCGAGAGATCTGAAAGGGGGCTTTTTTCTCTGCGGTGCAGATCAAAAAATAATTTTTATTAGAAAAGACATTTGAGTGTCTTTTGAGTGTCATTTGAGTGTCTGCCTTTGGCTCAAGTCATGATCTCAGGGTCCTGGGATCGAGCCCCACATCGGGCTCCCCATTCAGTGGGGAGTCTGCTTCTCCTCCCTCTCCCTCTGCCCCTCACCCCTACTCATGCTCTCTCTCTCTCAAATAAATAATCTTTTAAAAAATAAAAAGACCCATGAAGAAATCTCTTCCCTAAATTTTGGACCATTTTATGGATAAATGAATACTAAATAGCGTGAGTCTTTGTATACTGGTCCTGAAAGGATAAACTGGAAATCAACCCCCTCAACAAAAACAAATTAAGTCATGGGGTGAAGAGGTTCTGAGTTAGCACAGTTCATTTACCAGCTGTACTTCTCTTACTCAGAATGCTCTCCAGTCACCCAAGACTATACTAAGAACTTTTGATTTCCCTCTCTCCTCTCAAAAATGATACTCATCCTTCAAAGCCCAGTGCCAAGTTTTTAGAAAACTTTCCTGAATTCTCCAGTCGTGATTCATTTCCTCTTCAGTGCTCCCACAGCACTTTCAATCTCATTTAATACTTAGGATTTTGTACATTCTATTATTTCCTTATTCTTTTATTATTATGTTTCCTTATCCTTTAACTCCTATAGGACAGAGGCGATAGTTTAATAATTTGTTTCTCTATAACCTGTCCAGTTCTGGCACATAACAGACTATAAATGCTTAATTTTATTTATATTTTTAAAAAATATTTTATTTATTTGAGAGGGAGAGACAGTGTGAGAGGGAGCACAAGCAGGGGGAGTGGGAGAGGGAGAAGCAGGCTTCCCACTGAGCAGGGAGACCTATGCAGGGCTTGATCCCAGGACACTGGGATCATGATCTGAACCGAAGGCAGACACTTAACGACTGAGCCACCCAGGCAGCCCTATAAATGCTGAATTTAATGGAACCATCTAATTTTGAATGGTCTTAGAAGGGCTAGCCCCAACTTTTCCAACTTATACTGGATTCATTTGGATGGGGGTTCGACAGCAGATTAAGAGATTCATCCCCTAAATAGATCTATGGCTTCCAAAGTGACTTGGCCTCCCTGCCTGTTAGGATAACCTAGAAGTGGGCCAGACCCTCAGTAGCAGGAACACTGTTAACCCATGATTCTACCTGTCAAACACATCTGTCCCTAGAAATCCTTACTTTTACATCTACTGACATTCTTTTCCTTTAGCATAGTTGTTCTCAATACATGGTCCGAGAACCCCTGGGGTCTTCAAGAACAAAACTCCTTCTTTAATATTACTGATGTATTATTTGTCCTTTTAACTTTGTCCTTTTAACAATGTTGCCATTTGCACTGATGATACAAAAGCAACTGTGGGTAATAAAACTGTTGGGAACTTAGCAGGAATGAGCCAGTGGCACCAAATTGTAGTAGTAGTCCTTGTATTCCTCCTGGCCGCACACTTGCATTTTTAAAAAATGCCATTTTCAACAACCCTAATGAAGCAGTACAAATTATTAATTTTAGTCATCCTTGACACTGGAGTACACACCCTTAACTATTTTATGGGAAATACACACACAGCACTTTGCATACCCAGGTATGATGGCTGTCTCCCAGTTGTTCTGAGAAAAAGCACTTGTGTAGTTAAACTGTGAGCTGAAGCGATGTTTTAAAATTAACAGAATTTATCTTTTGAGTACTACAGACAGTTCCTACATACCCCTTAGCACTCTCCCATTTTTCTCCCATTATTAACAGCTTGCACTAGGATGGTATATTTCCTTTACAATTGATGAGCTAAGGTTGATATGTTATTATTAACAAAGTCCATAGTTTACATTAGGGTTCATATTCAACGGGTTTTGACAAATGTATACTTATATGTATGCACCATGACACTATTACAGTATCAAACAGAATAGTTTCATCTCTCTAAAAATCCCCTGGGCTTCACCTATTTATCCCTCCCACCTTCCCCCTAGATCCTGGCAACCACTGATCTTTTGCCTTAAAACCACAGCTTTGCCTTTTTCAGGATATCAGTTTGGATTATACAGTGTGTAAGCTTTCCAGATTGGTTTCTTTCACTTAGGAATATGAATTTAAGGTTCCCCCACATCCTTTTGTGGCTTGATAGTTCATTTTGCTTTATCACTGAATATTCCGCTGTATGGATGTGCCAGTTCATTTATCCCTTTACCTACCGAAGGACCTCTTGGTTGCCTCCAAGTTTGGGCAATTATGAATAATGCTGCTATGTATTTGTATGGGCATAATTTTTCACCTACTTGGGTCTATACCAAGGAGCACAATTGCTGGATCATATGGAAAAAGCATGTTTAGTTTTGTAAGAAACTGCCAGACTGTTTTCCAAAATGAGTGTACCATTTTGCATTCCTACCAGCAATGAAGTAGAGTTCCTACTGCTCCACATCTTCATTAGCATTTGTGGTTGGTGGTGCTCTGGATTTCAACCACTCTAATGGCTATCTCATTGTTGTCTTCATTTGCAATTCCCTAATAAAATACGATGTTGAGTATCTTTGTTTCTTCCTTTCTTTTTTAAAATGAAACATCATTTTACTTGTGGACATTGGACAAACTATGGTTTGTGTGTCCAATTCAAACTGGCACATTTGGCAGGTTTTTTTTTTTTTTTTAAATAAAAGAAGTGTGGCTGTTCCTCGAAGGGAAACAATAGACAGTATTTGTTGCCAAGGAAAAAATTTGAACTTTCAAATGAAAATTAGAATTTTGGAAAACTTGTATCCACCACTGTGAGCTTGGCAGCTTCCCAACATTTAAGAGACTCTGCATTTAGGGCCCCTGGGTGGCGCAGTTGGTTGAGCGACTGCCTTCAGCTCAGGTCATGATCCCGGAGTCCCGGGATCGAGTCCCACATCGAGTCCCACATCGAGTCCCACATCGAGTCCCACATCGGGCTCCCAGCTCCATGGGGAGTCCGCTTCTCACTCTGACCTTCTCCCTTCTCATGCTCTCTCTCTCTCTCTTCCCTAATAAATAAATAAATAAATAAAATCTTTAAAAAAAAAAAAATCTTGTCCTCCTCTTAAAAAAAAAAAAAAGAGACTCTGCATTTAGAAGAGCAGCATAACTCACTGAACCAATGTTTTCCAAATAACTATATGCATGACTTTGTAAAAGGTCCCAAGTGCAAGATATACCAATAGTTTCAATGTGACAGAGCATAAAGTTCATTGATATGGTTTCAGATTCTACATCTGACTAACCTGTAAAAAAAACTACCCCATTTAAAGTTTAGGTGTGTTATCAAAGAAGGGTACACACAATTACCTAAAAATGTTATTAAGGTGCTTCTCCCAGGGGCTCCTGGGTGGCTCGGTCGTTAAGCGTCTGCCTTCAGTTCAGGTCATGATCCCAGAGTCCTGGGATCCCAGAGTCCCTGCTCATCTGGAAGCCAGCTTCTCCCTCTCCCACTCCCCCTGCTTGTGTTCCCTCTCTTGCTGTGTCTCTCTCTGTCAAAAAAAATAAAATAAAATCTTTTAAAAAAATAAAATGCTTTTCCTTTTTCCAACTAAGTATCTGTAAGGCCAGATTTCCTTCACATACTTCAATCAGCAGATAAAATGCAGAAGCAGATAAGAGAATCCAGCTGTTTCTAATTACTCCAGACATTAGATTTGCATATGAAACAATATAGTTCTACTTGTGCAATTTTTTGAAAACAAACTTTTTCAATAAAAGTTATTTATGTAAACGTTTTATTTGTCAACATGGTTTATTGCCGTTTTTTTTAAGTGACTCAATAGATTTTTAAACATTTCTCAGTATAAATTTCCATATGGTTAATGTGGAAATATATAACCCATATAAATAAAAGCTCTTTAGGGTTCTCAATAATGTGTAGCAGTGTAAAAGTGTCCTGACACCAAGAAAATGTGAGAACTAGGATGCCTTCCTGTGATCCTGCTGGCCAATCCCAGGGCAGAAAATTAGATATACTAGTGCTGTTGAAGACCCATCTCTAGGAATCCTCCCTGATCCAGCACACTTCAAGCATTACCCCTAGTCTACATCCTCCTGCAGCTGTGTCGGTCCGGTTTCCCCAGCTGATTTCAAACCTCTGGTTCTTGGCAGGTGCTGGAAGAGAGAATAAAGGAACTCGCACCCTCTCCCTACGCCGGGGCAGTCCTTCCAGGTGCGTCCTCAACTCGGAGGTCAACCTCTTCGGGGGAAAGTGTCTGACATTTGCACCCGCATGCTCACATCAGAGAGCACCGCAGGGACCCTACAACCTGGAGAGACCTGATGGGGACATGGGGGGGGGGGTTGCAGGGACGTTGTCCGGACTCTGAGATTTGTTAGGGCTGAAAGCGCCAGGGGCTTTGGGACGCTTCATGGCGAGACTGGTCTGGCGACTGAAGACCGGCGTCTGAGGGGTCCTCCTCCACCACTGGGTAAGGGGACACCAGCCCGAGACTCCTCTCTCCCTGCCCCAACGTTCCTCCCTCCGCCCTTTGCCGCCAAGCAGGGAGCAGGCGACGCCGGCGAGAGATGTTCACGACAGTCCTAGCGCTTTCCGGCCGGCCGCGCGCGTGCTGATGTGTCGGGGAGGCGGGGCTTAGAGAAGTGTTTCCTCCTGTCGCCTCTCGCTTGGCAGCTACTGCTGTGGCCGTCTTACCTCCGCGGAGCCATGGCGGTGTCTGCCCGGTCCGCGCGGTTCCAGCCAGACTCACGTAGGCTCAGAGTCCTCCCATGCGGCGGAGAGAGAGAAGGGCTCTGTCTCAGAGGGGTGGCGGCGGTGGGACTGCCCTGTGGGACCCCGGGAAAGGGATCTCAGTTTGGAAGGGGTTTGTAGAGAGAGACTGCAGTCCGTGGCTTTGGGGTGATGGTGACACTCGGGGCGCTTTGCGGTTAGGGGGCTATAGTCTGAGAGAGGTTCTGGGACATTCGGAGATCCAGAAGGATCTGGCACTGCGAGGGTGTTTCTAGTAGTCAGCAAACAAAGGAGGAATCCTGATAGGGAGAAACCCTGGGGCCTAGGAGCTGTAATTTCTGTGATTTGGGGAGGAACCGATTTTAAAGCACTTCCGTCCCCACACCTGCATATACGCTTTTTTTTTTTTTAAGATTTGTGTTTATTTATTTGACAGAGATACAGCGAGAGAAGGAACATAAGCAGGGGGAGTGGGAGAAGGAGAAGCAGGCTTCTTGCCAAGCAGGGAGCCCGATTGGGGGCTCCAATCCCAGGACCCTGGGATCATGATCTGAGCCAAAGGCAGACATTTAACTGACTGAGCCACCCAGGCGCGCCTACAGATACACTTTCTATTTGTTGTTTGCAGATAAAGTACAGAAAGACAAGGCTGGACAGTCTTCAGGGCCCAGCCAGGGCAGCGCAATGGGGAAACTCTTGGGGTTTGAGTGCACAGATGTTTCCAGCTGGGGAAGGCTGGTGACCCTGCTGAATCGACCAACCGATCCTGCCAGCCTGGCTGTTTTCCGTTTTCTCTTTGGTAAATGCGGTTTCTGGAGGGGCTAGTGTGATGGTGGGTGGGAGAATAACCATCGTCCCTTGCACTTTTCTTGGTTACTTACTAGTGACTTGCCTCCCTTTTCTTCAGAGCTGAAGATACCGATTTCCTGGAAGAGATCTTTGTGGAGTTTAGGATCAAATCTGCCTTTGTCTCCTCTGATTAGGGATTGGAGGCCAGAAATGCTTTGATTTGAGGCCGTAGGAAATACAGAGGCAGATGACCAGAGACTCATCTAGCTTGTGGCATGAAGTTGCCTAGTAACTATACTCAGGACCAGACCTCAGAGAAATAGCAGGGGTGACAGGGCAGACATTTTGGCTGTGGCTTCCTAATCCAGATTTTCCTTACTCATAGGCCACAGCATGTATGCTTAGAATGGGTTACAGATGTGCTAAGATATTACTTCTCTTAGCCCACTCTCAGCTGGTGGCAGTTTTGCTCTCCAGAGGACATTTGGCAATGACAGTAGACATTTTTATTTGTCACAACTTGGGGGAAAGGAAATAGGTGCCTACTGGTATTTACTTGGGATCCAGGGGTGCTGCTGCGTGACCTGTGTCACACAGGATAGCCCCTCCCAGCAAATAATTAACCAGCGCAAAATGTGAGTAGTCCTGAGGTTGAGAAACCCTGCCTTAACTGGCACTGGCTTCCTGACCTGAGTAGCCCCTTCTGTGTGCTCTAGTATGGTAAACCAAATACTGTTTTCTCGGTGTGCTAAGAAGTGAAAAAAGTTAAGACGCACCACCCTAGAACACTTTTTGTGGCCTCGTAGGACAGACCTTAATAACATTACCTGAACAGCTTTTATAGCATTTTGTACACTTCTTTCATTTAATCCTCTTTGTAACGCTGTAAAATTCTTTTTAAAGATTTTTATTTATTTAAGAGCGAGAGAGAGAGGGAGCCCAAGCAGGGGTAGGGGCAGAGGGAGAGGGAGAAGCAGGTTCCCTGCTGAGTGGAGAGCCTGATGCAGGGCTCTATCCCAGGACTCTGGGATCATGACCTGAGCCATCCAGGCGCCTCCTGTAGACCTATAAGATATTATGTGTCCCTTTCTCAAATAGGGAATGAGAAATTGGCTCAGGGAGGTGCAATGGCTATCAGCTGGCATAATGCCTAGCAAAGAGCAGACACTCAGTAATTATTGTTGAATGAATGAATAAATGGCAGAGCCAGGGTTAGGTAAGAAGTCTGACCCTGGAGCTGGGTGCTGTATTCCACTGTATTCCAGTGTATTCCACTGCTTCCTTTGCTGAGGCCTAAGGGCCCCTCCTCAACTGCCTTCCCAGGGCTGATGATGGTCTTGGACATTCCCCAAGAGCGGGGGCTCAGCTCCCTGGACCGAAGATACCTGGATGGGCTGGATGTGTGCCGCTTCCCCTTGCTGGATGCCCTGCAGCCACTACCACTTGACTGGATGTATCTTGTCTATACCATCATGTTTCTGGGTGAGGGAAAGTATGGGAGAGATGGGAGCATTGACTGGCCTCCCTAAATCACAGAAATACAAAGCATGCTGGTGAATGACCAAAGTCTTGGCTTCATTATTTCACTTCTGTTGTGACTCCTAATTTCATCCCGCTGCCTGTGTGTCATCGAGCTGTGGCCTCATGAGTCTTTAGAAGATACTAAACATTTGATTTTTCATTTGGCTTTACAATTATAAAATGTCCGATGACTTTTCTTAATCCCACCCACAGCCTGTCCTGGGGGAGCTGGGCGTCTGGTGACCCTTTGACCTCTGAATCCTCTCCCCCACAAATTCCAGGGGCACTCGGCATGATGCTGGGCCTGTGCTACCGGATAAGCTGTGTGTTATTCCTGCTGCCGTACTGGTATGTGTTTCTCTTGGACAAGACGTCGTGGAACAACCACTCCTATCTGTATGGTTTGTTGGCCTTTCAGCTGACATTCACGGATGCAAACCACTACTGGTATGTTTCTAGGGGAAAAGGGAAAGGGGTCGGCTGGGTCAGGATGGTTACCAGTGTTACCAGTGATAGGGGCCCAGTGAGGTCCTAGAATTTCCCCCAGCAAGCGTGTTTTCAATCCTGCTTTGAAAAGTGTGGTTGCAGGGTCACACTTCGGTCCGGATGAATTTGGGAGGGGGAAGGGTCAGTGAGCTTGGGGCACGTGGGCTGACAAAAAGCAAAATGGCTCCATTCCCACCCCTTCACTCTTTCCATATCTCCCCAGGTGCCTTGATCTATCCACTTCCTGTAATCCACTTAGAGAGAAGAAGAGAAGACTAAAGCCAGACATAGATGTTTTCAGATACTTCGAGGGTGGTCATGTGGAAGAGGGAGCAGACTTTCTGTGTGTGAGCCCAGAGGGGCAGAGTTAGAGCCAAGAGTAGAAGTTGCTGTGAGGCAGAGTCATGTCAGAAGGAGAGGGCCCACCAGGGCTGCTCAGCAGTGCTGTCCCGGGAGGAGATACCCCTCCCCCACCTCTGGCGTAGGTGACCATCTCTCAGGGGAGGTGGTGAAGGGATTTGGAGTCAGGGTGGCAGGGTAGATGACCTCTAGGGAGTCTCCCCATTAAGTGAAAAGCAAATAGGAGCTATCAGTAAGATGGGTATAGGGAACAAAATCTCAAACGATGCATTTGTTAGTGATTTATCAGTCATGCATTATACCTACAGGGGTATACCCCTTGTAGACCTTTGAACACGTTCAGATGCACAGCTCTGATCATATAAAATTAAGAGACAATTTTGACAATACTCGTGACAAGTTTCATTTTTATGATTTTGCACAATTTGTAAAAATACTTATGCCTTACTCAGGGCTTTCCACATGGCCAGGCACTATACTAAACACTTTCAATTTTTCCTCATTAAAGTGCCATGAGGCTCTTAACCACACGTATAAGCTGCCCCTTCCCAACCTCTCTGCTCATTCATTATCTTTTGAAACCTGCTTTGCTGCATACATCTCGTTTTAATATCTTGGGTTTATTGCTTCTCTCCCAAGGTACCCTCCAGTGCTAGATCCTGGCATCTAAGTCTCTGAGATGTCAGTTTGCTTTGGATATTGAAATTTTTTTTTCTTAAATGTACTATATAGTTACATACACCTTTAGCTTTTCAGACACTCCCTCAAATCATTCTTTTTCAAATTCAGTCATATTCTGAAGCATTGTAATCCTTTTCCCAACTTGTGCCATTAAGACAGACTAGTTTACTAATTAATGGTAACCACTGAACTGTGTATTGTTTTAACCCACCTGTAGTATTTCTGTTATGACTGAAAATAATCTGTGTTAAATCTGCTCCTATACTTCTAAAGAGCCTCAGAAGATCCCAGAGGACCAGAGTGGATAATGGGAGGTGGCCTGGGATAGATAATTACACTTAAAAAGAAAGGTGGCAATGTGTGGGGCTAAGAAGCTCTCCTTAACCTTACTTCCCTCGGCGTAGGTCTGTGGACGGCCTGCTGAATGCCCGCAAGCGGAATGCCCACGTGCCCCTTTGGAACTATGCTGTGCTTCGTGGCCAGGTATAGGATTTTAGGAAAGAGGGAAGTGTTCTTCCACAGCCACTGTCGGCACGGCCATCCTGCTGCCAGGCGGCGCTGTACTCTGCCTCCCTGGAGCTTCCCTTTTTTTCCCTTTTGCTGGAAAGCAAGGCTGACAACTTGAGTTTCCAGTCCCCTCCCTAGTCTCTGGGTTCTCTCATCTCGTCATGGAAAGCACAGAGCTTTGTCGCTGCTCGATGAGCATCCTTACGAGAGATCTAGCCTTCATGACTTCCCTTGGGACCTAATACTGTGCCTGGCATTCATAGAATGTCCATATAAGTGAAGATCTCAGATGAGTAAATTGAGTGAATGTAATCGTCTGTAGGGTCTAAATTCAGATAAGAACCTAGGTCATTTTAGATAGTCTGTAGAAAGGTAGGTTCTTTTTTGTTTGGACCGCGGCTTTGCATTTTGTGTTCGCAGATCTTCATTGTGTACTTCATTGCGGGCGTGAAAAAGCTGGACGCAGACTGGGTTGAAGGCTACTCCATGGAGTATCTGTCGCGGCACTGGCTCTTCAGTCCCTTCAAGTGAGTGGCAGGCAGAGCAGCGTTCTCCTTGAGGCGACGGTACACAGCGGGTGACTCGCCTCCCTCAGGCCTGCAGGAATGGCTTCTGCTGGTGAATTCTCCCACTAGCAGAATTCCTGCTTTGCCTGCATTTGCCCCATGCTTTTCCTCTGTCCGCTCATCTTTCTTTGCAGCAGAAGGCGGAGTCAGTGATACCAAAACATCTAGGTCTTACCTGCCCCTGGGAGACGTATGGTAGGGGCAAGAACGAAGGGAAAAAACTAAAAAACGAAAGGAAAGAATCGGAATAAGGTGCCCTGGTGAAAGAGTCCGAGCTCCCAGCAGCTGCCGTGGGTGGGGCCCATGGCCTTGGGGGGCCACCCTGGCCTCTTGCCAGGGCTCTGCGGCCAGTGGACTTAGAAGATGGACAGTCCCTGCCCTGCCAAGCCGTTGTTGCCACCTCTTCAGAAAATTCTCGATTTTCCCCTTTCCTCCCGTTTTTACTTTGATCTTTTTCCTCTTCCCTGTTATTTCCCAGTTCCAAACGTTTGATTTTATTATGTTAGTCAGGCATTCACCTTTTATAGTTTCTTCGCCTTTATAACCTCCATGAGGAATCTACCACCCCCACCCCTCCCGCCACCACCAAATATGCTCACTTCTCCATCAGATTTGCCCTAGGAAATCTGCCCTTGGTGAGCACATAGGGTACACTGAAAACAATTTGAGTACCTAAAGCGTGTGGAAATGAAGGGGTTGGAAACTCCCACAGGGTGTCTTTATGTAGAGTTCTGCCCACCTGCTGGGGTACTTCCTTTGGCAAGGACTGGGTGAGCAGAGGCACCCTGGCTGTGGATGTGCTGTAAATGCTGGGTGCTCCGGTGGGCTGGTGCCTGACCTTTGTCTCTGGTGTGTGCAGACTAGTATTGTCCGAGGAGATGACCAGTCTGCTAGTGGTGCACTGGTGCGGACT
This sequence comes from Nasua narica, assembly GCA_028533885.1. Lineage (NCBI taxonomy): Eukaryota > Metazoa > Chordata > Mammalia > Carnivora > Procyonidae > Nasua > Nasua narica. The sequence goes on from CM052811.1 coordinate 34,943,223, forward strand.
GCTGCTCGACCTCTCAGCCGGTTTCCTGCTCTTTTTTGATGCCTCGAGGTCCATCGGCCTCCTTTTCGTGTCCTACTTCCACTGCATGAATTCCCAGCTTTTCAGCATTGGTCAGTACCTGTGGCCTGGTAGGAGGTGGGAGGCCACCGGTGTGCGGGGAGTGGGAGACGGCGACGGCCACGGCAGCTACGCTGAGCCCCATGCAGTCACTGAAATGGCAGCAAACGGGAGGAGAGGACTGGGGCCTCTGGGCTCAGCTCGTATGTTGCGGAGGAAGGAGTCTGGGGGAAGTAAGACTCCTCGAGTTACGAGCTGCTTTCATCACAAGTGGAATACCCGAGGGAGGCTTCTGAAAGGAGAGGGCTTGAGGGGATTACCCGTGTTCCCCCCCAAGCAAACTCCTGAAATGCTATTGCCTCCCTCCTTTTCTAGGTATGTTCCCCTACGTTATGCTGGCCAGCAGCCCTCTCTTCTGCTCCCCTGAGTGGCCCCGGGAGCTAGTGTCTCGCTTCCCTGAAAGGCTGCAGGAACTACTGCCCCTCAAGGCTGCCCCTCAGCCCAGCGTGTCCTGCGTGTATAAAAGGAGCCGGGCCAAAGGTAGCCAGAAGCCAGGGCTGCGCCATCAGCTGGGTGTTGCCTTCACCCTGCTCTACCTCCTGGAGCAGCTCTTCCTGCCCTACTCCCATTTCCTCACCCAGGTATGTGTGGCCTGGGGGTTAGCTGGGGAGGGGGCAGGGGGCACAGCATGAGGGGAAGGGTGGGGCTGGTTTTGCAGCCCCTGTGTTGGTTGACGATGGGGTTAAAAGGAGAACAGCTGGGCCGATCGCCTGTGCCCCGCCTTCTCAGGGCTATAACAACTGGACGAATGGGCTGTATGGCTACTCCTGGGACATGATGGTGCACTCCCGCTCCCACCAGCACGTGAAGATCACCTACCGCGATGGCCGCACTGGCGAGCTGGGCTACCTTAACCCTGGGGTGAGACACCTGCTGTTGACGAGTCCCGTTCTTCAGGGCTCCCTGAGCGTCGGGGTCTGATCTGGTCCTAAACGTAATTATAAAACAAAACACGTGTGGGTCCACTCGGCCCTTTCTCAGGAGCCAGGTGGACCCTTCTTCGGTCGAAATTGAAATAGGGCAGTGGCGTTCACTTCCTTTGAATTGAAATAAGGTTTAGGCAAGGTAAGTATTAAAAAGCCCAGCAACAAAAACTTCTCCCCCAAAGACAAGTTCGGGTTTTTTGCCCTGGTCGGAACAGACACCAGGCGGGGTCTCTTAGTGCCGCTGGCGGTGCGTGAGCTGTCTGGGAGGTTGATGACGAGGTGGGACTAATGTGGGGGTTTGGGGCAGGTATTCACCCAGAGCCGGCGATGGAAGGATCACGCCGACATGCTGAAGCAATATGCTACTTGCCTGAGCCACCTGCTTCCCAAGTACAATGTCACTGAGCCCCAGATCTACTTTGATATTTGGGTCTCCATCAATGACCGCTTCCAGCAGAGGTGGGCAAGGGGAACAGAGAGGGGGAAAGATGAACTCACTCCTTTTGCCGAGATGAATAGCCCATGCTCCCCAGTGTTGTCTTGCTTGAGAGGCTGTCCTCTATGCATGTCCCGTTCACCTGGTTGTGGGCATAGCTGATGGCTTCCAGCAGGGGGCGCCATCAACCAGAAGAAAAGGTAACGTTTTTTTTTTTTTTAAGAAGCTGTTAACGCAATTCTCAGGTGGCCACTAACCTCCTCTATTTCCCCTGTGCTCCGGAATCTCTTTCTTCTCTCTCTGCCCCAGAATGGCAATAACATGCTGACATACGCCATTTCCTCTCTCTGGGAACAGTGATGAAAGGAACAGGACCAGAAATTCCGGTGGGTAGGAGGCTGTGGTCTCCTTAGAACATGGTTTTCTTTCCTAAGGATTTTTGACCCTCGTGTGGACATCGTGCAGGCCGCCTGGTCCCCCTTCCAACGTACACCTTGGCTGCAGCCACTGTTGCTGGACCTGTCTCCCTGGAGGACCAAGTTACAGGAAATCAAGAGCAGCCTGGACAACCACACTGAGGTGGTCTTCATTGCAGATTTCCCTGGTATGGAGGAAAGCAAAGAAAGCTTTGCTGCCTTTCCCCGTGGCTTCCTTGGCCAGGGACGTTTCGTGTGGTAGTAGCGAGGGGAGAAGCATTCCTGGTGGGGGGAATGTTCCTGAAACCTGAGGGGTGGTAGCGGCTGGGAGTTCTGGCTGGGAGTGATTTCATCTTCCATAGGATGGGATGGGGAACTCTGTTGCCCCTGGCAGGGCTGCACCTGGAGAATTTTGTGAGTGAAGACCTGGGCAACACGAGCATTCAGCTGCTGCAAGGGGAGGTGACTGTCGAGCTGGTGGCAAAACAGAAGAATCAGACTCTTCAGGAGGGAGAAAAGATGCAGGTATTTTGCTGGAGGTGACAATGGCAGAAAAGCTTAGATGAGTGGAGTTAATTTATTATAGACTTAAAAGTGCAGGCTCAAAAAGCAAGGGCCCCTGGGGCTGTGAATAGCCTCATCCAGGATTCTAGAAGTCAGTTCCTTTGGACGGACTCCAAAATGCAATGAGAAGAAGGTGCCTCTGTAGGGGATGGGGGTGGATTGGGGTACAGCGGGTAATGCAGAAAGCGCATAGGCTGCCGAGGGAAAGGTTAGGAAGTGAAATAGATCCATTTCCTCCCCCCTGTCAGTTGCCTGCCGGTGAGTACCATAAGGTATATACGATATCACCCGGTCCCTCCTGCTACATGTACATCTACGTCAATACTACAGAGCTGGCATTGGAGCAAGACTTGGCATATCTGCAAGAATTAAAGGAGAAGGTGGAGAATGGAACTGGTGAGTATATGAAGCGTTGGGCTGAGAAAGCACCTGGTTATGAGAAATCAGGGCTGTGAACGAAGATCTAGCCATTAAAGAATGAACTTGAGGGGCGCCGGGGTGGCTCAGTTGGTTGAGCAACTGCCTTCGGCTCCGGTCATGATCCCGGAGTCCCGGGATCGAGTCCCATATCGGACTCCCAGCTCTGCGGGAAGTCTGCTTCTCCCTCTGACCTTCTCCTCTCTCATTCTCAGTCTCTCTCTCTCTAATAAATAAATTAAAAAAAAATCTTTTAAAAAAAAAAAGAATGAACTTGAAGCTTCTGGCTGGTAAGAGTTCTAGAGGAATAATCTCAGTGATTTCTCTTTTTGCCATCTTCTGGGCAGAAACAGGGCCTCTGCCTCCAGAGCTGCAACCTCTGCTGGAAGGGGAAGTACAAGGGGGCCCTGAGCCAACACCACTGGTTCAGACCTTTCTTAGACGCCAGCGAAGGCTCCAAGAGCTTGAACGCCGGAAAAATACCCCTTTCCATGAGCGGCTCTTCCGCTTCTTGATGCGGAAGCTCTATATCTTTCGCCGCAGGTGAGTTTTCCACAAGAGTACTGGTTGATGTCATCAGATGCTGGCGAGTTGGGTCACTGCTCTGGGGAACGTAATGGCAGGGTGGGGGGTAGGGGGTGGTTGTACTTTCCCAGGAAAGGACAGTCTAGTGCTAAGTATCTCGTTCCCTCTCCATTCTTTCCCTGACTTAATGGAAGAGTCAGTGACCTGTGTCTGGTGGCCTGCTGTCTTGTTTTGCCCCAACTTATCACCAACCTCTTGTGGGTCATTCCTGCCGCACTCTGGGATCCTTTACCAGACCATATAAAGAGTGGGGTGCCCTTCCAGCTGGCGGGTCACTGGGGGATATTTTCACTTACGCCTGCATGAGAGAAGGTAGGAGCAGCAAGCCCTAAGGGCTTTGGGAGGAATTCCTATGTAGAAACAGGAGTTTAGAGTGGGTGACCTTTTTCCTCTTTTTCAGCTTCCTGATGACTTGTATCTCACTTCGAAATCTGGTATTAGGCCGCCCTTCCCTGGAGCAGCTGGCCCAAGAGGTGACTTATGCAAACTTGCGACCCTTTGAGCCAGTTGGAGAGTCGAGTCATTCGAACACAGATTCAAATTCTAATCCTCCTGAACCAAATTCTGACCATGTCCACTCAGAGTTCTGATGGGGACAGATGTTGGGTACGGATGTGGGAGCAACCAGTCATAGGACCATTAACCTATGCAGTGGGAATGTGAAGAAATTGATATTTTGTACATTTTTTCCTTGTCTGTAGTTCTTTTAAATTCAGAGAGGATACCTTAGAGGAGCCAAGGAAGTGAAGCAAGGCTAAATTTTATCAAATCAAGATTAAGGGGCTAAGAGGGGCTTAAAAGCAATATGAAAATGCCCTTCTAGGATAAAGGTACAAGAGTTAGGTGTAACGTGACTGGCTTCTTGGGGAAAGAGATTTAATGTACCATGATGATAATATTACCTAACTGTTCTCGAGTACTTGTTATATGCTAGGCACTGTGTGAAGCATTGTGCCTGTGTTGCATTTAGTCCTTACTGGCCATTAGCCCTGTTTTTTTACAGTTGGAGAAAGTGAGGCTTAGGGACAGTATTAATTTGCTCAAAGACAACCCTTAGTAAGAGATATATTGATGGTTTAACTCTCGTCTGTTTGACTTAAAGTCCCATATCCTGCCTCATAATTCACAGACTCACTGACAATAGTAATGAAATAATGCAGCTTCAAATTTGTCTTCTTAGTTACAGGTAAGATTAGGATAGTGACCAAGTTCTAAATGCACAGAGTAATTTTCTCTTCCCTACAGTTGTGGTTTCCTCATTGTTCCTATTATGTATGCAGCCAGTAGGTTTTTCCCTAGCAGCTATGAGAATAAGGAAATTTAGATGATTGGTAGTAGGTCCCTCAAGCTCAGTGTATTTAGCATTATTCTAGCCTTCAGTGAGCAGAAAGTGATGGAAATTAGGAATTAACCAAACTTGGTGATGGATTAGGGTATGTTTGTAGTTATTTTGTAGGTTTGGATGTACAGGGTGATTGAGGAAGCACCTCAATTCCTTGAAAACTCAAAAGCCTGGCACTGGGCTAGAAGTAAGAATACATCAAGAAAAAAGCGGGGTTGGCGGGGAGCTCCTGCTCTGGGCGCTCTTGGTCTCATAGCAAAGACCAGCAGTGAATTAGCAGCCCCAGTAACTTTGATAAAGGATGGCATCTCTATTTTCAGGCTTCTCTTCCCATGCCCCACCCTACCCCCGCCTCCTCAGTCAGTGGTTCTTTCCTAGGCAGCTGCCTTCTCGCTGTACCCACTTGGGATGATTGTGTCCACCTCATGGTTTCCAGTGATGCTGCTTAGCCTTTTTTCCTGTGCCCTCCACCTATAGGTCTAACTAGCTCCACCTGGATATCCTACAAAGCTTTCCAACTCTGTCCTAAACAAAACTTACACTCATCCCCAACTCAGACCTGCTTCTCCTTTATGAGTGGCAATTGCAATTTTTTTTTGGTCAAGCTGTCTGAATCCTGTTTTGAGTCTTCCTTTTTTCTCATTTCTTAAATTCCAAGTTGTATCAATTCTACCTCTTCCTCAGTCTGTTCATCTCTACTACTTCTGTGTTCTTTCATCCTTAGACCAGAGCAGGTGGGGCCTGAATTAAGGATGCTACAAGGCATTGCGTGGGTTAGCTAGCAGTAGCTGTGCCACGGGGTATCTCACTTTGGTAAGAATAGTGTGGGGAAACACTGGTTTTCAATAGTTTTGCAGATCTCAATGACACAGTGTACCTTGGCACAATGTCAAGTTCAGCTATCTTCTGTTCCCCTGCACTACCTACCCACCCTCCCCTCCCCCATGCCTATTATTTGATAAGAAAAGTCGTTTTTTGGGGGAGGGGACTCTTACAGTAGCTTTAATATAGGCAAGGATGCTATCCCCGAACTGTTAGTATATCACCTCTTTTTCCCCAGTGAAAATGTTGGGGTGGGATGGAGTGGCAAAGTAGTCATCTTAATCCTGTTTATGAGAAAAGCTGTTCAAGGAGTTCAGATTTCAGGAGGAATCAGGCCCTGTGCGGCTGTTACAGGAACGGGCTATCAATGTCCTTTTAGCCAGGCTCTAAAAGTACTCCATTTCATTTTACTCCCAGCATTTGGATGGATCTTTTGTCCCTGGCCAGGTCATCCCTTCAAAACCTTATAGAAAATAGATGTCCTTCTAACCCAAACATTTGACCTTTTCTTCCATAATATGGCATGCAGCATCACCCCATTTGACAACTTTGGTTCTCTTCTCCCTGGGCTGCTATTTCTTCACCATATTTTTAGAATCGTTTTCCCTGTTAGGCAGAAGACAGGGCCTTTACAAAGATCCTTTTCCAAGCTCCTTGAGGTCATCTTCCTAGCAAATACTGAACCTAGCCTTAGATTTCTCTGGTGCTCTCCCGCCAGCTTACAGACATCCAACTCCTCCCGAATCATCCCCCTTATTTGACCAGCATGGTTGTTTTGACAGCAATGCGTTGTTCCTTCACTTAAGGCTTTTTGAAACTTTTAAAGATTTTTAAGCCTCCAGATAGGTGTAATTAAGCATTCCTTGGGGTTCGCATTTAGGGATGGTTGGAGTTCTATGTGTAGACCTCTACAAACTCAGAATAAAGGTTTTAGAAACTTACAGCATCTTCACTATAATTTTATGTTCAGATTTTCACTTTAGCTAGCTCATAAAATGGATTAGAACCTGGTCCCTCACCACTGTTCAAAAATTTTGCCAACTATGTCATGTACTGAACATGTAACTTGTAGCATCTAACACCTGTTTATAATAAAGAGATTAATACTTAAGGCATATTTAAGACTCTTTTTACACTGAAAAGCTAAATAATGGATTTAAGTTTAAGACTGAGCACTACCATTCCATGTTTTGTCCTTGATCTTGGACAATTTTAAAACATTCTTGGTGGAGCACCTGTGTGGTTAAGCTTCTGCCTTCAGCTCAGGTCGTGATCTCAGGGTCCTGGGAGAGAGCCCCACATTGGGCTCTCTGCTCAGCGGGGAGCCTGCTTCCCCCTCTTTCTGCCTGCCTCTGCCTACTTGTGATCTGTCAAATAAAATCTTTAAAAATAAATAAATAAAACATTCCTGGTGGTTGAGTGGCTGCTGCAGTAAGGACACATGGATCTTGGCCATCGGATCAGCCAACAATGCAGTGCTGGACAAACAGATCAAATCTTGGATATTTTTCTTCATGCTAGGGATAGGCTTTACTAACCTTTTAAATTGCTTGCAGTCATGGTTGAAGGGGTGTGAGGTGATTTCCCTGAACCATGGGAAGGATTACAATTATTCAGGGATAAAGAATATATTCTCAGATCATATTCATACCAAGACCCTTTTAAAGAATAATGGACACAGTTAAGGTAGAACCTAGCATTTTATTTAGATCTTCATTAAACTGTTGGAATTGAGAACCAGACATACGTAATAAACCTCCAAAAATAGATCCTGAAAGGCACTTTCTGCTTAGGGCAAGCAGTCATGGAATAAGCATGTAAACAAGCTGGCTTCTCTGTACCACACCAGCCAAGTCAGCTTTCTCCATGGCCAGCCGCACCAGCTCTGCCCTCCCTTCTGTTAACACCAGCCAGACCCCCTGTAGGTCTAACCCAAGGTTTTTCTGTAGGACACCTTGGCCTACCTGGGAATGCTGGAAACATGTTGTTAAAGGAATCATGGTGTTGAAGAAAAAAAAAAAAAAAAAAAGTCTTTTAAAAGCTGCCATCTGAGGTGATGGCTTCTCTGTACTTACGCCATACCCCAGAATACAATAAATAAGCAATTAGAAAATGTTCAAGTATGAAGGGATTTCCTCCTCCCCGCCAAAAGCACTGCTCTCTGAAGGAAGCTGGTTTCTCTGTAGCTACACCAGCTGTTCAGAAAGCTCATTGGACCTGGTTTTGAAAATAAAACAAAGTTAAAACCCTGGGAGGAATTATTGTGCAGTGTGGAGTACTCAGTCTTTCTTATAAAGAAAAAAAAAAGTTATCTGGTACCAAAGTGTGCAACCTACAGACCCTCAGGTACTGCCCTGTGACTTCTCTGTATGACATCACAAGGGTGCCAAGTGCCTGTTTTTCTAGAGCTAGGAGTTGGTGGTTTGGCTAGTGCTGAAACCATGCATAGGGTTGGTTTACTAAATAAAAACCTTATTACGTACGTCCTCCAAAAGACAGCTGAAAAGTGGAGAGATTTTGATTTGGTGCTATTTAAGAGATGGCAATTAAGAGCATAAGCACCAGGGAGATGGTTTAATGGTAACTGCCTTTTTTTTTTTTTTTTGTCAGGCTAGAGCTCCAACTGGAACTTGCGTTACATGCAAGAGTGATTGGATAGGGAACACTCCCTGACAAAGAGCTACATAATTAGAAATGGATCAAGTTATAGGGAAGATAAGGGAAGGCTTCACATTCATAATAGAGCTCAAGACATTACAAATTCATGCTGACAGGGCTATGGCATTGCCAGACAGAGGCTATAATGGAACTACAAGTACTTTACGTGCACATTACAGGACATTTTCAGCATTTGGTGGGAAAGTCAATGCAATTAGGATTTTAGAAGGTTGGGTGATAGGGCACAAAGGTTCAATTTCAAAAAGCATTATTTACTACAGTGTTGTTGGTTTTTTCTAGGCAGTTACATGGATTACCTATGCTCACTAAATTCATTATAATGGTGAACAAAACACCTAGGGACAGAATAGCAAGCCCAACTTACAGTCCCCCACACAGGCTAAAATTCATGTCAATGACTAGGAGTGACTGCAACTGATCAGGAGCTGAAAGAGGACAGGAAAATTTAGGAAGAAGGGCCCTTTCCCTCAGAGCTTGAAGGCTTCTCTGTAGCCTACGCCAACAAGTCTGGGGAAAAAAGGCTAACACTTTCAATATTTAAGCTTTTTGGGCACTTCCCATGGGAAGCTGTCCCTACCAAAGTGGCCATAGGCTGCAGTCCTCTGATAAATTGGCTTCTTCAGATCCAGATCCCTGGAATATACAAGTCCGTAACTTAATATGTAGCATTCAATTAAAATAAAGCAAAACAATCAGCAAGACTCATTTTCAAGAGTTCTGGCAAATGAGTTCAGTTCTCTGGGGTTTGCTAGGAAAAAAGTTTGTGGCAGAAGTGTTACTTCCCTGGTGTCCAAACTCCTCGCACAGTCCTTATCAGTAACTACAGTTCTTGTTTTTCCATCCTTGGCTCAACAAATATGAAAACCTGTCATTATTCTGAGAAATTCCAAGTGTCAAAAGCTCATCTGAGATCATGGCATACTTACCAAGGTCCCATGCCCACACCCTGTTTATTTTCTTTATAGCAGCCTTGAATATCCCACTTATCTGTACTAATTTCTTTTAAGTAAAATAAACATCCTTAGATAACACAAGCACCAATCCCCATATCAAATGTGGCAGACTTTCTAGGGTGGTTAGTCTAAGCCATGGAGCACGGTAATTTTAGATTGTTCTTAACATAAGCCTTTACTTAAAGGCAATTTAAAGAAAGATAGCATCAACAGTCTAAGAATTAAAACATTTCCCCACTCGAGGGCTCTTCAGACCTTCACCTTGATTTGAATATATCTCAAATATATGTACATACACACACCCACACCCTCATTTTTCACTAGCAATAGGCTTTACCATCTTTACCTGACAATGACCCCAGGGCGGAGGTCAAAATTCTTCTTCACAATCTCTAATAGCTCTCTCTCACTCTTCTGAGAGGTGCCATAATGGAAAATGGAGATAGACAATGGATGAGAAACTCCAATAGCATAAGAGACCTAAAAGAATTCAAATGTCATAAGAGTCAGTGATTAAAAGACCCACACACTTATGTAATACGCTGGTGTTTTAAAAAGACAAGTACTACACTAAATGCCCTCCCATTTGCATGCCTTCTAATCACTCCAGTTACACACACAAAGAAGTATATACCTGAACAAGAACCCTTCTGCACAGACCTCCTTTAACAAGGGATTTTGCCACCCAACGAGCAGCATAAGCAGCTGAACGGTCCACCTTGGTATAATCTTTTCCTGAAAAGGCACCTCCTCCATGAGCTCCCCAACCGCCATAAGTGTCCACAATGATCTTCCGGCCAGTCAAACCAGCATCACCCTGAAATTACAGGATTTAAGTCACTTTTTGCCTAGTGCTTTCTGATAAAGAGTTCTGTATCAGGTTTGTTAAATGCCTATTCTCTATCACTCGGCAAATATCCTCAGAAGAGTCAAATGCAGACGCACAAAAATCTAAAAAAAAAAAAAAAAGGTGACAATAGCCAAATTATCATGGTCACCATTACAGAAAATTCAAAAAAGTTGAATTGTATCATAAAGCCTTACCTGAGGCCCACCAATAACAAATCTGCCACTTGGCTGTAGATGATAGATTGTATCCTCATCAAGGTATTTTGCAGGTACAACTGCTTTGATGACTTTCTCCTTTAGGGCATCCCTCATCTCATCAAGGCAAACCTCTTCATCATGCTGAACAGATATAACAATTGTGTGGACTCTGATGGGAAGTACAACACCTCGATCCTGCATATACTGCACAGTCACCTTGAAGGCAAAGCAGATGATCAGAACATTGGTTTACTAGACAGACAGCCAATACAAAGCTAAATTACAATACGAAGGATAAATACTAGTCTTTCGGTTAGCTTTAAACAACTTTACTGATGTTCTGTGAAATATGTGTAATCCAGCTTTATAATCATCACTTACTTGAGTTTTAGAATCTGGGCGTAACCAAGGCAAAGTGCCATTGCGGCGTAGTTCAGCCAGTTTTGCATTGAGCTTGTGTGCTAAGACAATAGTTAAAGGCATACATTCCTCAGTTTCATCAGTGGCATAACCAAACATCAAACCCTAAAAAAGGAAAAAGTCAATGTCACCAATCTAAGCTTTGGAATTTAATGTTAGAAGAAATGCATAGTCTACACCAAGGTACCTGGTCCCCTGCACCAATGTCTTCCTCGTTCCGGTCAAGATGAACTCCTTGAGCAATATCTGGTGACTGTTGCTCCAAGGCTACCAGCACATTACAAGTCTTGTAGTCAAACCCTACGAACAAAACAATGCCTTAAGGAAAACAAAAAGGGGGGAGGGGGCAAAGCAATACTGATGCCTTCTATTTACAAGTGTCTGGAATTTTAAATACCGCTAAATCAAACACAGGTATCCCCCCCCTTCAAAAATTAAGTGTTTCACCCCTTTTAGGAAAGGCCCACCAGTACTCGTTTTCACTAACTGAAAAAAATCTGCAGAGGTTTCTGCTTTTACAAAAAAAGCTATGTACTAACGTAAGTTTACTGTAAAAATGAAGCCTTACTTTGCATCATTTCGGCTTCCAGGTTTCATGGGAATTTCCCATTTTTGGATAGCAGGGGAAAAGTTGTACACTTAAAACTTGGAACTTTAAGAGAATTAAAGAGGGCTGGAACAAAACAGATAGTAAAACTATACAACTGGAATTAATGGTTTAGCAGGAACACTCTAAAGACAGGACTAGAGAGAATTGAAAATATGTGGAAAAATGAGCTTAGAAATGCCAACTCATTAAAACATACCTTTGGAAGAATCATCATATCCAATGTGTTTAATGGTTTCACGAACCACTTTCTGGTAGTCAACAGCAGCTCTGGATGTAATTTCCCCAGCAAGAAGGATCATTCCAGTTTTAGCAACAGTTTCTAATAAAAGATAAATTCACACTCAAATGTCACTCTTACAAAGTAGTTTTCATGGTGTTACCTTTTCACCAGTTAGTAAGCAAGCAGTGTTTAGAACCTACCACAAGCCACTTTGGCATCAGGGTCCTGCTGAAGGTGGGCATCAAGCACAGCATCGCTGATCTGGTCACAAATCTTATCTGTGGAAAAAAAGATTACCCGCTCAATCTCTCTATCTTATGGTCAATGGAAGTGTGTCATTCCTCCTTATAAGTACTGCTGTACAGATCTTTGGGAGACCTTTCTTTTAAAAACTGGTAAATGGGGCACCTGGGTGGCTCAGTTGGTTGAGCGACCGCCTTCGGCTCGGGTCATGGTCCCGGAGTCCCGGGATCGAGTCCCATATCGGACTCCCGGCTCTGCAGGAAGTCTGCTTCTCCCTCTGACCTCCTCCCCTCTCATTCTCAGTCTCTCTCTCTCTCTAATACATACATACATACATACTGGTAAATGGGCACCTGGTGGCTCAGTCATTAGGCGGCTGCCTCCCGCTCAGGTTGTGACCCCAGGGTCCTGGGACAGAGCCCGGCATCAGGCTTCCTGCTGAGCAGGAAGCCTGCTTCTCCCTCTCCCACTACCCTCCCCCCCACGCCCACTTGTGTTCCCTATCAAATAAAATCTCTAAAAATAAAAATTGTGGTAAAACCTACAGAACATAAGATTTACCAATTTAATCATTTTCAAGCACAGAATTCAGTGACATTTCAAATACGGAGATCTTAACTGTTTGTCTATAAGTACTGCTTTACCAGTAACCATTTGCCTGAAGAATAAATGCAGGATATAATGCTGCATATCACTTGAAAACTTGACACCAGTCTTAATATAGCTGCACCACAAGCTCACCAAATCAGATCAGCCAGCAGAATGCCCAGCACATTTAATACATTTAAATTCATTGTGATACATGCAATTTACACCTTACAAGAATTTCATCCTATCTATAAAGTATTTCAGACATTTTGAAAAATTAAGTTCCCAAGTAAAACAATACCTACTGTTAAAGAGAACAGTCACATAATTGGAATTAATCAAGTTAAAGCAGAAAGTTTATCTTCAAACGCAAAGGGAAAGCTGGGAAACATTTTGCTTTACAGTATTATTTTTCAAGGTAAATTATACTGACATTTTATCCCCCAAATTTAAAGTCTTCATTAAAAATCTAACCAACCCGAAAGGTGAACGGTTTTCTTCCCTTGTTATCAATTTCTCCTTGATCCTAAGGAACGCTAATCCGAGCAACAAAAAATGTCGCCAAGAGTTAAACAATAAAAGCACACTTTACGAACAGAAGAAATAAAATATTTGATTTTGCCAGAGGTGTAGTACAGGAACATGAGCTGAACAGGCTGGAAAATGTCCAAATGTATTCTGAATCCTTGTTTCTTCCCCACTTCATTGCCATCTATTAAGTGAGAGAACAGAAATACATCCCCCAGAGATTCCACTTTCCTAAATTTTCTGCAATCATCCGGAACAATTAAAGCAGAATGTGTATGGCAGTCAAATCAGAGGCTCAAGACTTAATTTACAAACTGCTATATGCGCCTGTACCTTAAGTGACTAAATCAATAAAAGGTGAATCAAATACATGTGAAGTTCTTGAGGGAAGGTGGGTAACCCACACCAGAACACATGACTTTCCCTCATCAGGATCTTGGCGTCTGTCCTCTCCCACACCACTAGGTTGCTTGTGGATTTCATCAGAGGCACAGTAGCCTTACTGGAGAGAAATGGATTCTTAAAACCATTATACTTTAGATAACTATGTCACTGCGGTCATCCCAAGAAAAGGCAGAACCGGTACAGCAAAATAGTTATCTCCACTAGGTGAGGTTTTCAGGCTGAGATTGAAAGTTCCTTGAAACAGCTTCACTCGTTCACGTGTAAACTGATCTCCATAATGGCGGACTAGTGGACAAAGCCCAGAGAAGGAAATGTTCGGTAAATCCTTGCCTAACGGTAAAGCACCGAAGACTTTAAAGGGAAATCCAACGCAATGGCAGCTTACACTTTAATTCACGTTTCCTATCCTTTTTAAACGTGGTCCAAATAAGGAAGGCCTCCCCCCAACCTGCGCTATATTTAGTTGGAAGCTGTCACCTTGACGGCAAGGCCATATATTGCCGAAGGGCAGGTCCGTCTTCTGGGGGCCGTAATGGCCCAAGGCAAGGAATTAACGGAGACGGCGCACGTCCTGAGGCCCGGGACCCCTAGTCCGCACAGCCGAGCACGCCGGGAGCCCGACGACTCCCCCTCGCCCAGATGCCACATGCGGCAAACACGTGGTTGCGGCTGCAATGCGGGGCGCGCGCTCCCGAGGGCCGGCCGCGAGCACTCAGGGCTGGTCGCCCACTCGAGGGCTTTCAGACGGCGGGGCGGAGATGAGGAAATAGTGCCCTCTCCGAGTGGAGCACAGCTGCCCCGGCCCCCGCCCTTCTCGTTTTCTGGAATCTTCTGCATGCCGAAGCGCGCGGCCGGATGGGAGGAGAGGAAAGGAGAGGAAGGGGGAGGGGAGTGGCGGCCACGCGCTCGGCACCGGCGGCGCCACGAGGAAGGCGCGCGGCCGCCGCTCTTCCCACCGCCCGCCGGGCGAGGGCAACCAGCGTGGGCACCGCCGCCGGCGGGTCCCGGCCGGCCCTGCGCTGCCTACGCCCCGCCCCTCACTTCGCTCCAGGGCCCGTCACCTCACCTGGGTGGCCTTCCCCCACAGACTCCGAGGTGAAGAGGAACGTCCCCTCTTCGATGAACGCCTCGTGAAAGCCGTTGAGCTGCCCGTTCATGTTGGCGTTCGTAGCGGTGAGTGTAAGTGGCGTAGAGGAAAAAGGGAGCGGCGAGGCGACGACTGCGAAATGCACAAGCAGAAGACAGCGTTCTACTCGGCTTTGGCGGGCGGCGCGGAGCGAACGAGGCGGCGGGCGATGCGGCCCAGTATTTATACACGGCGCCCGCGCGCGCCCGGCCCGGGCCCCGCCCCTCGGCGCCGCGCGCCAATGCGCCACTCGCGCGGGGGTAGGCCGAAGGGGCGGTGCGCGGAAGGGGAGCCCGGGCTGAACCACTCCGCGGGGTAGGGGGAGCGAGCGGAGCTGACGCGCGCCTCTTGCGAATATTTAGTCATATTAAGCACTTCTAACAAGGGACAAGTGGAAATGCGAGTATTTGGGGTCCTTGTACCCTTCCGCATTCGAAGTGGAAGGAAAAGCGACGAGGACCTTGCGGGGCTCTTCCCCTTGCTGTGACATGGCACTTCCCTTCCGACCGTTGACGGAGCTGTCTGTCCGCGAGGTCGCGTCCCCCAGCGGTGACGGCGAGAATCGGCCCAGTTTTTGTCCTCAGGCTGTGCCGGAGGGTCTTTCCGGCCGGCCCCGCCTTTAGATGCCCTGGGGACAGGGAGCCAGTGGCCCTCAGCCATGTGAAAGTGGCCATCTTGGCTGGTCAGCGCACGGTTCTTCGCACGGCCCTATTCATCCCCACCCCGCGCGCTGCTGGCGGCTGGAAATTCTGAGGGTTGCTAGTAATTTCTTGGTTAATGCATCGGTGGTGAAAATGGCCGAAAAGCAGAATAACGGGAGTTCTGTCATCGATTGCCGTCTTACTTCCACCCCAGCGCTAAAGTTTCTGGGAGAGGCCCTTTCCCTTTGTTGCTCCTGCAGTGAGGGTCGCGCTCCAGGCCCTTCGGCTCTGGCCTTTACTCCAAGAAAGGAGGCCCCTCACAGGCTGACCTGGCACTTGCTGACTTTCCTGTGTCTCTGACGGGAAAATAATCACTGTTCAGAGTGTCCTTTCAATCCTCTGTTCAGGAGACTGTTGAATATTTTTCTTGGGGGAAAAGCCCTGTTTTATCCTTTGTGATAAAGCAGATCTCTTGGTAAGATGAAATGGTCCATTTCATGAAGCTTTCACTTTAAAAGATCCACTTGCGTTTGTCCCAGTTTTACCCATGAGGGGAATTACAGGGAGAGAAGGAAAAAGAACAAAACAAAACTTGAGCCAACAAGGAGTAGGGAGTCGGGAACGGATTTCATGGAGTCCGTGTTTGGAAGGAGCCCACACGTGGAAAGGAGTGCAGGTGTCGCTTCCTCTCTTCCAAGGGCTGAGACACGCAGCGGGTCTGACCGGGGCTGCGGTCCTGGTGGTCCCGAGTGCATTAACATCGGTTTAATGATGTTACTAGGGAATGGCCTGCTCCTAGGATAGGATGCACGTACTCTGGGGAGGTGAAGGAGACACCCTTGGAGCAGCCTCCAGCTGTTTTAACGCTCAGAGAATTAGCTAAATTCTGAAGAACAGTCCTGTCAGGGAAGGAGGAAAGGTGGGAGTTTGTCATTGGGAAACAATGGAAGCCCTTGGGCTGTGCTAGGGACTTTGACAAAGGAGGTTAAGGAAAAGCTCATGATCTCTTAGACTTTGTGACCACATTCATGGTGGCTCAAAGCAGGCAGGGAGGTTAAAGCACCAAAGAGACAACATGTATGTTTCTATTTTTAAAACTAACCACAGAAAAACAACTGTATAAGACTATTTCATAATTTTTCTTGTTTTAGTGTATTTCATCTTTTTTTTTTTAAGCAGAATGCCAATTTATTAACTTACAATGAGTAATAAAATTGCCAGCTGGAACAAATTGCATGTGTAGGCTGGTCAGTGCATTATCTCCCAGCAGAAAAATCTATATGGGAAGCCAGAATATAATTAGAAGGTTATTTGGTTAATATGGAGTCAGAACAAGGGGATTAGTTAAATTTAATGATTGGCTCATTAAACCCTGATACCCCTATGCTATCAACTCCACAGTGGGGCTGTGCCTGCCAAGGAGATTAGAATCAGCTGTTCATACTTGCTTACCTACTTCTCTTTCTTGCTCATAGCATGTGTAATATAGTGGTTAAGAATAAGGGTTTTGGAGTCAAGCCTCTGCCACTTATTAACAGTGTTGAGCAAACAACCTCTACATTTCAGTGTCCTCAGTCTGTAAAATTGGCATACTAATAGTACTATCATAGGATTGCTTCAAGGATTAAATGAAATCATGCAAGTAGTCTTTAGCTTTAGAACATAATAGGTATTTTTTTAAACATCAGCTGTAAAAAATAACCCTTCCGTGGCTTCTAATGGCTGTTAGGATATAGAATAAAATCCCTCCATATCCTGAATATGATCTGACTGTTCATCTTGTGCCACTTTCTCCTGTTTTTTATTTTGGCTATCTTTGAATTAGTAACAGTTACATTCTTAATTGATTAGTTTCAAAACAAAGCCAACACATTTTCATTGATTTTACATTTCTCCCATTGTTCCTTACTCCCACAAATATTTATGAGCACTGCTGGCAAGCAGCCCCGGGGACTGTGCTCTGGCAGTCCTGGTTTCTGCCCACTCCCCTACTCCCCAGCTCTGAATGAGAGGAGATGCCTAGCTAACACCTCCTCATCCTTCCACCCCAGCTCAGCTGCCACTTCCTGGATGAAGCCTTCGTCTACACTGCTTTCTTACAGGGTCCTACTAGGTACCTTAGTAGGTACTATTTTCCTACTAGGTATGTTTCCTACTAGGTACTATTTGAAATTATAGCATTTATTGCTATAATTTGTAAGTTCCCCGACAACGAGACGGTGGTCTGTTTTGCTCAAGCTTTGTTACCGAGCGTCTGACACACAGAAGCTGGTTAGGAATGTTTGGGGAGAGGGAGAAGAAGAGCAGGAGAAAAGGAAGGAAACATAAAGAAGGAATAAATATAAGAGATGGCAGAAGGAAATAGGGAAATAAGAAATCCTAGGGATCAATGAAAAAAGCAACAGTTTTGTTTTAGTTGCAAGCATTATAATAAAACTGAGGGCCCTTTACAATCAGGGGAAGTTCAAGCCATCCTGGTCTGAGAAGAGATTTCTGATTCCATACATTAAGGGTAAAATAAACCAAGAGAAGTTATTGGTTTATTTCACATATAATATTAATGAGATTTGTTGAATGTGAAATGTTGTAAAGCACAGGGAAAAAATCTAATCACTGCCTAAAGACTCCAGATTTCCCAACACAAAAAATATTAATGTTCGTAGTCTATGAAAGTGGCAAGGTCGGGATTGGATAAACTAGTGTTTGTGACTCACATAGCAAATATAACAACTGCAGGTCTTATCAGTTTGCCAGTGAAGAAGAGAGTTCCAGGAACTAAGAGAAAACATTTACCGTGCAAGAAGTTGTTCAGTGGGCAGGAGAAAAGAGGAAGATAACAGTAGGTATAACAAAGAGCAATAGAGAAGGTGTGGAGATGTTGAGAAGAAAGCTGCTGGGCTGTGAATCTTAAGAGAACCTTAAATGTGATGTGATGTGATGACCGGCAAAAAGAAGGAAATCTAGACCACATGTCTTCAAAATTGTTCCAGTCCTTTAGGGCCAAAGCTCAGACGTCTTAGATGGCCTCAGACCCAAGCTAGCTCTAGTGGGGTCTGCAACAAATACTGTGTGAATCCCCTCATTTCTAGGCTCTGGAAATTTGTTTTTGTTTCTCTTTTTCTCTTCTGCTTCTTAATCAAATCTTTTGACAATTCCAATAAAAGTCAGCAGGGATAGAAGAATGGATAGGGTATAATGAAGACACTAAAAGAGACAATAATGATGACAGTATAATTTATTGTGGCAGTCACTGTTCTCATATCTATGCCTCCTGACACTTCTAACGGAGCAGTTACTAGTTCTCTTCCTGTTTTACAAATGAAGACGCTATCACATAAGTCATCCACCTCACACATCAATCCAGTAGTCGAGCTAGGACTTGAGCCTAGGTCTGAGCTCTAAATTCATGTTCCTTGTTACAAGTCAAGGAATAAATACCTCGCACTTCCCGAGATCACTAATGGCATTTAGTTTGTATCCAGGGCACCTGGCTGGCTCTGTCGGTGGAAAATGCGACTCTTGATCTCAGGGTTGTGAATCTGAGTCCCATTTGGGGTATAGAGGTTACTTTAAAATAATACAATTTTTACCAAAAAAAAATTTAGTTTGTATCCTTTCATACTTTTTTCTATTAACACGCACGCCCACACACACTTTAAGTGAAATGTGGATTTTTCTCTTAAAAACTTTTATGGCCGTTTCTCCAGGACCCTGGAGGTAAATAATTCTATTTTTTCATTTTCTTACTGTAGTAAACATGATATTTATAATTTTAGCCATTTTTAAAAAGATTTATTTATTTATTTATTTATTTATTTATTTAGACAGAGAGAGAGAGAGAGAGAGAGATCACAAGTAGGCAGAGAGGCAGGCAGAGAGAAGGGGAAACAGGCTCCCCGCCGAGCAGAAAGCCCGATGCGGGGCTCAATCCCAGGACCCTGAGATCATGACCTGAGTCGAAGGCAGAGGCTTTAACCCACTGAGCCACCCAGGCGCCCCCCCCTTTTTTTTTTCAAGTATTTTATGTATTTATTTGACAGAAAGAGATCACAGGTAGGCAGAGAGGCAGGCAGAGGGAGAGAGGGAAGCAGGCTCCCCGCTGAGCAGAGAGACCCAATGCGGGGCTTGATCCCAGGACCCTGAGATCATGACCTGAGCCAAAGGCAGAGGCTCTAACCCACTGAGCCACCCAGGTGCCCCCAATTTTAGCCATTTTTAAGTATATAGTCTGTGGCATTAAGTTCTGCAAAGTCATTCTCTTAACAGTAAAATATACTATAGTTTGACTCTGCCATCCAATTCATTCAGCTCTTCCCTTACTGGTTAGCATTCGAGTTGTTCCTCATTTTTACCCCTTACACAAGGCTGATGAACTGAACATATTTGTACATGCACTTTTGTGAGCCAATGTTTTTATTTTTGTGGAAAAGATGTCCAAAAGTGGGATTGTTGAAACAAAGGAAATGTGCATTTTTACACGTTATTAGTTATAACTTCATTACTTTCCAAATGGCTGTCAAAATCAGTAGGGTATGACAATGTCATTTCCCAGGTCTCCCACCAATGCAGAGTGTTATCACTCTTTTTAATTTTTTCAGTATGACAAATGAAAAATGTGGAGAATATTTTTATACCCTCAGGAGACTTTTGCAAGAAAGATAGAATATCCAAAAGCCATAAAGGAAAAGGTTGAAAGACGTAACTACATTAAAAATTAAAAATTACTGTATCAGTAAAATCCAAAGACAATAGGAGAAAACATTTGCAACATGTATGACAAAAGGTTAGTACCAATTGATAAGAAAATGACAACAAGAAAATGACAAGAAAATAAGAAAAGTGGCTCAGTGGGTTAAAGCCTCTGCCTTCGGCTCAGGTCATGATCTCAGCATCCTGAGATAGAGCCCCGCATCGGGCTCTCTGCTCAGCAGGGAGCCTGCTTCCCCCTCTCTCTCTGCCTGCCTCTCTGCCTACTTGTGATTTCTTTCTCTCTGTCCAATAAATAAAGTCTTTAAAAAAAGAAAAGAAAAAGAAAATGACAACAGCACTACGAAACCTAGGGAAAAGAATGTAATTCATCAAGGAGGAAATGCAAATTGTCAATAAATGTGGAAAGAGGGTGCCTGGGTGGCTCAGTTGGTTAAGCGACTGCTTTCGGCTCAGGTCATGATCCTGGAGTCCCAGGATTGAGTCCCACATCGAGCTCCCTGCTCTGCAGGGTCTGCTTCTCCCTCTTACCCTCCCCCCTTTCATACTCTCTCATTCATTCTCTCTCTCTCTCAAATAGATAAATAAAATCTTTAAAAAAAATAAATGTGAAAAGATGCTCAACCTCACTGATAGGTAAATGAATTGATTTGTGTGGTAAATTTGGGGAAAACAAGGCACATGGAGGAGGAAAGGTCAAGAGAAGTCTAAATGATAGGATGTTCAGTCTTTAGCTCCCCTATTAGTTTGGCCTCTGGTGAAGATTTCATGATCCTGATGATGCTTTCCAGAATTTTTAATGGTGCCATTCATGGGAATGTACAGGGTCCAAGCACTAGGATTCAAATTTCTCTCCCACGTAAATATGGATGGGGTTCTCAGGATTGAGCCAAGTCTACCTGCTGCCAAAGGCTGCAGCTCATCAATCAGGGACTCGTGTAAGGATTTATTCCCACCATTTCTGTTGCAGCTTAGCCCAGCCACTGGGCTATTGTCTACAGTGATGTCCACTTGACTCATCAGTATCTTTATTGGGGCAGATTGAGATTGTTTTCCCTATTGTGAAGATGTACCACTGGCCATCCTCAGCTTTTCTCTGAAAGCTAATGCCATTTCCCACAGACAAGGTATCACTTGGGGACTTACCTCTTTAGACCCCATCCCAACACTTCAGGAAGACATACCCATCTCTTGAGACTGGTCCTAGTTTAGACTTGCCCTGAATTCAGGGCCAAATCTGCCCCTGAATGAATGCCAACTTTGTCCTATATGTAACCTACTTGCTTATGCTTCTAGCTTTGTTTGCTTGGTACCTGGGCTTCCTTGACCTGCCTTTTCATCTCTTTTCCCCCCACTTTTTTTGGGGGGGCATAGTGTTTTTGGCTTAACCTTCCACTAACTGACGGCCTCAGGGTCCTTCCCTTGTAAACTGCCTCCACAGGCAGCCAAAGGAAGGACCTGCCCCATGCCCCTGGAGAACTAAGGATGTTGAGGTAGAAGTAGGAAGGAACTCTTGTATCCTTTGTTGCCCAACTCTGCTCTGTGGGAGGATACAACCGCCCCAGGACAGAGAATGCTGGTATGGTGGGGTAACTGGGAGCACTTAGCCCTGTCTTAAGTGGTGTTACCTTCACAATTCAGAGACCTTACACACTTGCTGAGGTTTTTGCCATACTTTTGATAACTTTTCAGTCCTCCAGGCTACCCAGTTCTCTAGGAAGCCTGAATAGTCAATGTTCTTACAATCCCATTTAACTGAAAAAGGCAATCCACAAAGGATAAATGTAAAGAGACTTTGGTTAAACTGTATTCTGTGATTAAAGGCCTGGCAGTGGAAGAGAGTACAAACCAGGCCATGGTCACGATCTACGAGGTTAAATCTTTTCAGATGCTGGGGAGCAGAGTTCTGGTCTTGGTCCCCAGGCACGGTCTGGAGTGATGTTACCCTTTACCTACACTCTCAGAGGGCTCATGGTACTTATCACAAGGAAAATGGTCTGGCAGAGTGATCACCCAGTGGAATGATGCTTTCCTCTGTAAAGGTTCTCAGTACCGTCCTTCCAGGCTTCCAGCTGGAAGACATCAACCCAACAGTCATGGGTCAGGTTATATGCAGATTGGAACTGGCAGGATCTGTTTTTAGAGTGCTTTGGCAACTGCAACAGCTGGGATTCAGAGTCATGGGCAACCTTTCTCAAATAGGTAATTCAAAGGAACAGCGTTGTGATTTCAGCCCTGGCTATACATTGGGATCAACTGGAGCACTTTAAATCAATAGATGCCTAGGGGCACCTGGGTGGCTCAGTAGGTTAAAGCCTCTGCCTTTGGTTCGGGTCGTGATCTCAGGGTCCTAGGATCGAGCCCCAGGTCAGGCTCTCTGCTCAGCGGGGAGCCTGCTTCCCTCTCTTTCTGCCTATTTGTGATCTCTCTCTGTCAAATAAATAAATAAAATCTTAAAAAAAAAAAAAAGGATGCCTAGACCCACGGATTATTAAATCAGAATCTCTGGGCTTGGGACAGGGCACAGGTAGGTTTTTAAAGCAAAAAGTGATTCTAATGAACAACCAGGGTTGAAAATTATTGGGCTAGCCAATTGTTGTTTGCATCAGTAGTAATAACCTTACGTCCTCAAGAGGCCTGCAAGATCTATAATATATATATAATGAAAGTGTTATTCTTCAGGACCACAGACAACTTTGTGGGAAGCAGTGGGTTCTCAAACTTTAATGTGCATACATATTCCCTGTTAAAACACATTTTAGCAAGATTCTGCATTTTTTAAAAGATTTTATTTATTTGACAGAGAGAGAGAGAGAGAGAGGGCACAAGTAGTGGGAGGAGGAGGCGGAGGGAGAAGGAGAAGCAGCAGAGTGGAGAGCCGGATGCGGGCATGATCCCAGGACCCTGGGATCATGACCAGAGCTGAAGGTAGACACCCAACAAATAAGCCACCCAAGCGCCCAAGGTTCTGCATTTCTAACAAGCTCCCAGGTGGTTCTGATCCTGCTGGACTGTGAAACACAACGAGTAGCAAGAATCTAGACTGGCAGTCTGCAAACTGGGATAGGGTACACCTGAGATTACATGAAACTTTCCAAGGTCTATCTAGACATCGATAGTTTAATGGATCAATTTCCAGGTCCTCAACTTCTGTATCAACTATTTTCTAAGATTGATCTGTCAGAGAATAAAGGGTTTTTTGTTTTGTTTTGTTTGTTTTGTTTTGTTTTTAATTTTAAAGAGAAAGAGAGAGAGCATGAGCAGGGAGTGGTAGAGGGGGAGAAAGAGGGAGAAAGAATCTAAAGCGGACTCCGAGCTGAGCTCAGAGCCCAAACTCATGACTGAGAGATCATGACTGGAGTGGCAACCAAGAGTCTGATGCTTAACCAGTTGGGCCACCTAGGTGCCCCTGATCTGCCAGAGACTAGACCTGAGATGAAAGAGTGGATTCCCATCTCCCATATCCCCTTTCACAATGGCTGTTTTCTTAAGTGCATTAAAGAAAGGAAGACCTCTCACCCAGCCAAGTCCCACGCTGGAGTGCTAAGCAAGGGAACACATTGGAATATTAGTGGAGGTATTGAGTAAATGAATGATTCTGATAACTAATAAACCTTTTTACAAATTAAGTCTTATTTAATCTCTTGTTTTCTACACAACTGGATGACTTAATGACATTATTAGCTAATAAGCCATTACACATAATTTTGGATGATAGATCATTATATGATTTTGTTTGTTTGGCATTTAGAAGAATTAAAAACATTTAGTAAAATTGCTCTAACAAGGTTCCTTAGTGTTTATACCTGTAAAAATGGAAAATAGGATTAGAATCAATAATGAACCCTGTCCCTGTCTAGCAATAATTAATATTCTTCTATGGACTTTAATTGACGGAGGAAAAAAACTCATCCACTTCATCTCACACACACACACACACGCATGCATATGCACATACTTGTATTTTTTTCTTTTTTGATTGGTAATTATAAAATATTATGATACATTTATGATTTTGATGAATTGCATACTTATTATTATATTGCTAAGTCAAGCCACACAAAGTTTGACTAATTCTTGAAGACTTATAATAAACATTTTCTAATATATTTCAATTTATATGGATATTTTGGAACAGAGTAGGTGATAGGGTGATCAATAAAAGACTTTCAAGATAAAATATAAAATATCTTATGTAAGTATAAAATTCTGCTGGGGAAGTAGATTGGAGTTCATAGAGAAAAAGGAATAATGCAAAGTTTTGCCCTATTAAAGAGGAATGTGTTCATGTATATTAATTTTTATTTATGACTACCTTTTGTTCATGTATTTTTTTAAATGAATGATAGTGGGTATGAACTCTATGGCATTTAGATTCCATTGGGCATATTTAAGAGTAATGGTTTATTATGTTTTAAATGCCAATATTTACAATATGCTGAAAGTTACAACTTTTCAAATATACTTATGATGAAAAACTTCATATATCTACTTAAAAATATGCTGGTAGTAGGACCACCTGGGCGGCTCAGTCAGTTGAGCATCAGACTCTTGGTTTTGGCTTAGGTCATGATCTCGGGGTCCTGAGATCAAGCCGAGCCCAGCATTGGGCTCCACACTCAGCAGAGTCTGTTTGTCCTTCTCCCTATCCCACTACTCCCATCTCTTAAATAAATAAATAAATAAATAAATAAATAAATAAATAAATAAATAAAATCAATCTTGTAAAAAAAAATGCTGGTAGCATGTACTTTTTAATCATTATTTTGGAGTTAAAAAGCCACAAAAATTGGGAGAATATCTACCTAAACCCATTTGAGAGGAGAGAATACTCCAAGAATTGAGCCTTGAATCATTTAGAGCTTATGTAGAAGAGACTGTAAAAGAAACAACTCAGGATGGTCCAGGCAGAAACTTTTTGGGAGCAAGATCCCAGTAGAACACAGAAATATTTGTAAAAGTGTGATCACTTTCTGGCCCAAAATAGTACACAGATGCTATTAATCAGATATTTTGCAGGTTTTCTCCAACCTTTGCAGTACTGACATTTTGTGCTGGATAATTCTGTGTTATGGAGAGCTATTCCGTGCCTTATAGGATATGTAGCGGTATCCTTGGCCTACCCATTGGATGCCTGTAGCACCTACTGCCCCCCATGATGTGACAACTGAAAATGGGCTCCCCAGTTAAGAACCGCTGAGCTATTGGACACACTGAAGGACTGTTGTTTATGCTGGAGTTCATAAATCAGGGTCCAACTTATTCGTACCCTTTCTGGAAGTCAGCCTTGCCTCCATTCCCTTTGAGGATTGGAATGAAACTGTAAGTCCCTAAAAGTCATACCTGATGAAGCCCACAGCCCCACTGACTGTAAGGCCTCTCTGTGGACTGCTACAGACCTGAATCTCTGGCTCTGACAAGGAGTAGTCTCACTTGGCAGGGCTCATGGACATTGGATATGGGAGCAACATGGGCCAAAGAGGGGTGGTGAAGTAGATTGAGGCTGGCCACTGCCCTCACTGCCTGGAGGGAAACTATAGGCAGTGTGGAGATGGCCTCCCAATCTGGGAACAATGAACACTAGCGACCACACATACTGAGCCCTGGGGCAGAAGTGAGGCACCACACAGATGCACACATGGTGCCTCACTTTTACTTCTCTAGGGGCAAAACATACTAGTGAATGCCACTGTCTGCTCTCGAATGCAGGTGGTCTTGGACTTGAACAGTAAGTGACCTGGCCCTTGCTGGACAAGTACCTATTTAAGAAAATTGCTCAAGACCTGCAAATTCACTACTTCTGGTCCAGAGCCACAGAGAAATACCAACTCCCTGTGGTTCAGTGGTATCTATCTATTCCAGAGATACTGCCCTAGTCATTTCTTTGGCATGAAAATTTTACTTAGAGATTGGACCACATTCATGGTGTTTGAACTCTGGCTGGGCCCTGAGAACCCAACTTCCACAAACTACCCTATGGATAGCCCTTGTAGGTGTGGCCTGATACGTACAGAATCTGCTCTCTCCTTGGACTCTTGCCCATGCCCAGGTCCCCAGCTGCCACCAGTGGCACTGCCAGACTCTAACCCTCTTTCCTTGGCCTCCTGCCATGCTTCCATCCTAAAGTTCCCTCAGATACACTTGGAAGCATTTGAAGTGGAGAGAGTGGGTGTTGAAGACTCTTGTACCACACTCAATTTTTGCTCTTATTCTAAGCAATCACATCACCAAAGATAATTTTTAATAATAAATGGATTCCATGTACGTTTTCCTCTTGGGAACTAGACAATGAATATGGATATCCTTTCCTCTTTATAGTTATTTCTTTAAGCTAATTTTAGAAAAAATATAGGGGCACTTGGGTGGCTCAGTGGGTTAAGACTCTGCCTTTGGCTCAGGTCATGATCTCAGGGTCCTGGGATCGAGCCCCGCATTGGGCTCTCTGCTCAGCAGGGAGCCTCTTCCCCCTCTCCCTCTGCCTGCCTCTCTGCCTACTATCTCTCTGTCAAATAAATAAATAAAATCTTTTAAAATATACATATATATATATATTTTTTTCATATATATGAAATCACATTAAAGAAAGTTTGGAGGAATTGGATTGAGAGTCCGGAAACACACCCAAGGTGTCAAGACAAATCAGTGGGGGAAAGAATAGTCTTTTCCACAAATGGTGCGGGAACAGCTGGATGGCCACATGCAAAAGAATTAAACTAGGTCCTTACCTCACACTATATACAAAAATTAAAATAGATCAAAGATCTAAATGTAAGAACTAAAACTACACAGCTCCTAAAAGAAAATGTAGGAGTATCTTTTTATGATCTTGAACTAGAAAAAGTTTTCTTGGATATGACACCAAAAGTATAAGCAACCAAAGTAAAAATAAATAAATTGGACTTCCTCAAAATTAAAGACTTTTCTGTATTAAAGGAAACTATCAACAAACTGAAAGACAACCCCCAAAATAGAGAAAATATTTACAAATCATGTATCTGGTAAGGGTCTGGTATTTAGAATATATTTTAAAAACCCTTACAACTCAACAATAAGAAGACAAGAAATATAACCTTAAAGTGGGCAAAGGATTTGAATAGACATTTCTCCAAAGAAGATATACAAATGCCCGATAAGCACATGAAAAGATGCTCATATCATTTGTCATTAGAGATATGCAAATGAAACTCACAATGAGATACCACTTCATACCTGCTAGCATGGCTATAATAAAAAAGATAGTAAAAAGTGTTGGCAAGGATGTGGAGAAATTAGGACACTGATACATTGCTGATAGAAATGGAAAATGGAAAACTGGCAGTTTCTCATAAGTTTAAACAGGTACCATATGACCCAGCAATTCTACTCCCAGGCATATGCCCAAGAGAGTTGAAACATATTCACACAAAAACTTGTATACAAATGTTCATAGCAGTTTTTTCATGATAGTCAAAAAGTGGAAAGAAACTGAACATCCATCAACAGATGAATAAACAATAATATGGCATGACCACATGGTGGAATATTATTTGGCCATAAAAAGGAATGAAGTACAGACACATATTACAACATGGATGAACATTGAAAGCATTATGCTAAGTGAAAGAATCCAGTCACAAAGGGTTATGATATCCATTTATATGAGATGTCCAGAGTAGACAAATCTACAGAGAGAGAAATTAGATTAGCGGTGGCAGGGGACTGAGAAGAAAAGGTAACAGAGAGTGATTGCTAATGCATATGGGGTTTCTTCTGGGTACAATGGTTGCACAAGAAGTAGGGAGTGGTCAGCTGGTTGGGCCACGCATCAGTGGACGGAAAGCTCCAGAAAAAGCCCTTATATGAACTTTTAGGAGCCACTCAATCCTCTGATTGCTGGAGGCTCATACATGGGCAAACATAAAATTCATGGAGTTCTATCAAACTATCAACTTCCCCGGGAGACTAGGCAATGGTTCAAATACCCAGACTCATAAACTAACTACCAAACAGGCAGAGGATATGAGCAGTCTACAAGAAACACGAATAGCTAGTAGATCTGTGAAAAGTATTCGATCTCTCTCATAGCTGAAAAAAAAAAAAGCATCACAAAACAATGATTGTCATCAATCATCTAGGCAAACATATAAAAGTTTGGTAATGTCCAGTGTTCACAAGATTATGGGGCAATAGGCACCCTCATATTCCATTCTTGGGAGTGTAAACAGATTCAACTCTCCTGGAGGGCAATTTAGCAATGTCTGTCAACATTTTGAATGCTTGTTCCTATTGACTCAGCAATTCTACCCCTAGAAATTTGCCCTACGGATAGACTGGCAAAATTATGCCAAAATCACGGGCAAAATCACGTTCACTGCAACATTGCTTGTAATAATAAAAAACTGTAGAGTATTTAGACATCCATCAGCAGGGGGCCAGTTAAATACAGCCATGTAAGGAAAAAGTATGCAGCCACTAAAACATGAAGTAGAACATGGAAAGATCTTCAAATGTGTTCTTTTTTTTTTTTCTTCTAAAAACAATGTGCACAGCAATACAATCTCATTTGTGTTAAGTTTTAAAATATATACAGGTAGCTGCAGACTTTTTTTTCAGGAAGGATTCATAAGAAGCGTTCGTAACCTTTGGAGAATGGCTCTGGGGGGTTGGAGGGAGAAAAAGTAACTTTGGCTTTTTATTTGAATCTTTTCTATAATATTTGATTTGCTTATACCACGTGAATGTAAGACTTTCCTTTAAATATTTTAGGGGCGCCTGGATGGGGCAGTCAGTTGGCCGGCCATCTGCCTTCGGCTCAGGTTGTGATCCCGGGGTCCTGGCATCGAGCCCCGCATTGGTCTCCCTGCTCTATGGGGAGCCTGCTTCTTGTCCCCGACTTGTGCTCTCTCTCTCTCTCTCTGTATCTCTCCAATAAATGGATAGAATCTTTAAAAAATAAATAAATAAATAAAATCCATATTTTAAAAGCAGACAAGAAACATGGAGGGATAAGAAAGAGTAAGAAGAAGGATCTCTTTGGCGGGAGACTATGGTTTGTCCTGGCACAGGACCAGCTTATTTTAGCTGCATTAATAAAGGCATTGCGACCAGATCATTGGGGTTTTGGGAAGACCACCAGGGCAGCAACCTGGGGGATGGAGGGGAGATGTGAGCCTAGAGTCGGGGCAGAGATCTTTGCAACAGAGCAGGGCTCAAATTTAGGTGGTGACGGTGGGGGTGGAGAATGCCTCAGCTAGGAGAGTTATTAAAAAGGACAACTGACAGCTACGGTGCCTGATTGGATGAGGAGGCCCAGCCATCTGCCTTGGGCAGCTGAGTGGGTGGCGAAGGAAGGAAGGAGAGGGTTAGAGACCGGAGGAGGATGGGGAAGAAAATAATGAGTTCAATTCTGAAGGCACTGAGTTGAGGAACACATTGGATCTGATTGTGTTGAATAGACAGAAATATGGAGCTCAGCAGATTCTGAGTTGGAGATGGAACGCATCAGATCAGGTGGGAGCGGAAATGGGGTATAAAGAAGTTATATGACCAAAAAAAAAAAAAAAGGCCCAGTTCAAGGTGGCTCTCTACAGATAGCCATTTTTGAGTGCTGAGTAGAGAAGAGGACCCAAGGTGAGGTTGAGGAGTGAGCGATCAGGGCTGTGAGAGGAACAGGAGGGACTGGGGTCCCAAACGACCATTCCCTGCTCCTGGCGGGACACTGGCTGATTTTTTAAGCTACTCCCTCACTATTGAAAGTTGTCCTCCTTTTGCGACACCTGCCCAGTAAAATCCCAACCCTGGATTTTCTGGTTTTGCTCCTGAAAAGGGCAACCTACCCAGTGAGAATGGCCCCACTCCAGGTTCATGGATTACCCCTCTGTTGGGCTCTCTCTCTGCCACCCGTTGATTTATTTTTACTTACCCTTGGTTGGCGCTGGCTCTCATCCCTTTTATTCTAAATCAGCATCGTGTTCACTTCTCACATCTTACTTCCACTCTCATCTTTGTGACCTCTCTTGTCTTCTTACTTCAAGGAACAAGCAAGGCCCTAAGGATGAGGGCCTGGAACATCTCACCTTCTCTCTGTAAATGTATCTAAAACAACATTTGCCTCCTTTCCCAAGTATTCAGCCTCCAAGGATGAGGTTCAGCTCCTGTTTCGTGGTAGCAGCCCTCAAGGAAGCCTCACTGACCCTCTCCCATCCCCGAGCCTTAGTGATTGCTCCTTCTTCCGTCTGTATCACTGTATCACACATTCTATCTTCCTCTTCATGGCCTCTGCACTGAATTTATCTCACTGTCTCCTCCAATTACCTTGATCCTATGCATATTTCCCCCCTTAACTTCTTATTGGTAATACAACATCAAAGCAGAAAAAGGCACCTGTTGTAAATGTGCCACTCACAGAATTTTCACCAACTAAACATAGTCATGCAGTCAGCACCCAGAAGAAGAAACCAAGCATTGCAGCCCCCCAGGGCCCTCCTTGGGCTCTCATCACCCTCCATTTCCCTCCCCAAGGCAACCACTATCCAGTCTTTCAAAATCATAGGTTAGTTTTGGCTGTTTTTATAAATTAAAAAAAAAAAAAAAAGCCCCAAATGGTGTGTACTCTTATGTGTCTGGCTTTTAATCAACATCATGTTTGTGAATCATTCACATTATCGTGTGCAGTCCTAGTTCATTTCCATTGCCCTTTAATAGTCCATGGTGTGAACGGACCACGATCCATGGATCCATCCAGGTATGACGGATTGTAAACAGCAGGCACTGTATTTTATTCATCTCCTATCTCTGGCCTTTCCCACTTGTCTGCATAATCTTTTAGGCATCAACAGGTGAGAGAATTCAAGGAGTACTTTTCCACTGTATTCTTGGATGATCAGATGATACTTGCAATCTTAGATTCAATCCTGGGGTCTGTGAATAAAATGTTTCAAAAGGGTGATTGATGACTTGAATTATCCATAGAGGGCAATTCTGGGTCTGAAAAGCTGTGCAGTACCGGAAGACACTAAAGATATTTATTATAGAAATGAAAACAGAGGGGATCAGACATGGGCCAGGTTGCTCTAGAAGAGAGCACCGGCCCAATGGCTCACTATTTGGGGGAGGCAGCTTTCTGCTCGATAATACAGATGATACTGGCTCATATTTAGAGAGTGCTTAACCACACACCAGCCCCCCTCCCCCCCCCCCCCCCGACATGCGCTTAGGGCTTGCTGTCCATTAATTCAACACAAGAGTGACTTTTTAATGATTGAGACTTGAACACGAGCTGCCTGATGAAACCGTGATCAATCACTTCACAGCTGCAGACACTGGTGACTATGAACCCCGGGAAGTGGCTCATGGTTTGTCTGAAAAGCCTTCCACTGACTCGGTTCCCTCTGAGAGAGCAACCCCCTGCATCGCCTGGGGGACGAGGGGAGGGGGAGTCCCATCACAGTAAGCAAAGTATAAAGTGTTTCTGCCAGGAGCTTCCTTCCGCCCCAGGGCCTATCTGTCTTGGCTGGGACCCTCTCCCCCTACCTCTGGGTGCCTGGACAGCCCTGTTCGCCCCTTCCAGGGACTAAAAAATATTCACCTGCAAGGATGTTGGACACGGACTCTGATAGGGTTTGTGGCCACCGCAGGCTTGAGTCTTCAGGGAGCCAAGGGTCCTTTGGGTTATCCTAGAGTATGTTTGTTTGAGACAAAAAGGGAAACTAATCAAGTGCCTGGGGCGGGGCGGGAGAAGGGAGGGGGGGAAGCTGGAGAAATCCTTCCCTAGATGTATCTATTGGGTGTAGGCCTCAGAAAGAAGAAAAGCCCAGACAAATAAATCTGGGCTGCTGAATGCAAAAAGCATTTGTTAGAAGCAGCAAAATGCTGTCATCCTCACAAGCTAGGCTGTGCTGCTGGCTCTGGGACAAGATGCTTTATCTTGCCACTGGCGCCTGAAGCCAAGGCCTGGCGGCTGCAGAACCACCAGGAAAACACTGGCCTGAGTGAGACAGGCAAGCGTTGTGAAGTGTTGGCGGACTGCATCCCCACCCCAGGCCTCCCTCCCTCTCACTTTCTCGCTCCATTCCCTGCCTCAGTCCCTGCTGTCACCTCACTCTTGTTTCTTCTCAAAGTTTCAATATTTTTTTCTTCAGGGAGGGGCCAGAGAGAGTCCTAGATTTAGGAAGCTGGACAACAGAGGGGCAGACCCCAGAAACCTCGCTCTCCCCACAGCCACAGTTAATGTCCTCTCTTTCTTGTCTTCTGCTGGACGAAGCCCAACACACATGCTAACGGTGTTAACACGATAAATATCAGCCGTCCTGACCTTTGTCTGTGGGTCCTGGAGTCTCCTGACTCACAGGCTCTGCCTTGCCTGTGCTTAAAGTGGATTAGCACTTACCGTGGGCTGTGGGGCCCTGTGCGAGGGCTTGATGGGAATCAAAATAGAGATTACCTTATTTGACTTAAAAAAAAAATTTCCACTTGAAAGATAGAATCCCCCAGAGAAATACACTGGGGCTTACACATACACAACTTTAAATTGGATTTTAAAAATAGTTTGCCAGCTGTTTGCTAGGTCGTGCCTTAGGTTCTTGTCCTTGATTGATGTTGGGTCCATTTGGGAAACGAGGCCAAGAGGGGACAGAGGGACTGCCAAAGCCACAGGATCCTGGATGCCTGGGGATTTTCCCAGGAGCCCTGGCAGTTGTTGCCATGGGCCTTTAGAAACCCTCGGAGCCCTGGCCCCAGGGTCTGCATCTCGCCCAGAGCTCGAACCACCTCCCCCAGACCTCACCTCATCCCTGCATTGCTTCTTCTAGGCCGAGTCTGGAAAGAGAAAGAGAGAGAGAAAAGAAAAAAGAAAAGAAGAGAAAAAGAAAAGAAGAAGACTGTTCTCAGCTGGATGGCTCTTTCACATTTTTGGTGGTTAAATATTTATTTTAGCTCCTTGTAACACCTTTAAATGATACATACATGGGCCCTCTGCCAAGAACTCCCATCGCCCTCTTCTCTACTGGCCTGACTGATCTTTATCTCTCTGGTCTCAGCCAGAATGCCACTTTCTTAGGGAAGCAGGAGGGGCAGCGGAGCATGCTTAGGAACACCAGTGTGCCTGGGTTGAAATCCTGGATCAGCACTTCCTAGCTGTGTGACCTTGGGCTAGTCAGGTTGTTGTGAGGATTCAGTCCGTTACTATATGGCGTACAGAATACGTAATGCACTTAGGACACGGCCTGACACACAGTAAGCATCTCATTACTCTCTAAAGTACATAGGTGGTCGGTGGCTCGGGGTCAACAGCTGTCCCGTGCTCCCCGCCCACCTGTCCCTCTGTGCATCACCTGTCCTCGCGTATCTGTAATGCTTAATTATCTGTCTTCTGCACGAGGGCAGGAATCTATGTCTGTCTTGCTCTCCACCGTCTATCCTCACGACGTCAAGCGTGCCTCACTCCGGAGCTACTCAAGAACGGTTTTTGAGTGCGATCACGAATGAAATAGAAAAAAGAAGAAATGTCAAAGGCAAATGTGACCCAGAAAGGGGGAGAAACTCGGGGCCCTTGGGTCATACTGTGCCGTCTACATCTGCTCCGTATATATACTTGGCCTTTTCGCCATATTTGTGTGATGGTTAAACAAAGATGGGGTTGATGAGTTTCGAGTTCCAGGATTATGAGGATTAGGTTTTGTAATCACATCTTTGGCAGGAGACTTCCGCCCCATCTAGGTTTTCAAACTCTGACTAAATATGAAATGCATACAAAAAAATAAATGACATGAGCAAAATATAAAAAACAAACATCCAAGTACCTACAGCCCGGCTTAGACAGAGGCTATGGCCCAAGCCGCCAAAGCCCCACTGTGTACCTCTCCCCTGCCCCCTCCCCCTCCCAGCACCCTCCTAAATTCATGTTGATTGTCCCTATACTTTTTCTTCATCATTTTACCCTGAAAAAATACCCTTCCCTGAACAACATGCTGGTTTTGCATGCTTTTGAACTTTATATGAAATAAATCATACGGTATGTATTCTTTGATCTGCTTTTCTCACCACTCAATGTGCTATTCGTGACATTTGTCCTTGCTGCGGCATGTAGCTGTATGACCTCCTACTATGTGACTACTCTGCCATTTTCTTCTCCATTCTCCTCTCAAGAGGTGTTTGGGTTCTTTGGCATTTTTTTTGCTTTTGCGGGCAGTGCCGCTGGGAACATTCCCGCAGGCGACTCAAGGGGCCACAGTCAAGAGTTTCTCTGGGGTTATTTCTGGGTCCTAAGGTTTATACGTTTTCACCTTGTCTGGATAACACTGACTTGTTTTCCCCAGGGGTTCCCAGCTTCCCAACTGGTCCCAAGTCTCATCTCCGAGATGTTTTTCTTCGGCTTCTATCAGACCTGTTGGAAAGAGGCTTTGAGGCAGGGCCAGAGAGAAACCTGCCCGTTTGCAGTACCCTGACTCCCACTTTGGGCACAAGACATGACAGCGTGGCCTGGGAGATCCAGACCATCTCCTCTTGTGGCCCGAGTGGCCTCTCTGCAGCTCATGTGCACCACTCGGGGCCCCAGACAAAAGAGAACTCTGTTGACCCAAAGCCAAAAGCCCAGTGAGAGCCAAACAGATATCTAGAAACAGCATTCTGACCCATTTCTTTTCTTTTCAAGATAATAAAAGTTTCACTCTTTCTTCAACTCAGTGAAAATGATACTAAAAAACATTAATTTCCTTGTTGTAAATACCTTGCCTTTGCACTCATTGTTTCTTAAACCCAAAGAGCCTTGAGTATAGTGCTCTCAAAACACACTGGCTTTTATTTTGGGGCATTTAGTAGGATTATTCAGGGATCTATAGGCCAAAACCCAAAATGGAAATCCTTTCTCCTGTTTTCTCTACTCTCTTCGATGGTTTTATGTTGCCCCTATAAAAATAATTTAAAAGAAAGCTGGACCAGGGAAACCTGATGAATTCCTAAGGCTTATTGTGACTTTCTCCTGGAAACCCTTACATATTCAGTCACCCCCAGGTCACGGGGTCTCCTGAATCAGCTTCCTGGTCTACAAAGGAGTCCAAAGCCTGTTGGTCACTCATAGACCCTTTGGAGAAGACCCATCGATGCTTCAAGAAAATGCTCCTCTGGTGACTGTAAGTGGGCCAGTCTGTAGGCAAAGTGTGTTGCTAAAAGCAATAAGCTATAGACATAAGCCAGGGCTGTGCATAAACCTAGTTACGCCGGGCCTGGCTGAGGCCCCAGTCACTTTGAGGCACGGCTACATTCCCTTTGCCCATCACGCGCAATCTCCCACGCTTGCCAATTCATCTTTTATCATATTTCTCCTGCCCATCCCATCATCGTGTTTGGGCCTTTTTCACTTGATGCCTGAGCCACAAGGAAGGGCCTGAAAACATCTCCCTGCTTGAGTTCCTCCTCATTCTAACCCATCACTGCTGGATTAATCTTTAAACAGTAAAAACCAAACAGCAGCAACTACAAAGACCCAGACGCAGAACTGTTTTCCCCACGTGACTCCTCCTTTTGGCCCCCAAACTCACTGGCTTCCACAGCATAAAATCCAGAACCGAGGTACAGCACGCCGAGCTCTCGCCCAGCTCCTCGGACCTCCGCAGAAGCCGTCTCCCCTCTTTGTCGGCACAGTTTCAGGGCTCAGGACCCCTGAACCCAGGAGGGGGAGTTGCAGGCCCCTGCCCTGGGCCTGGCCTCTCAGAGTTATCACCCCCCCACACCCCCTAACACACACACCACTTCTCTGGGGCACTGCCAATGCCCACTCCTTCTGACGCCACCAGCCTGCATTGGCCTCCTCAGCAGCATTGCTCGGCACTCCCCGGGGCCCAGATGCCCCCAGCAGAGCCCTCAGGGCCGCACCCCTTCCATTCCTTTCCTGTCTCCCTTAGCCTTTGACCCTTGCCCTCCTCCAGCTTGTTGTCCTGACTCAGGATGTATAGCTTATCCCAGACAGACTGTCCACCCAAACTGTAGACCCCCCAGAGGACGGGAATCCTGACGTTCGTGTAGGGCAGGGCCTCCCATACATTCTTTGCCAACATACATTGCATTTTATGACATTACGACATGATGGTGATTGTGACCATGCGACGAAGAAAATTAAAACTAAAAAAACAAAAGGATAAATCCCTCTTTCTCTAGGTCACAGTAGGCCCACCAGCTCCCTCCTTCCTCAAAATCTGCTAACAACAACAACAACAAAAATGCTAGACCTGACTCCTTTATCCTGTCATATGTAAAATTAGGAAGTAAAATTCTAGGGAATAGAGAATTGAAAAAGCAAACGAATACATTTCTTTTAATGATTCAAATAGCCCAGGAAAGATAAATAAACAACTTGGACCTGAGACAAAAGGTCGTTGGCCGCTGAGGGAGGCAAACCAGGTGCTTCTGAGAGCCAGCCTGGGCTCAACAGCTGCTGGGCCAAGACTGATAATAAGGGAAAGCCAATTACCAAAAATAAAAGGTGCTAAGTGGACCCTCAGTGGTCATCTCTGAAACACCAATGGGTTAATATTGTGAAAGCCCCCACTTTTCTTTTTTTTTTAATGCCCACGCACCATCATGGGCAATCTGCGGTTGTAAACCCGCAAAGCCTCGAGCAGAGACCCCATCTGACTTAGGACCTGCAGGCCCATGCCAGTCCCCTCACAGTAGAGTAAACTTGTTTTGAAGGGTAAAGAAACTTCCCTTTCTTTTCTTTCTTTTTTTTTTTTTAAGATTTTATTTATTCATTTGACACAGAGCGAAAGAGATCACAAGTAGGCGGAGAGGCAGGCAGAGAGAGAGGGGGAAGCAGGCTCCCTGCTGAGCAGAGAGCCTGACCCAGGGCTCCATCCCAGAACCCTGGAATCATGACCCCAGCGGAAGGCAGAGGCCTTAACCCACTGAGCCACCCAGGCGCCCCAAGAAACTTCCTTTTCTAAAGGGAAAAGAGGAGCCCATGGCTGGCTCAGTCTGCAGGGCAAGGGACCCCAGCTCTCTGGGGTTTGAGCCCTGTACTGGGCCTGGACCCAACTTAGGAAAAAAATAAAAGGGAAAACAAATATCCTCTGAAGACCTTGTCTTTGGCAGGAAGCAGAAGCACCGATCCTAATTCATGGGTTATATTGCAAATACTTAGGTCTCTTTAAAAGAATGAACAAAAAAAAAAATCTGACTTTTTTCTGTGGTCTCTCCATCACTTTATCCGGCCTATCTCTACAAAACGTGTCTTCCTAAAAAAAATCCACCCTCACCTCAGGACTCTGCTTAAAAATGTGCAGTGTTTTTCTGTTTCCTAATATGTAGAATATAAATGTTATCAAACCTGGCTCGGAGGACTTGAAATCCGGGCCCTTCTTACCTTCCTGAAGTTGCTTCCCCTCCCCGCAGCCAGCCTCCTCCCTGCTGGGTGCCCGATGGCCACGGCCCACCCCTGCCCCCAGACTCCCCTGGAGGCCCAGCTCTTCCTCCAAGCCTGACGGAGGTACTCCAGTGTCCCGTGAGCTTGGAGCATCCTGTGAACCGCACACTTCGGCAGTTATAACCCACTGTTAAATGATTTTCTGTGGGTTACACTTAGCTCTCTGGCTAAAAGATAAAGTCCTCGAGGGCAAGGACTGGTCTTATTTGCTGCTGAACTCATTTCTGTATCTGGACTGCAGCCAGTGGGGTGGCTAAAATCTCTTCACTGCTAGGCTAATCAGGACATCTGGCCCTCTTTCTGCCTTGTCCCCAAGATCTACGCCATCCCCCCCGAGTCTCAAATCAGAGCAGCCTTGGTTGTCCCCACTTATCTTAATCAGATGAGAATAATGGGAGAGATGACGTATTTGAAGAAGCCCAGGGGGGACAATTGCAAATAGCCCACTTTCATTTATGAAGGACTTTCACTGTTATCTCATTTATAAGTAAGGGAGGCAGCTCTCACCGCCCCCCACCCCCTTACCCCCTCACCCCCACCGGTTTATAGATCTGATAAAAATATTACAAGGTTAAAGGCTTTGCGTAAAGGACCCATCTTTTAAGTCGAGCAGTATCCTTTTTCCTACACCGGGTTGCCTCACGGTAGCCAATGGTGTTAACAAAGCTAGTTTTATTTATCCAAAATGAAAACTGTGTTAATATTTATGCCTGGATGTTGTTCTAGTAAAATGCTAATCATTACTACCCTGATGAGTACAAAATATTAAAAATGGTTTTGTTATATGGGTCTTCCTGAATGTGAGATCGATTTTAGGATTAAAGTATGATTAGCCACCTAACGTGTTTGGGTGCATCACAGTGAAATCCGCTTAGCCTTTGGGTACTTAACAAAAACCCACGTATAGTTTACAAAAACTATTCCAAGTGCCTGCTTATTGGTAGCAGTATCATGCCGTAGAAGACAGCACGTTACTTTTAGGCATTCCTGGAATTGTGAAACTTAGAAAGCGTATTTATTTTGAAGACATGTTTGTGTCATGCTTTGTATTCATTTTAAACCCTAGGACTACTCTGTGGAACAAGTGTATAAGAAGACATTTTCTATTTCCATTTTAAAGACGAGGAAATGGGGGTGCACGGGTGGTTCAGTCGGATTAAGCATCTGCCTTCGGGTCAGGTCATGATCCCGGGGTCCTGGGAGCAGCCTCACGTCAGGCTCCCTGTTCAGCAGGGTGTCTGCTCTTCCCTCTGACCTCTCTCCCTCTCCCCCCACCAAGCCCCTCATCACGTTCTTTCTCTCTTGCTCTCTCTCTCTCAAATAAATAAAATCTAAAAAAAAAGGGAGACAAGTTAACCAAGGCTGGGGTGCCTAAGTGACTGTGACCAGGGTCGCCCAGCTTGTTAGCGGCTGCAGCAGTCAGGATCCTGGCAGGAAACCGAGGACACACTCTAACTGGGTAATTTCAGCAGAATTCAGGACTCCTTACAAAAGTGGGGGCAGGGCCCCTGGGTGGCGCAGTTGGTTGAGCGACTGCCTTCAGCTCAGGTCATGATCCCGGAGTCCCAGGATCGAGTCCCACATCGGGCTCCCAGCTCCATGGGGAGTCCGCTTCTCACTCTGACCTTCTCCCTTCTCATGCTCTCTCTCACTCTCTCTCTTTCCTAATAAATAAAATAAATAAAATCTTTAAAAAAAAA
>CM052811.1:34982609-35002956 GCA_028533885.1 Nasua narica
CCCTGGGTGGCGCAGTTGGTTGAGCGACTGCCTTCAGCTCAGGTCATGATCCCGGAGTCCCAGGATCGAGTCCCACATCGGGCTCCCAGCTCCATGGGGAGTCCGCTTCTCACTCTGACCTTCTCCCTTCTCATGCTCTCTCTCACTCTCTCTCTTTCCTAATAAATAAAATAAATAAAATCTTTAAAAAAAAAAAAAGTGGGGGCAGAGCGTAGGGAAGCCGCCAGGACTGCCCAGTGTTTGGTGGAGCTACCTGGCCCTGAGGAGAGAGGAGGGCACTGTTAGCAGAGGAGGGAGACCCACGGCCACAGCCTGCGGAGACCTACCGAGAAGTCAGAGAACTAACACACAAGCCGGCTCGCCTGCAGGGAGCCCCTCCCCGGCTGGGCACTAAAGCCAGAGCGCAAGGGAGCTTGTTGGAGTCTGCAGAGGCCAGCCTCCGGGGACCTAAGACAGGGTGGAGAAGAGCAGGGAGTGCCCCGGGGTGGGTTAAGCAAACAAAAGATAACCAGCACCAAGGTGAACAGTGGCTAACCCTCAGACTTCCTGTCTCCCGGTCCTTCCTATGCACTTTCCATAATGCTGTGGCATCTACACACCGGGTCCTGGCAGAGAATTCCAGATAAGATCCCTCCAGAGACCACCCTTAGGCCCACAACCTCCCTCAGCATTAAACTTCAAGCTAGGGGCGCCTGGGTGGCTCAGTGGGTTAAAACCTCTGCCTTCAGCTCAGGTCATGATCTCAGAGTCCTGGGATCGAGCCCCGTGTAGGGCTCTCTACTCAGCAGGGAGCTTGCTTCCCCCTCTCTCTCTGCCTACTTGTGATCTCTCTCTCTCTCTGTCAAATAAATAAATAAAATCTTTTTTAAAAATAAATAAATAAACTTCAAGCTAGTTCTCTAAAACTTTATATAATGTGAGTATTAGCCTCTACATGAGGACAGACTACCAATCCAATGGGAGCTGCGAATGAGACTGAGCCAGGCAGCTGGTGCCCAGACCAGGGCTGGGGGGTGGGGGGAGGAGGGCTGGCAGGTGCAGAGAGCTCATTCTGAAGTCGGCACTGGTGCTTGGCCATCACCTCTTGCCAGTGATGCCTCAGGGCCTTTCATGCAGCTGCAGTGGGCATTAGCCACAAGGCTGGCGAAGTTTCAACGAGAGAAGATCCTACTATCTTTTGCATCTGGCAATTAAAATATCTTGAGAGAAAGACTTCATTTCACAGCATTGTCTATAATGATATAATTTGCACTTGGCTACTGTGGCTTTATTTTTATGTAATGCCTCTGGCGTGAAACTTGGGGTTTTATGAAAGGGAATCATCCCGGGCCATTGAGAGTGTTATGCTCACTTGGGTGAGTTCTTTATTCACCTTTGTCCTTGGGTTGGATGGGAGTGAAAGTCATAAAAGAGTCTGACCGTGGCCTCTTCCATTCCCAGGAGCCGTGAGAACAGTGTAATGAGAAATGCAAACCAGTGTTCTCTAGAACACCAAGAGGCCATGGAGAAAGAATTTTCAGTTCCTGTCCTAGCAGAATGGTTTCCAGAGAAATGAAGTTGCGGTCACGTGCAACTCTTATTCTCTGAGTGATCACGTTCCCCCACGAAAGGTAACAGCTAGCCTCCACAGTGACTTTGCTCAGAGTGTATGCAGCCAAGTCCCTTTCCCAACCCCTCACCCAAATTAGACCCTATGCGCTGTGTACTCCCCCCCACACACACACACACTGCCCACCTCCCCAGGGAAGGTCTTCCCCAACTCTGCTATTACGCGGTTCCCCTGGTACCACTGGAATTGCCCAAAAAGGCACAGACGTAAACCAATGCGTTCTCATGGCAATGGCTTGCAGCCTCCTTGCTGTTTCTGCCTTGGGCCTTTTCTACTTGCTAATCCCTCTGTTCAGGTTACTCCTGCCCCAAATTTCGGCCTGGGGTGAGTATATACCCCGAAGTGGAATTGCTGGATCCAATGGTAATACTCTGTTTAATTTTCTGAGGACCCGCGGTACTGTTTGCCACAGCGGCTGCACAAGGTTACAGCCTCGCCCGCCCACCTTACCTACTTGCGCTTACATATCTTGCGTAACGTCCGTCCCTACTCTTACTTGAATGTAAGCCCCATGAGGGGAGAGACTTGCTTCCCAAGTGCCCAGAACCTTACTTGGCACATGGTAGTTGGTGATCAGTATTTGGTTTTTGTTGTTGTTGTTTTTAAAAGATTTATTTATTTACTTACTTGACAGAGAGAGAGGGAAAGTGACAAGCAGAGGGAGCTGAGCAAGGAGCCCGATGCGGGACTTGATCCCAGAACTCTGGGATCATGACCTGTGCCGAAGGCAGATGGTTAACAGACTGAGCCACCCAGGTATCCCTGCGATCAGCATTTGTTAAATGGATGCAACAGATTCCGTACCTCCGACTTCATTTGCAAGCCCAACCCCTTCAAGCCAGCTTGATGCCCAGGGTGCCTCCCTTAGCCCCCCTCATCAGAGGGCTCCTTCCTTTTAATTCTTCCTCCTTTCCACTTTGCATTCTGGTCATCTGGGAACTCGCCCCATCTCTCCTGCTAAATCCAGAGTGGAGCTCCTTAAGGTTAGGGAGCATGGTTTGTTTATTGTTGGCCTTTTGCTGTCTTCCTGGCCTAGAGGATATGTGCTCAACACACTCTTAGCAGAGGAAAGTTCGAAATACCCAAGCTGAGGAGCAACACTATAGGAGCTGGGCTTGAGATGCTCCAGAGCCCTCTAGAAAGAGTCCCCCAGTAAACCGTTGGCTGTGTGGCCTTGGCACATGTCTCATTCTCTGACCTGGTTCTCCTGTGTCTGACGAGGGGGTTGGACCACTGATCCCTCAGGTTCCTCTTAGATATTTAGGTGTGCTGTAGGGCCACCCCTTTGGCGGGAAGGATTCAGTCTGCATCTCTGAGCTCACACGGTCTGAGATGGAGAAAACAAACAGGTAAGAAAGCTTAAAGACTCAGAGGAAGCTGGTGCCCAGAGCCGTCCTTGCCTGGACGAACAGGTGTACGGGGCCTCCCCCAGTGCCACCCCCCACCGCCCCCGCTAGAGCTTCAGGGCACCAAGTGTCGGGAAACGCAAGAGGAATGCATGACCTTTCCGTTCTTGTTGAGAGAAGGACAAAAAATCTTTAAAGCTCACGTGATTTCATTGGGTTATTTTAAACTGTTTATTTTTCTGTCCCATCCCCAGGGAATGAACATTTGCAGGCAGAAATTGTCCTTGCCTTTGCTCAGCTATTCATGTATAAATATGACTTGAGCAAAGTCTCCAAAGGATGACCAATCCTGCCTACCCCAGGCCCCTTCCCACTTATTTCCTAAGAAAGTCTTAATGAGTTTATACCCAAGAGTGAAATGTTTCAGTGACACTTAAAGCCCTTTATGCATTTTTAAAATATTTTCAAATGCATAAAGCATGCACTAACAACATTCACAGACTATTTGAACAAATCACTCACGACCTAACACATGATTTTTAAAAAAATGTTTGTTTATTTATTTATTTTTTACCAATTACCTTTCAGGTTTACCCATTTAGTAAGTGGTTTTACCCATAGTTTAAATTGTAGTATTTGGACCATAATACAACCTTGGATTGTATGTTTTCCTCTTAACATCTGTAAACAAATCACACATTTCCCCAAATGTATCTTTTTAAAATAGCCGTAAATCCGGGTCAGATCCACCATGGACTGAGTGCCCAGGGGGTGGGTGCTGGGCTGCAAAGGCTACAGAAAGATAAAAGTTGTTGTGTGCCCTCAAGGAGTTTACATCCTCTTGCAGAGATGGTGCACACATACATCCAACACTCTTGGAGAGTCGCCGATTAATGGGAAGGTGTGTGGGGCCAATGGCGATGCGCTCATGGTAAGCAGGCATTCTAGGCAGTGGGGAGTTTA
Source organism: Nasua narica (assembly GCA_028533885.1). Lineage (NCBI taxonomy): Eukaryota > Metazoa > Chordata > Mammalia > Carnivora > Procyonidae > Nasua > Nasua narica. The sequence goes on from CM052811.1 coordinate 34,986,528, forward strand.
TCGGGGAGAGGTCTGCCTCCCCTTGAAGATGAGAGAGTCGATTTATCCACAATGAGAATCCAAGACAAGAGGAAGGGCGGGAAGAGATGGTTCAGTTGGGGAAAACTGGATGAGGACACGAATGTGCTGAACATAGGGCCATACAGTCCATTTGGGGGATGCTGAGGCCCTTAGCCCAACAGGCCCAACAGCTGTAGAAGGCAGATGTGTGAGGGAACGGTGGGGCCGAGCGTAGGCAGGTGGTCACGAGAGGGATTTGGAGTTTCCCGAAAGCTGGACGGACGTATAAAGCCAATGGGACTGGGATGAGGAGGGGACATGGCGAGACCAGCGCTGTAGTCCCATTGGCCCAGCGGGGGCTGGGCGCTGCGTGTCGTCACCGTTGTTGTGGCCCAGAGATGAAGGGAATCTATCCATCTGACACAGCCGGTAGATCGGGGAGAGTTAAGGGACTGGAGAGCAGGAGGTTGACCGGAAGCAGGGCCCAGGCCTTGGGAAGGGATGACATACCAGGACTCCCAAGTAAACACCCAGGGCAAGCCAGGGCCTCCCCCCTCTGGTTCTCTGCTCCGTTCTTGCCTAGAACGGTGCCTGGCATACAGGGAGTCCTCATGAGGACTAAACCAAGTTTACTTTTGCAAAATTTCTGTGCAGAGTTCAGCAAATCTCTCTTCCTTTTGCAGACCTCGGTGTCAACTCCCTCGAATAGGGCTATTTTTTCCAGTCTGCCTCCTGGTCATTTAGGGCCAGGTCAGGCCAGGACGCCATGCAAGTCTCAACAGCTAGCCATCCGGAGCCTCACTGAGGCCTGGAAGGATTGCCACTTGAGATCCCAATTAGTCATCCCGGCAGCTGTTTCCTGTCGCCCTTCCCTGGGTGACTTTGCTTTGGGCCTCTCTGGGGCGGTAAGAGGATATTGTCTGGACTCATCAATTATTAGCACAGGAAGGCAGCTTGCACAGAAGCACGTGTCCCCTCGCCACGTCATCAGACAGATGAACGCAGTCAGGCCCAGGAGGGAGGGGGGTTGACCCGAACCACATGCGGCCCGACAGCAGCTCATGGTCTAGCCTCATGCTTGTAGGAATCGATGTCTGGCAAGGTTTCAGTGCTGGAGATACAGGCAAAACTGCTGAGAGAAAGGGACCAATCATCCAGATAAGCAAGGTGGGCGGTAAGAGGTGCCAAGGAAAAAGCAGGGGGGCGGGGAATGGAGTGTGATGGGGGTTTGCAGTGGTAGAGAGGGTGGTCAAGGAAGGTCTTGGGGAGAAAGTGACATTAGAACAACGGCCTGAACAGAAAGCAGGAGGGAGCACTAGACTATCTGGGTGAAGAGTGGTGCAAAGGCCCTGGGGCAGGGGTGAGCCTGGCATGTTGCAGGAATAGTGAAGAGCGATGTGAGAAAAGAAGAGAAAGTAAAGCCTGAGAGATACGGGGCACAGAGGCTGTTCGAGGTCTCAGAGTGCACCGTGGGAGGCCTTTGGCTTTTATTCTTCCCACTCACGGCTCATTGTTGAATTCATGATCCTGCCTTTTCCTGTTGATTCTCAAGGGTGCTGAGACTTCTGTGGGCAGAGGGGAGAATAGGGCAGCCCACAGGATTCCTGAAAGCACATAGCAGTGGTGTGGGCAGCTGCTCGGGCCACCTGTGCTGGGCTCACCCATAAGCCCCTGCTCCAGGAGCCTTTCAGGCCGGCAGGACACTGTGACCTCCCATTTCCGGATCAGGAGAGACAGCACTGATGCAAAGTCAAGCCACATTAATCGAGTACGTAGAATCTCAAAATGTCGCAGGGAAGTAAGTTCATAGCTGAAGCAAGAGCAAAGGGCTGAGTCCGAGGCCAGCAGTGCTGTACCGTGGCTGTGTGAAGAGTAGAAGCAGGTACATTTATATAGCAGTGCCCGGCAACATGGTGATGCCCTAATGATCCGTTTCATTCTCATTCCTAGTGTCCTATGCTCCCTGCCAGCTCTCTGTGCCCACATGCATGAGGCCTCTGCTCAGACTGGTTTTGCAGGCATCACCATGGGTGCCAGGTCCTGGGTGGGCAGCGGAAGCAGGTGGGCGATGAGCACTGTTTATAGCAAGCTCTTGCCTGCCGCCGCTCCCACCCCGCAGAAGGAACTGTTACCCGTCCTAGGGCAGAGCCAGGTGGGCAGATCCATTTCCCCTGGGAAATCTCAGCCTCTCCTGGTGACCAGGCCCTTCGGCTCTGTGGGTGGCCTGAGAGGGTGTGGGCTTGCAGAACAGAGGGCCAGACCACTGTCAGAATTCAGCCACTCTGGTCTTGAACTCTGGCTCTGGCCAGAATCTTCATCTGAGTGCCTTCTCTCTCTCTCCCGCAGGACAATCCGGTTCTGGAGTCAAGATCAAGTCAATTTCACAATCTCTTATTAATTCCTAGCTGCCAGGCACTTTATCTTCTGCAGGGAATACTAAGATTGACAAGGCATGATCCCTGCAGGGACACTGAATCTATTGTACACGTGGGGTGCGGGCATGCATGTGTGTGCATGAACTCACGTGCTTGTGGGAGGCAGCCTGGGATATTAGAGGGAAGAAGCCTGAGTTAGAGTGAATTGGTTTGTTACAAGTCCCTATGCGCCTTTGGGTCGGCCACTTGTCTTCTTGAGGTTTTGGCTTCCATTGCTATTCAACAAGGTTGAGGAAGCCGGCCCTGTCTGCATGAGAGCTCGTCCAGAGGGTCGGATGGGGCAATGTCCGTAAGTGGTGACATACTCCACACACACAGGAACCGTCCCCGCATGAGTGTTTGTACCACAGGTACAAATGCAGAAATGCACAGTTATTAGTATAAGCCAATGGGAACAGGCTAGAATCAGAAAAAGGGCACCAATGGCAGTGGGAGAAGAAACATCTGAAAAAGATACAGGAGGTCGTTCCAAGTGCATCTCCGTGCGTGGGTGTTCCCATTGATGTAGGCCTGTGCCCTGCCCAGACCCCTAAAGCTCAGCCCTCCAGAGTGCCCCCAGATCTCCAGCATGGCAAGAATGCCCCTCCCAACTCTTAGAAGGCTGCCTCCTCCCCAGTGGGGGGATATCATTATCATCAGCTCCAGACATTATTAAACGTGCTAAGGATGAGGCACTGGGGCCAAAAGGGGACTGACAGTTATGAGGCACTCACGACCATTTATATGCATTTTACAGTCATGATCTCATTTTATTGTTGACCGTAACTGTAAGATAAGCATTGTTATCTTCCTCTTACAGAAGAAGAAGAATAATAAATAATACTTGTTACATGCTTCAAAATTGTTTAACCTATATTAATGCATTTAATCCTCAAGATAGCCTTGTAAAGTAGGTACTACTGTTATTTATCCCTACTTTTTGGAGGAAGGAACTGAGACAACCTGAGGTTAGGTGACTTTCCCAAGGTCACACAACTGGTATGTGGTTGTGGCCAACTGCCAGAGTTTGTTCAGATTAACTCCCTGCCTTTCCTAACCTCTGTGCTATATCACAGAGGACTACATTTCCCAGGCTCCCTTGCTCTCTGGCTTCCAGGTTGATTCAGTCCAAAGGGAAGCAATAGTGGAAGCTTGGAGAGAGGGAGGAGGAGGGAAAACAGAGTATTTCTTTCCATTTCTCTCTCTTTGCTCCCTGCAGTGTCTCTGGCAACAACTATGTCTCCTACGTACATTTGCTCTACAGTCTCTCACTCTGTGGTCGCAGTTTCTAACAGGCAGCCTCCATGTCCTTCTAGACTTCCTCACATGGCTCCATCTCTGGGCTCTAGCAATATTACCTCCTCTTCCTGTTGCACCCCCCAGTTGAGTAGCTTCCTGTTCTTGCACTAGGCTTCTTAGTCCTTCCCTCTCGGGTCACCAATTCCCCCATTAAATCTCCTCTTCTTGAAAGACCTAGAAGACTTTCCATTTTCCTGGGTGGACCACACTGATATCTAGACAAATGATTATAGAACCCATAGTCTTAATCTTTTCAGATGAGAAAACAGACTCAGACTTATTCTAGGTTGTAAAACTAATGAAATAGAGTGAAAAAAAAAAAAAAAAAAAGCCAAGAGGAAAATGGGAAAATAAAAACATGAGAAGATATTCTTTTGGATATCAAAACATACCTTGAAGCTATAGTAATGAAAACAATTCAGGGCAGACACAGAGTCAGTGGAACAAATCAAAAGGACAGACTATAATCCAGAAACAGCTATGGGAATAAAAGAATATTTTACTTGTTAAAGGGGGCATTTAAGTAAATGGGGAAATGCTTGACTAGAGGGATCAACTGATTCATAAATGTGGGGAAAGACCCTAGAATAAATTCAGATAGATTGAAGAGTGAAACCACAGGAAAGTACTAGAAATAAATAGAGATGAACTTCTTCTTTTAATATTGGGATTACGAAAGCTCCTTCCAAGCAAGACCAAGAAAATACAGAAACCATAAAAAGGATAAAACTGATGGGCTTACAATAAATATAATAATTAAAAATTTAAATTTTGGTATGGAAAGGAATTTAAAAGTTCTAAATACATTCTTGCCTAACTGGCTTTGTTTGGGATCTCCACGGTGCTCTGAAAACAGGAAGACAGGCTGGGACTTGATTTCTTGGATGCTCTTCTTATTCCCTGAATGGGAGAAATTACACATTTCTAGCCCTTCACCCAGCTCAAGGCACAACCACCTCACAAAGGTGGGGAGATTCTTCCTGTTCTGGGACACAGGTGTGATATGATCTTTTCTTTATAACAAATAGAAAAATTAAAAGAAGTTTGCACATATATATGTACAAAAATATCTGAAAGGGCATCTGACAGGCATCCACTGACAGGCCCCCCGGGGAGTGAGAAGGAAGCAAGCAAGAGGAAGAAGCTCTTTTTGCCTTATGCATGTCCCTATCTTTTTTCCTCCAAGAAGCACATGCTAATATGTAATTTCTTTATTCCAATGAAAAAGTATAAACCACACTAGTGAGCCAGAGTCAGGGTTTAAATCCAAGCTGCCCACTGTCCCTAGGCTCATCTGGTAGAGAAGACAGCACACACACTTGCAGAGAAGAACCGAGAAGAACCACGGCCAAGGTCGCTGGACAAGGACAGTGTGAAAAGATTGGTTCAGGAGTCTAGGGGTGGGAATAACCACTGAGCCATGGGGCAGATGAAAAAGAAAGACAAGGACCTTCTAGGCAAGGGGACTTTTGAGGGGAGAGAACAAAGCCCTGAAGGGGATTAGAGACAAACCCAGGGCTAGAGGCTCAAGCAGGTGAGTGCTAGGGGGTGAGCGGAAATGTGAAGAGGAAGCAACTGCAAGAACAAGAGACTGAAATTTGATGCTGAGGAAGTGAGCAACGGGGACTTTGAGGAAAAGGATCTAGTAGGTGGTTCCCAAAGTGTGGTTCCGGGACACCCATGGGTCTTCAAGACCCTTCCAGGGGGTCTGTGCATTTAAAACCATTTTCATGGTAATATTATTTGCTCTCTCTGTTCTCATGCTGAGTGTACAGTGGAGTTTTCCAGAAGCTACATGATGCGTGCTGGCATCACCGCTCTGTTGCTAACATGTAATGGATTTCATTTTATTTCATTTCATTTTATTTTATGTTATTGGGGTTTTTTTTAATGAAGTAATAAATATTTTTATAATTTCCCACTTTAACATTGAATGCAGTAACTACTAACAGATATAACCCATATAAACAAAACTCTTTGGGATCCTCAATAATTTTAGCACATTCCAATATACAAATCTGTGTGCACAGCTCTGCGTATGTGCACGTGCCCGTGTGTAGGTCAGTGAATAAATGTGCTTTTTTTCAGGGATGGGAATCCAAAGTGCTCATTCGATTCTCTAAGTGACGATACACCAAATGCAAAAGTGGGAAATGATCAGCTTGAAGGGGCAGAAAAACCAAACACTGTGACTGAGCAACAGTCCGCAGGAGGTGGGTTTTGGGGGCAATAGCAGGGTTTTGGATGAGTACCATGATCCCTTTGTCTCCAATTTGGGAATGATAATATTGGTCTATTGACTTCAGCAGGAAGGTGTATGTGAAAACACTTTGCACATCAGAGATGACTCAGGGCCCATCAAAATCTATGCCAGTGTTCGTTTCAAAAATCCATGGAATTCAAGTTTCTGAGACCTTTGCACCCTTGCTGCAGTGAAGAAGGAACGTGTGAAGTCTTGGGCGGGTGTTTGCAGTTTCTCTTCCAGCCACGCTCTGGGGGATGGAACCCAGAGAAAAGACAAGATCTGGGCCCGCTTCTTGATTGGGGTAATACCTGCACGTTCGCACATCACTTGTTCTTACATTACTGGCTGAGGGCCTCCCTGGCAGCGTGGCTAGACTCCCACCTAGAAGTGGGATGAAATGAGAATAGGCTGGGACTTGTTATTTACTCCCCACGGAGCCATTCCCAGAGACTTAACTTCCCTCTCTTGCCATAGGTAGCTTGCACAATTGCTTCAATATCCTTCCTGTGGGAAATGGTAATCTTATTTTTCTATGCTTCTTTCACAGGCGTAGGAGTGTTGAATATTTAACAGGGAGTGTCCCAGGCCAGGCCAGGCCGGGTGTGAGGAAGGGGCTGGAATCAGGACTCAGGCCTCTTTAGCTAACGATTTGGAGCAAGCAAGGTAAGAATGATGAATGCCAAGTGGTCCATGACAAAGGGAGCCCTTCTCCAATAAAGGTCGCAGTTGAGGAAAAAGAGCTATAAAACCATAATGATCTCTATTTTAATGAAGACAGCCTCTTTATTGATAACGAGCTTAGGAAGATTTAGCTGAGCAAATTCCTAACAATACTTCCTCCAAGTTCTAAGCCAGCTTTTTGTTCTCAAATGTCAGGTATGAATTTCTCAATGTCAAATCTTCATGAGACATAGCAAGTTTAAACATAACCGGTCCCTTACTCCCCACCTCCGAATTCCACTTTATGTTCCGAAACTGCCTGAGACCTTGTTAATTAATCTTTCAATAGCTTTCTATGTAATAGCTAGAAACTTGACCAAGCTATGTGATCCTTATAAAACCTTAGACAATTCGGGAGCCAGTAAGAAGATGAAGTCCAACAGATGTGAGTTTGGATTAGCCGGAGACCTAATAGTTGGTAAGCTATGTAACAATTCTAAGCCTCAGTGTCCTCGCTTGTAAGAGACAAACATTCAGTCAGTCCATTTTGAATGTTTGACGCATGCCAGGTACTCTTCGTGTTTCCAGCGGCAAACACGGCAGGCCCCCTACTCCCATTGAACTTATCACAGGACCTGATTACTAAACAAAGATTACATAATTAAGTCATTAATTCCAATTGCAATAACGGCATCCACTTCTGCCGATGCCATGACGATAAGAGAGGCAAGCACATTCAAAGCCGATGTCCTAATACTACTTATTAGTTTTGCTACCAGTCCTAATTGGCATAGCTCAATGGTGTGCATTCGTTCCTCCCTTATTTTTTGCATGTGCTTAAGTGGTTAGAAGCAACAGCAGGTATGCATCTCAGATGTGTGTCCTTTATAGCAGATGAGGAGGCAAGCATTCCTCCTATGTTGGGGACCTGGGTTTAATTAACCTAAGGAGAGAAGCTGACACTGTTGCTCATTGCTGGCAAGAGCAGTTTAGCGTTAAAATTAATTGGACTGGCCGTGCTTACCCTGTGAGCCCCGAGCCTCAGGGGAGTAGAAGGCGTGGGCACAGAGCCTGGCAAAGGGTCTCTGCAAAGGTTATTGAGAGTAGGAAGCTTTCGAAGAGGGAGGGGACCCGAGAGGGTTGCCTAAAGGTTCTCTGACTCCTGATATGTGTCAGGCCCTGCTCCCCCTGCAGAGTGAAAGCATATTTTACCCACATATGGACATGATTATAATCGATGTAGATGCTGATGTGATTAAAGCAGTATAGGTTCCTTTAAATAAATTGTTGAAGTCTTACCAACATTTTTGTAATTACATGCTTTCTCCATCAAATCTTATCCGGTCTCTTCCTGGCTCACACCCTTTAATAGCTCTTCAATGCTCAGGATAAAGTCCAAATTCCCTCCCGGGCACTGCCTAATTCCGCTGACCTCCCTTGGCATGCGCGCCACCCCTATCCGTCTAACCACCAAGTTCTAACATGAAGGCTCTTTAAGGCCATGGCTCTGAGCACTCACTGCTCAACCCAAGATTTGTTCTGGCATGAACAGATCCAGAGCTCCCAAGTGGGAAAAAATACCCACCCTTCCTGCAGGCGTCATGCCCTTGGAGGTGGGCATATGGCTCCACTCGGGCATCTGCTCCAGCAGGTCTCGCCTTGGGCCAGTGACTTCTCACCTAGACCACCTGTCCGTCCCCCCTTCTCTTTCTGGGAGTCATGGAGGCCCAGGCAGAGGTGAAGTCCCCCTAGCTGCTTCTCCTGTCACTGTTGCAGCAATCCCGCCTTACTGTCTGTCCAGATGAATGCACGAGCCATTTTCTGAATTGAAGCCGTTTTCCTCTCTAGGGTTTCAGAAAGAAACTATCTTGGAAGGTACAAAGCTTCTTGATGTCAGTTTTTCATGGACTCTCTTTCTTCAGTGTTAATGGAAACCCAGACTGTATAATGGCTCATATCTCTATATAGCTAGGAATGAGAATTATTCAAATCTCTGGGAAAAGAGTCATTAATAAAGATGGAGAGAGGCATTTTTTAACTCTTCTCCCCACCCTAAAACCCTCCAAGAATGAAAAAGGAAAACAACTCCATCTTTTAAAAGATGAGAAAAAACAATCACTCCATTTTTATTATGAAATTTCATGCTAATAAAAGAATGTACTTAACGTATATGAACATATGTACCTACCAACCTGCTTTTAAAAAACCCGATTTAAGTAGTGCCTTAGAAGTCCTGTGTGGACTCGCCCTATCACACCCTTTCCTCTCCCTCCTCGCGGTAACTACTATCCTGAACTGTGACTTAATCATTCCCTTCTTTTTCTTTAGAGATTTGTTCCTCATGTTTGTTTTCCTACACAATATATTTTAAGTTGAGGGAGTTCTTGCATTTATGGAAATCACAGAGTATATTCTCCTATGACTTACTTTTCTTTTCACTCAACTTTATGTTTTTAAGACCCATCTATGGTTCACTCTTTTTTGTTTTTTAAGTTCATTTATCTATTTAAGTAATCTCTTCACCCAACATGGGGCTTGAACTCATGACCCCAAGATCAAGGGTCATAGGCTCTTTCAACTGAACCAGCCAGGCGTCCCAGTTCACTCATTTGTATTGATGAATTGCATTCCATTGTATGAATATGTAACACTGTATTCACTCACCCTCCTGATACCTATCATTCGTTTTCAGCTTTTTGTTAATCACAGACAGTGTTGAACATTCTTGTACCCATCTCCAACTTCAATGACACAAAGAAGCTGTAGACTGCCAAGTAAAGGTAAGGGCAGTTCTGGAAAGCCCATCTTTTTCTTTTTCTGTTTTTAAAGACTTACTTATCAGGATGCCTAGATGATTCAGTCAGTGAAGCATCTGCCTTCAGCTCAGATCGTAATCCCAGGGTCCTGGGATCAAGCCCTGAGTAGGGCTCCTTGCTCAGTGGGAAGCCTGCTTCTCCCTCTGCCTGCCACTCCCCTTGCTTGTGTTAACTCTCTCACTTTCACACAAATAAATAAATAAAATCTTAAAGAAAAAAAAGACTTATTTATTAGAGAGACAGAGAGAGAGAGCACGAGCAGGGGCAGAGGAAGAGAGAGAATCTCAAGCAGACTCCACGCTGATTGTGAAGCCTGACTCGGGGCTCAGGTGTCACAACACTGAGATCACGACCTAAGCTGAAACCAAGAGCCAGATGCTTAACTGATTTTGAGCCACTCAGGTGCCCTAGGAAAGCCCTTCTTACAGTTCACTGTTTGGAACCATAAGACAAGCATCTGGAGTGACTCCAGAGAAGTAACTCCATCAGGGGGTGGGAGGGTGTAGGCAGTAGGAAGGTGGGAATCATGGAGAAGTCAGGTATTGGTACCATATTCATTTTCTATGTCCCAGCCTCCTGCCTGAGCGAATCTGCTGGGAGTGAGGAGAGATAAGGGCGGGGGAAAGAGGGGACAGTAATTATCAGAAAGCCTGGTATACACTGAATGTTTGTGTCCCCTCAAAATTCCTATGTTGAAACCTAATCCCCAAATTGATGCTATTTGGAGGTGGAGCCTTTGGGAGGTGATTAGATGGTGAAGATGAAGCCCTCCTGAGCGGGATTAGTGCCCTTTTAAAAGAGATCCCAGAGATCTCTCTCACCTTTCATACCACAGATGGATACAGCACAAGGATGTCCATCTATTAACGGAGAGGGGTCTTCCCAGTCACCAAATATGCCGGCACCTTGATCTTGGACTTCCCAGCCTCCAGAACTATGAGAAATCAATGGTGTTGTTCAAGCACGCAGTCAGTGGTATTTTTTTATGGCAGCCCGAACAGACAAAGACAAAGCCTACCTTAGGGGGTGTTACCACAGTGACTTCCTACATCCTGAAAACTGGGGGAATACGGCCCCAGACAAAAGCAAAAACAGATTTGGTGACAGCGTTTGAGGAAAATCGACAATTTCAAACCGTAGTCTGTCCAGATCACTGGCCTCATCTTTCTCTAAACTAATTTTAACAAAGCTGGTCTCTTTCAGAGATGAGCGATAATCAGAAAGACGTATGCGTAATGAGTACAACTTCCAGCTAAACAAGCAGGTATGTGTAGCTTTTCCTCCCCAAAACCCTATTAATAAAATGACAATGAAGAAATATAAAAGGGCCTCGCCCCTGAAGGAGCGAGAGTGGAGGAAGATTAGCAAAGTGGAGGAAGATACAGCTTAAAGTGTCTGCAGATCCCGTGAAGGCACCACATACTGTGCAAATCGGGCGCAATGCATAGGGAGAAAATTGCTGACTATTAGATCTTAGGCCTTTCTTCCACCCTTTAACCCAATCCAAACACCAACCCAACAGGAAACTGTACATTCAGTCTCTGTAGGAACTAAATCTGAAAGGCTCTTTACTTGGGGACACACATTGCAAAGGGACTGGTGATGTCTTGTGGAATTAGAAACCTGGGACTCAAGAGTAAGTCTACCCTCTCATATGACCCAGCAATTCCACTAGTGGGTATATACCTACAAGAATTAAAAATATAGGGGCCCCTGGGTGGCGCAGTTGGTTGAGCGACTGCCTTCGGCTCAGGTCATGATCCTTGAGTTCTGGGATCGAGTCCCACATCGGGCTCCCAGCTCCATGGGGAGTCCGCTTCTCACTCTGACCTTCTCCCTTCTCATGCTCTCTCTCACTCTCTCTCTTCCCTAATAAATAAAAAAATAAAATCTTTTAAAAAAAAAGAATTAAAAATATAAGTCCACAAAAACTTATACACAAATGTTCATAGCTTTCTCACCATAGCCAAAAGGTAGGTGTAAACAACCCAAATGCCCATCAACTGATGAATGGATAAAATGTAGTGTACTCATACAATGAAATATTATTTGCCCCTAAAAAGGAATAATGTACTGATATATGCTACAACATGAGCCAACCTTAAAAGCATTATGCTAAGTGAAAGTAGCCAATCACAAAGGAGAATTCATTTTATAATTACATTTATATGAAATGTCCACAGTAGGCAAATCCAGAGGCAGAAAATAGATTAGAGAATGCAAGGAGCGGAGAGAGGAGTGAGGGTGACTGCTTATGGATAATATGTTTCTTTTTGAGGTGATGAAAATGTTCTGGAAACAGTAGCGATTGTTGCACAACTCTGTATATACTAAAGACCAGTGAGCTGTACACTTTAAAAGGGTAATTTTAAAAAAAAAGATTTTATTTATTTATTTGAGAGAGAGAGACAGAACACGAGAGGTGAGAAGGTCAGAGGGAGAAGCGGACTCCCTATGGAGTTAGGAGCCTGATGCGGGACTTGATCCCAGGACTCTGGGATCATGACCTGAGCCGGAGGCAGTTGCTTAACCAACTGAGCCACCCAGGTGCCCTTAAAGGGTAGTTTTGTTTTTTTTTTTAAAGATTTTTTTTATTTATTTATTAGAGACAGAGACTGAGAATGAGAGGGGAGAAGGTCAGAGGGAGAAGCAGACTTCCCGCAGAGCCGGGAGTCCGATATGGGACTCGATCCTGGGACTCCAGGATCATGACCTGAGCCAAAGGCAGTCGCCCAACCAACTGAGCCACCCAGGCGCCCCCTAAAAGGGTAGTTTTAATGGTAAGTGAATTCTATCTCAATAAAAAAAAATAATAAATAAGAAAGGAAAAAGTGAAAACCTGTGAAATCCTCCACAATTTTAGCTTTAAATCCAGAGTCAAAATAAGAGATTTTAAATTACGCATCAGTTTAGTTAAATAGTAAATTACTGGAAACAATGGAAACGTCTGCCAAGAGACTGGATTAAAAAAATATGCTATATCATGCCAATGGAATGCAATGCAACTACTTAAATAACGTGGGAGAAATATATTTCATGACATAAAAACATATGACCTGAAGAAAACAGATTGCAGAAGAGAATGTATATTGTCATCTTATTTTATAAGGGAAAATTATGTACACATCTCTCTGGAAGTATATATACCAAAATGTTAACCATAGGGCAAAAGAGGAAAAAATAAAGAAAGAAAAAAACAGAGGAAGTCTGTCTCCTGAATGGTGGAACCTCCAGTCCCTTTCTTTCAGTCTGCTCCTGGAGCATAGATGGCCTTCCTCTCCCAAAAAAAGAAGAGAGAGCTCTAAGCAAAAAGCAGATAAAAAACATACATCAGAAGAGGGATTACTTCAGGAAACAGAGTCCAACAAATAATTCTCCATGATCTTAAAGAATGTGAGATGAAACAGTCTCTCTTTGACAAGAGAGCTCAAAGAAAAGATGTAAGAGTGCAAAGAGATTCCAAGGCCACAGAAGGGTATGAAAAGTAGGCTGGCCTACTTCAGAAAGAAAAAAAACAAAAAAATAGTAACCGCAGAGATACATACACCAGCAGAAACAATAAGACCTGAAATAAATACAACTGAAAAAGTTTTCTGAATGAATACAGTTGAGAACACAACTGTAAGAAAAGAAAAGGAAATGGAAAGAAAGCATTGTAAAAATATTTAGAGGAGGGGCGCCTGGGTGGCTCAGCGGGTTAAAGCCTCTGCCTTCAGCTCAGGTCATGATCTCAGGGTCCCGGGATCTAGCCCCGCATCCGCATCCGGCTCTCTGCTCAGCAGGGAGCCTGCTTCCCCCTCTCTCTCTGCCTGCCTCTCTGCCTACTTGTGATCTCTCACTCTCTGTCAAATAAATAAATAAAAATTAAAAAAATATTTAGGGGAAGGATGATTAATATAGAATACATGTACAAAGGATACAAATACAGATACGAAAGTTAAAATAAAAAAGATATACAGAGTACAAAAGTTGGATAGTTGACGTCCCTAAAGTAGAAAATGTAATAAATGGAACAGGAAAAAAATAGTCACAGATGTTCTAGAAGCTTTCTTGAAATAAAGATTTGAATCTACATATTGAAAAGACAGACCATATCCCAGGAAAAAACTGACACAGATTGATCATAGCAAATTTTCCAGTTTTTCTCCAGTGTTCATTCTCCCTTTTTCCATCACAGTGGATTGTTTTTAGCTGGATATATAGCCACCCAGAATGAAGATTGTATTTTCAGTATTCCTGCAGTTAGGTTGGGTCATACGACCAAGTTCCATCCAATGGGATGTGAGCAAAAGATTACTGTGTGCAACTTCTGGATACATCCTCAAAGGGAAGGAATGTGATCTCTTTCTCTTTCCTCCTTCCTATTGGCTAGAGTATGCATCTTGGTAGGAAAATACCCTAGGGATGGTAAAGCAACAAAATAGAAAGAGCCTGAACCCCTGACGATTTCATTAGAGAATTGCTACTGTATCAGTTTATATCATTAAGTGAGAAACACATTTCTCTCTTTTAAAACCACTCTTATTTTGGGTTTATGTCTGAATTTCTACCCTAAACAATACACTGATTAAAGTATAAATTGGTGAAGTTGCTGAATTTCAGAGCAAAAGAAAGAATCTTAAATATATCCAAGGAGAAGAAGCAGGTCATGCACAAAGAATAAAAGTCAGCCTTTGGCTTCCCCCAAAGCAACACCCAATGTCAGAAGACAAAGGAGAAATGTCTGGAAAGATCTGAGGAAAAGCATAACCCAAGAATTTTTAATCAATGTGCCCTTTAAGTATAATGACACAGACCCTTTTAAACATGCAAGAATCCACGAGACCTGTAGGAAAATAGACTACTTGATGACAAAACCCCACCAAGGAAGGGATGACTCTGAACGTAGGAATGGAGAAGTCATGGAAAAAGAACACTAATGAGCACCCTTTCCATTTAGACACAGAGCCAACCAGACAACTGTGGGAATTGTGGTAAAAGAATGGAATGTAGGGACGCCTGGGTGGTTCAGTTGGTTAAGCAACTGCCTTTGGCTCAGGTCATGATCCCAGCGTCTTGGGATCGAGTCCCGCATCGGGCTCCTTGCTCCGCGGGGAGCCTGCTCCTCTCTCTGCCTCTGCCTGCCTCTCTGCCTGCTTGTGTTCTCTCTCTGTTAAATGAATAAATAAAATCTTAAAAAAAAAAAAAAGAATGGAATGTAAATATTACTAACCTTTCCTATGTGAAATGATACAACTAAGAAAATTAGGGGGAGGCAAGGGAAGAGGAAATGAGGAAAAGTAGAAATGTGTTAATATCCTCCTGTTTGTTGGCTGGAAGTCAACTGACATTGTCTAAAGGTGAAACATGCTTTTAAAAATGACTAAAAACTCTTAATGTCATCATTTTTCTTAATTTAAGGGGCTATTTTTAGGAACCTGTATTTCTTGGTGTCAAGAAATATTTTCTGAAGTTCATGAATTCCTTCAAGTTTTTCCTGATAAATGTCACGCTTCTGTTGAAAAGAAAAATGTGATCCTATTTGGTGGGGGAGGGGGGGTAATGCTATTGTGAGTATTTCCATTCTCTGTATAACTATTCCTTTTTTTTTTTTTCACCTACACAGACGCAAACACACTCTTATTCTCATTCCTATCTGTGTATTTGCAGATAGAAACATCTGGAATGATAGTCCCTACAAGTCAACAGTTAATTGTCTCTGAGTGGTGGAACTGGGACCAAGTTTGTTTTTTACTTTGCTTCTTGACAATTTTTGGCATGCTTCAGATTTTGATAATACAGTAAAAGTTCATTAAACAAGCATAGATCTGATCTGGAACATGCCAGATAATTAGAAAATCTGGATTGTTACACTTCCTGGGTATTCCTCTATTGCTAGTCCAAGGTATCACAGTTTCACATGTGTATTTGTAATGTACTTCATTAATCTGTTTTAAACCTTAAAAGTATAATGATTTGGGGCGCCTGGGTGGCTCAGTCAGTTGAGCATCTGCTGTGGGTTCGGGTCATGATCCCAGGGTCCTGGGATCGAGCCCCAAGTGGGGTTCCTTGCTCAGCAAGGGAGTCTGCTTCTCCCTTTCCCTCTGCCCCTCCCCCTGCTTGTGCTCTCCCCCTGACCCGCCCAGATACATAGATAAAATCTTTAAAAAAAAAAAAAGTATAATGATTTAAGCGTAATGATTTAACCCATATACTAAAATAATATACTCTGGTTCAATCATATTAGAAATATTATCGGCTATAGTAAAAACACACTAATAATTCAGTCCCTGAAAATACAATATACATTGAAGATTATAATTAAACATATTACGGTAGATGTATTTATTACCTGAGTGGAGTTGATTTGAAAAGTGAAATAAGGGGCAGCTGAGTGGCTCAGTCAGTAGAGCATGCAACTCAACTCTTGATCTCAAGGTTGTGAGTTCAAACCCCACGTTGAGGATAGAGATTACTTAAAAATAGAATCCCAGGGCGCCTGGGTGGCTCAGTGGTTTAAAGCCTCTGCCTTCGGCTCAGGTCATGACCTCAGGGTGCTGGGACCACAACATTGGGCTCTCTGCTCGGCAAGGAGCCTGCTTCCCCCCTCTCTCCGCCTGCCTCTCTGCCTACTTGTGATCTCTCTGTGTCAAATAAATAAAACCTTTTAAAAAAAAATAGAATCTCAAAAAAAAAAAAAAAAAAGGCCACAGTGGATGTTAATAGCCGCATAGGATTCTATCAGATGATTCTACTTGGCAAATTCTCGGTTGTTAGACAATAAGGTCATTTCCAATTTTTTGCTAATATAAAAAAGTTTGCTTACATCCCTAATTGTTTTTCTGAGATACATTCCTAGAAGGATCCTTGGGTCAAGGGAATGTATATTCTCAAGGTATTTTATAGTTATTGCTGGGTTGCCTTCCAGAAAGTCCTAGCTAGTTACGCATCTCCCCCCCCCCCCCGCACTTCAAGAAAGAAGAAAGTAAGGTGTTATTCTAGGCGAGTGAACTCTG